>JANZLX010000002.1:20714166-20755517 GCA_025531955.1 Erythroxylum orinocense
CGATCTCAATTAATATTATAATATTATTACTAATTAATATTATTAATTAATATTATTATTGGTGTTAGGTTTGGAAAGATGAGAGGCTATTTTTGACATTTGAAATTTCCGTACCTCAATTTTGAGAAGAACAAAAATTTATGTCTTTGTTCTCTGAAGACGAAACGAAAATAAGTGAGGACAGCAAGCAAACAGTACGAGGGACAGAACTTTTATGTCCTTGTCCTCCGTCCTCACCTCCGAGGACGCTAACCAAACGCTACGTAAGAAAGGAAAAGTTATTTACCTTTACTTTCATGAATAATCTAGCAAAATTTAATGGCACTCCACTTTTTGCTTCCATTTTTGCCGGATCCAAGCCATCATCTCCATACACAAATTGAACAATGCATCCACTTGCATTTCGTACTGTGTTATCATATTGAATAGATAAGTCCTCCAAACCTTTGATAAGTCGGCGAGACATGTAACCTGTTTCTGCTGTCTTGACCTGCAAAAATAATTGTGTAACAATAAATGTGCCAGAGGCAAGAAAATCATCATCATAATTCATCCATCCCACCCAGTGAACAAAATAGGCCCACTAATCCAAAGTATTTTACAGTTCTAATTGCAAACCAGAATAACCGTGACCAGATCATGCTACAACAACAATTGTAATATCCATATTCAAACGTACCAAAAATGTAATATTCATGTTCAAGTTCCTTCCTGCATTCATGTGCCACAAATTGAACTCCAAGTTACTAGAATGTGGTCTGATTTTTCTCTAGTTCATTCTATAACATAGTTATTGGTTACTTCCATGTCTTGCCCCAGTTACAAATATTGATAAATGAAGTAAACAAGTATCCAATCTTGATGGACAACTAAATGAAATAAGATAATTCATACCGCAGTATCTACAAGGCCTTCTCTTCCACCCATTGTATGGAAAAAGAACTCAGTTCCCGTCAGACCAGTATAAAATGAGTTAGCAACAAAGCCTTTAGCCTGTCCACAATGTTACAAAACTTCAATCGTAATTAACTGATGCTTTGTCATTGAGAAACTTGAAAATGATTTCACAACATAATCAACTTTCCTGCCATAACAACTATAATATTTTGTTTAAGTTGATCTTGATAAAAAAGGTTCCCTCTTTAAAACCCCATACAAGACTGGACAACTTTCAATGATTAAATGAACATAGATCTTAAGACAAGGTGAGAGACCAACAACTTTAATCCACACCACTGGATTTTGCATGCAATTATGCTAAAATTGTACAGACATTAACCTCCTAAAAGGAACTATCATCCATACCAAATTGGCATTTGCTATCTAATGAAAAGGGTATAATGTATCTTCCAAACATAAATGACATGCGATTGTTAGAGAAGTGTTCTGAGCATACTGCAGGGGTTTTGGATTTTCTTGGGAAATGAGGAAGGCTTCGTTCTACAAATCCATCAGGAGCACGTCGTCCTCCAACTGACTGCTGACCAACGCAAGCAATCATCTGACTTATATTAATTGGGGAACCTTTGGAACCACACTGTGACATGATCAATGGACTATTTCTCCAATGCAACTCTTTCATGCAAACCTTCAGTTAAAGATGTGAAGTGATTCCACAGAACAACAATACGTTAGCTCACCATTATACAAAAAAACACAAGATGCTCTAACAGCATGATCTTATGTGCATACAGTTTCAGAAAACAGACTGTCTTACAGCTATAAACTAGATTTTGTTGCAGAAAATTTGTCATAAAGCTAGAAACCAGATTTTGTTGCAGAAAGAAGAAACGAATGTAACATACTCTCTTTACTTACTGCCAGCATATTCCATTTCTCTCTTTTTTCTATGTCGCTAAAGATGATATAAAGATAAGGGTCTCAAAATATTCAATCTTTTTCTTATTCCTTAATTGAAAGAGAGTTGAGCAAGGATACAATCTTGGTGAGCATTCTGCTTGGTTTCAAAATGCACAAATTAAAAAAGACTATGCAGGTTTCAAGAGGAAACAGTCAATCATTTGCTTCTCTATTGTGTGTATAAGCATCTCCTCTAGCAATATTTGCACGTTTTGGAAGACCGAGGGAAAAAACATGAGAGAAAGCTTGGGTATGGAAGGAATCTTTCCACAGGAAACTGAGTATCACACTCTTATTCCTTTGACACCATCAGATGAATTTTCAGAGCTTTTTATGCAAGAAAAATAAAACCCCTCTGAAACTTTGTATACATAGGGGAACTAGTTGATGACGCTTAACTTTTAGAAAAGTGGAGAATGAATCTGCTAGACTTTGCTAGTTTCTTCAAAGGTTTGTGAGGGTCTAAAAGATATTAAAAAATAGTGTCAGGGTATGGCACCCCCTCTATGCAAGCGTGTCCATAACCACGCTTTTGAGATTATAAAAGAAATGAAGGTATGGCATGAAATTGACCTACTCTAGCAGTGACATTGTTAATATATAAACATATGCTAAAATGCAATGGAAGATATGTCCTTACATCCCCAGCTTCTTCTCGAAGCTTGTTTAATCTCTCAGTTATTTCAGCTTCCAGCGTTTGAGTGGCATCACAACCAGGTTTAAGTGTCAACTTTCCTTGATTGTAGTCTTGTATTAGCTTGTTGCAACGTTGATAACCATTTGAAATTGTTTTCCCTTTTTCATCATTTAATCTTTTCCCAGGTTGGACATCATCAATCCCAATTGAGAACCCATGGTTTCCAATCCATCGAGCACTGAATCCAGAAAGGAAGGGCAAAAATATTGGTTTCCAAATATAACAGAACAACAAAATATACATGTTTTCCAGGTATTAGCTAGTGTCAAGGATTGAAATCCTGGATCCTCCATAATATAATTGCCACACAGGAGCAGGCAAACTAAGCAAATGCCATGATCTGAAATCTAACCCTACTTTCTAAGGTCATTAGTCCCTTTGAGGAGCTTTGTGTATAGTTTAGAGGCTTTCTAACCGGACAAATTCAGAATGTATAACCAATCTGATTAAAATGGAATGCAAGAGGTCAGTTTTGATACGAACTCTTTCAATTGGTCAGTTTGGATAACTTCGTGAAAATGACGGATTGACTTGGGCAATCTTTTGTCAAAAAATAACTTGACTTGCACCAAAACAATCACACATAATATTGGAGATAATTTGTATTCTTCTTCTACAGACCCAAAGTTAAACTCAAACAAAAATTTAAGAATGACAATATGGATTGACACAGGAAATTTTTTGTCAAACACTAACTTGAGTAGCACGAAAACAATAACACATTATATTGGAGACAATTTGTATTCTTCTATGGAACCAATGTTAAATTAAATTAAAAATTGAGAGTTAGGTGCAATAGCATAAGAAATGCGCGAATCATAGAATCAGCAACACAATGCTCAATTGAGATATTCTTTCCAGTTTTAATAGCTGGCACAAAATATACAAGAACATGATTGGAATTGAAAATTTTCAAAAAATAAAAAGGAACTTGTTTATTTCAATTGTGTACTTTAGACATCATATCTATTGTCTTCACCTAAAGGTTATGTTTTCAGTTGCACCACTAATACATCCTTCTTTAGGCAAACAAGATTTCATTTGTTACTATCCCTAAATTTTGTTCTAACGTAAAACCCGAATACCAAGCCTAAGCCAACCTGTTTTTAGCCCCATTCAAATCATAGCAAAAACCTAAATGAAAAGCAAAATTATATTGCTTAAGCTAAATGTAAAATAGTAAAAACCCAAATTCAGATGTCATCTTGCCATCTCACACAGAGAGTTCTCCCATATCTTATATCATAGTTTGAAATAGCGTAAGAGTAATACAGCCAGGTTATGATTTCACAGGTACAAAAGTTTTAGAGATCAATTTAAATGAATTTTCCATTCAGGCTTAGTCAGTCAATGCATTACACACTAAACTTGTACCAGACACATACGACTGGAAATTCAATGGAGAAAATCCAAGCGTGCATTACCTCAACTTAGCTAGCCGATTCATGCAAGTAGCAGCAGCATGTGCATTATAGTCTCTAAGAAGAACAGCATAAAGTCCATCCATATTGCCATTTCCTATAAAAAAAACCAATTAAAAATTATGTATTAAAAAATCATAACTAAATATGGACACATCACAAACCTACCAAGTACTTTCATGAATCGAGTAAAATAACTTTGCCAAAACATTAGAAATTAAGACATGCAGGAAGAGAAGGAAACTGATAGCAATATGGATCCTAAACCCATATTGACATACTCTAGGAGGAAGAGGGAGAAGGGTCCGAATATGAATTCTAAGCCCATGCTGACATATGCTAGGAGATTCCCTAAGGCTAGGAGGGGTGAGTCAGCAAACGGTTAGAGTAGAAGTTAGTTAGAAAAGAGAGAGAGCTATATGTAATGGAGGGGAAGGATAGTACGGGGGTATCTGATCATTTTGCATTGTAATCGGCTGATTGCTGAAGGGCCATTAGTGGCTGGAAGCTTTAGCTCTTGTGGATTATACTACGAGGCTACTGCTAATTATCAATAAAATTCCTGATTCTCATCCATTTGCTATCATTGGTGCTTTCATTGAGAGGCCGGTGTATGCACACTAGAATGGCGTCACAAAAGTGGGAAGCAATGGATGCTCGGTTGGTAGCAGTAGAGATGAAGCTGTTGGATCATTCGGCTCAACTGGGAAGCTTGCATAAGGGGGTCGATGAACTCTCTAGAGCGTTGGCGGCGATGCACGCAGAAATGAGGGAGGGGTTCCAACGTCAAACCTCTCATCGAACACCAGAAGTCGGGTCGAGCTCAGTAGAGCGCGGGAAGTCGGTCCAGACAGAAGGCGGCAGTGGCGTCACATCCATGGCGTCGGAAGAGTACCAGCTCCGAGCCAAGAGGATAGAGCTCCCTCCATTCCAAGGAGAACACCCGATTGGATGGGTCTCTCGGGCGGAGATGTACTTCGCCATTCAGGGGACTCCACCGGAGCTCCGTGTCCAGTTGGCACAAATCTGTATGGAAGGGATGACATGGCACTGGTTTAAGGTCCTCCTAGCGTCGAAACCAGAACTGGATTGGGAGACCTTTAAGAGAGCTCTGTTCGACCGGTACGGTGATCATTTCAACGGGAATCCTTTTTCCCAGCTGAAATCACTGACGCAACATGGGACGGTGGACGAGTATGTGGAGACGTTCGAAATGTTGATGGCCCAGGTTCCACTCCTTTCGGAGGATCAATACATGGGGTTATTCGTCGGTGGGTTGCGAGAGGATATAAGGTTGGAGGTTCTGGCTCTGGATCCTTCCTCCCGGTATCGTTTGATAGCAGCAGCACGTGCGGTGGAGCGTAAGCTTACGCCATTGACACATGCAAAACCAGTATCGGGTTGGAGACCCGCGGGTGCTTCACGAGTCGGGCCTCCTAACCCGACTTTGGCTGGACGCGGATGGGTTGATACGCGACCCGGCATGGGTCATCCTCAACCACCAGCCAGTGGAGGCGCCAACCAGTGGGCGTGTCAAGAAGGGGAGCGGCGACCAGGCTTGGAGAGACCGGTAGAGGCACGACCAAAGGGGACTCGGAATCTGTCGTATCAGGAGTTGTTGGATCGGCGAGCTAAGGGTCTGTGTTTTAAATGTGGGCAACATTTCGGACCAAGACATGTCTGTCCCGATAAGCACCTGCGACTGTTGATCTGGGAGGGCAATGAGGACGATGATGGACCGCCGACTGGTTGTGGGGATAACGAGGAAGCTATTGTGGGAGAAATCGAGGAGATGGTCTGCCAAGTAGCCGAATATGGGGAGATAGCACAGACCAAGACTCTCAAAATCGACGGCAATTTGGTTGGAGTTCCTATCTTGCTGCTCATTGACAGTGGAGCAAGCCACAACTATCTGTCGTCGGAATTGGTGGCCACCTTGGGACTGACGGTGACTCCAACCGAGACTTATGGGGTCAAGCTGGGCAATGGCACTAGATGCTCTTCACAAGGTCGGTGCAAAGGGCTGATGGTGAAGGTGGGAAATGTAGAACTCATGATTGATGCATATATTCTTCAGTTAGGAGGAATAGACCTGGTTTTGGGAGGGGAGTGGTTAGAGACTTTGGGAGAGGTACGGTTGGATTTCAGGCAGAAGACTATCAGATGGGGTTTTGAGTAAGGGAAGGAAGTGGTCACGTTGAGGGGGCAGGGGTGTGAGCACCCCCAACAACTTTCTGCCTTGCAAGGGATGCTTCAGTCCATTGCCATGGACTCCCTTACTGGACAGCCGAGTAGTGACGATGACTTGAATGTTTCTGGGAATAAGACTACCCTACTTCCAGCCCAATACCAGGAATTAACCTTAGTGTTGCAGGCTAACCAGCTGGTATTCCAAGAGCAGAAGGGGTTACCTCCGTTGCGAAGTCATGACCACGCAATTAATCTGTTTTGTGGAACAAATCCGATCAGTGTAAGACCTTACAGATATGCTTATCATCACAAGGATGAGATTGAGCATCAAGTCAGGGAGTTGCTGACCGTAGGAGCTATCCGACATAGTACCAGTCCCTTCTCTAGCCCGGTGATCCTGGTTAAAAAGAAGGATCAATCGTGGCAGATGTGTGTCGATTACCGAGCTCTAAACAAGGTAACCATTCCGGACAAGTTCCCTATTCCTACTATCAGTGAGCTAATTGATGAATTGCATGGTTCCAAGTATTTTTCTAAGATTGATTTGAAGTCCGGGTTTCATCAAATCCGAATTAAGAACGAAGATATTCACAAGACTGCCTTCCGAACTCATGAAGGCCACTATGAATACTTAGTCATGCCCTTTGGACTTATGAATGCCCCGTCCACTTTTCAATCCACCATGAATTCGATCTTTAGACCACTATTGAGGAAGGGAGTGTTGGTTTTTTTTGATGACATCTTGATTTACAGTAGCAGTTGGAAGGAACATCTCAAACATTTGGCACAAGCCTTCCAACTCCTGATTGAGCATCAGTTCTTTGCTAATCACAAGAAGTGCCTATTTGGACAGCAATCTATTGAGTACTTGGGACATGTTATCTCGGCTGAAGGGGTTGCCATGGATCCCAACAAGGTCAAGAGTGTTATAGACTGGCAGGTTCCAAAAAATGTGACAGGGGTTAGAGGATTCCTTGGACTAACTGGGTATTATAGGAAGTTTATCAAAGACTATGGAAAGATTGCTCGACCCCTCACTGAACTTACTAAGAAGGATAAATTTTCTTGGGGTAACGAAGCTCAAAGAGCCTTTGAAGAGCTGAAGAATTGCCTAGTCTCCTTCCCGGTTCTCACCTTCCCGGATTTTTCTAAGGAGTTTGTAGTGGAGTGTGATGCATCGGGCTATGGTTTAGGAGCTGTCCTTATGCAAGAAAACAGGCCCATTGCCTATTTCAGCAAGGCTTTGTCAGCTTCAGCCAAGTCCAAATCCGTATATGAAAAGGAAATTATGGCTTTGGTGCTGGCCATTCAACACTGGAGGCATTATCTGTTGGGCAGAACATTTAAGGTGTATACTGACCACAAGACACTGAAGCATCTCCTCCAGCAAAGGTTAAATACTCCTGATCAGTATCATTGGCTATCCAAGTTGATGGGTTTTCAATTTGAGGTATTCTACAAGCCAGGACCCGACAATAAGGCAGCAGATGCCTTATCACGAGCACCAGTGGAACCAGAATTTCATCATCTGGTTTCATTCCCCAATTGGGTGGATTCGACTAAGTTGCAAGGGGAGTATAATGGAGATCTTTGGCTGTCCAACCTGCTGCAGCAACTTACTTCTGACCCCACAGCAAATTCTGACTTCAAGTTGCTCGACGGATTAATCTTCAAAGGCAACAGGTTGGTTTTACCTCAAACTTCCTCCTTAATTCCAGAATTCTTGCATGAATTCCATTCCACTCCTATGGGAGGACATTCGGGGTTTACTAAAACCTATAAGAAGATAGTTGGATGTTTATATTGGGCTGGAATGCGAAAGCAGATTTGGCAATTTGTACAGGAATGTGATGTGTGCCAGAGACATAAGTATCAAACTCTAGCTCCAGTCGGCTTACTTCAACCTCTTCCCATTCCCAATTCAGTTTGGGAAGATATCTCCATGGACTTTATAACAGGATTGCCTAAAAGTCACGGATTTGAGGTCATCATGGTAGTGGTGGACAGGTTGTCGAAATATGCCCACTTCATTCCTCTCAAACACCCTATCACAGCTAGGGTTGTGGCTGCTTGTTTTGTCAAGGAGGTAGTTAGACTCCATGGCATTCCGAAGTCCATTGTAAGTGATCGGGACCCTATCTTCGTTAGTAGTTTTTGGCAGGAAATTTGGAAGATGCAGGGCACGGTTCTTCGCATGAGCACTTCATATCATCCGGAAACCGATGGTCAAACCAAGGTGGTCAATAGGTGCCTTGAGACTTATCTTCGGTGTTTTGTGTCTGAACAACCTCGGCAGTGGCACATTTGGCTCTCTTGGGCTGAGTTTTGGTATAATACCACATTCCACTCCGCCACAGCCACTACTCCGTTTGAGGTGTTGTATGGTCGACCTCCACCTCAGGTTCCTCACTTCCTCATTGGCGAATCACCCATTGATGCTGTTAATGGAGTGTTGATTGACAGGGATGAAGCCTTGAGACAGCTCAAATTTCACCTTGTTCGAGCTCAACAGTGGATGAAATCCGTAGCTGATGGGAAACGCAGGGATGTTCACTTGGAAGTCGGAGACTGGGTCTATATCAAACTTAGACCCCACCGTCAGACATCCGTGGCTAGGCGCATCTGTCCTAAACTTTCTGCCCGGTTTTATGGCCCTTTTCAGGTATTATCTAAGGTGGGTTCGGTGGCCTACAAGCTAGCTCTTCCAGACACCTCCAGAATTCATCCGGTGTTCCATATTTCTCAGCTTAAGAAGGCGATTGGCAGTCATGTGCCTGAACCTACTCTTCCTTCAGGTTTAGAGGTGGATTCCACTGAACCACTTGCGCCTGAAGCCATCCTAGCGGAGCGGACTGTTCAGAAGGGTCAGGAGCAACTAGTTGAGTGGCTCGTTTTGTGGAAGGGCAGACCTATCGAAGAGGCTTTATGGACAGCAGCAGTTTCCTTCCTTCTGCCTTGAGGACAAGGCAGATCCTGTAGGGGGTAGAATTGATAGCAATATGGAACCTAAACCCATATTGACATACTCTAGGAGGAAGAGGGAGAAGGGTCCAGCTATGAATCCGAAGCCCATGCTCACATATGCTAGGAGATTCCCTAAGGTTAGGAGGGATGAGTCAGCAAACGGTTAGGATAGAAGTTAGTTAGAAGAGAGAGAGAGCTATATGTAAGGGAGGGGAGGATTGTACGAGGGTATCTAATCATTTTGTACTGTATTCGGCTGTTTGCTGAAGGGCCATTAGTGGCTGGGAGCCTTAGCTCTTGTGGACTATACTACAAGGCTACTGCTAGTTATCAATAAAATTACCTGATTCTCATCCATTTGCTATCAATATGAAACTGTTAATAATCATAATTGGTATTTACACGAGTCACTTGGTCCAGCAAGCCAAACAGAGTAAAGGCCTCAACATCCAAAAAGGTGCTTTGTCCATCCTGCAAAGGTTGAACTCAGCTCCACGCTCGACTCTGTTCAACTTTGGAACGAATACTACAAAAGAGGATGTATGGTACATTTGAACCTAATTTTTGATTTAAGGAAAACAGAAAACCCAAGGTATTCAATTTAGTTCTCTCTTTTGAAGTTCCCTCGTAAATGCCCTAAGGGAACTCTGCAAGGCTCAAGATCTTCTCTCCAATTTCCTTTCACTAGATCTATTTTCTTCTGCTTCTCGCCGCTTCTGTTGCCTGTCATCAGGTGAGGAAATTGAATCACTAACCATCCACACGTTAGGCAGTTGAGAACTATACTTTGTTAGTACATTATACCAACAGAATTTTATACGATAAAGCAAATTAGCCTCGGATGATAATAAGCATCTGGTGATAGTTTTCAGGAAATCAGTATTCTGGGTTGAGTAACTAAATACACGAGAGTGTGGAGCAACACAAAGACTTGAAAAATCCGGATATATAAAGCCAGGGCCCACCAGACACCTTTCACGTATTAGACAGCACTAAACAAATCAGACATCTGTTTCTTTAAATCAGGATTTCTGCCAAAGGATTCAGATCATTGAAGAAATTTTCCAGAACAAAATGTGAAGGTCAACTATTTTCATTGGTGAGGGGTCAATTTTTAGTCCAAATTTCAAATCATTAATGCTTAACAAGGTCACCCAATGCTCAGGAGTATCCCTCCAAATAGCCTTTAACAAATACCGTTCATGATGTGATAATCTCCCGTAGAAGAAAGCCATTAGTTATTGGTTCTAGCCCTATACTTAAACACAAAGCACAAATAAACATGCACAAAAAAATGTGGATAGTATCAAATTTGACTAGTATGGATCAACAGAGCTTACACAAAAGCAGAATATCCAGTACCAACGTTGGAAGCAGATAAAAGAGTTGCATGAGCTGCCACTGATGCCAAATCCTGCCCGCTAGTTTGCAGAGGATTTCTGACATCACCATCAACCTAAGGCATACACAATAATCAGACGGGCATTTAATCTTTACCGCTATCAAATCAGAATGTACACAGAGACAACAACCTTATCCCATTTTGACTTTTTGTTTTGTCTCCCATCCCGACCAAAAGCATCAGCTATAGCCTGTGCAGCAATTGACCCAGTGGAAACCACAGCTGAAGCACCCGCATAATGACTAAACTTCAGAACAAAATAAAAAAACAGTATAGGAAGCACTAAAAAGACACATTACTCTGCAAAGATACCGCTCATTAACTATATTTACAACGTTGATTTCAGCACCTGGAATAGGCATGCCTAGCTTTGCTGGGGGCACAACAGCTCCAGGTTGGGATCCACCTGAAACAAACTCAAACTTAGGACTCCTCTTCAGTTCCTGCTCCTTCCTTTCCCTATCCCGTCTCATATCAGCCTCTGCTATAAATCATGCCAAAAATCATTGCTAGAAATCATTTTAGAAAAAACAAGAGAGAGAGAGTCACCAGAAAGTGAATAAATTGACACAAAGAAATCACAATGCTTTAAAGAAAAGGCAGATCTAAGAAACAATAAGGTTGAAAAATTATTGTAAATTACTTCATTTACAGCTTTCAAATTGCATAAGCAGTTATTTTGAGAAGGCAAATGCATTATAACATTAATAAACAAATAAGACCCACAAAAATTAATATCATAGGAATGGGATCACTGTAATTAACCAACATCATAGTAGTACATTATAACATGAATAAACAAAAATTAATATCATATGAACAGGGAACACTGTAAATAGCCTATTCCATCATAATAGTACATTAAACATGAATAAACAAATACCCCACAAAAATTAATATCATATGAACAGGGAACATTGTAAATAACCTATTTCATCATAGTAGTCGCTTTTGTCGTATCCATGAGGGTCAAATACATCCTCACAGAAGCAAGACCCTATCTGATTGATGTCCTGATACCTCACTGCATGCAGCAAAAAGTCAGGATTCCGATAGTCCTTCCTGTTGCGGACCTCTGCATTAAAGCTTCTCCCAACTTGCTTCAATGCAAGAAATTTATAAATTCTCTTCTGTGTAAAACATGATAAAGGACAGAAAGCACATGTTAAAGGTTGCGAATTATGCCACTTCATGGTGGAAAATTGAACTTTCACGTTGCACAAGAGGTGCATAAATAACACTTTATGTAGCAATTGAACACAAGAAAAAGTGGCTGTTGTTGTAATCCAAAAAAAGAGTAATATTAGCCCTCCAAATTCCAGGTTACTGTAGAAAAAATAGACATGCCAAAGAAATTCAGCAATGTAAAAAGGATAACTCCAAGGAATTTCTGACTTCAATATATGCACACAACATAGCAAACTGCGCTGCAAAATTTTTCCAACTCATGTAGACATTTGTTGGCTGTGTCCAGTTAGACATTTCACCATCTCAATTCAAATCAGTAAGATGCTAAGGACTAGAAAGTGAATCACTTAAAAGAAAGACCAGACAAGAAGTTATCCTTTGGGTCACAGTAAAGCAATTATTTCATATAGAATTTGAAGTCTACTATAAAAAAAGCTAGTTTAAGATGTCAAATCATTGAAGGCAGATATCATAATAGCAGCAAAATCACAAGAACTCTGATTGTCAGAACAATTACTTGCAGTTCCTCTGGACATTTTTCTTTTGGTGGTGGTGGAAGAAATTTATCAAATGGATCAACATTTTCTATAGGAACTTCCATTGTAACTTCAGTTTCTACAGCTTCTGATTCAATCAAGTTCACTTCATCAGGATGTGGCGAAACTATATGTTCAGATAATGGAGGAGTAGCTCGGTTATTAAGGGTCAAAACCTGTACATTTCCTGAAGATGTCCTTTCTTTAAAAGCACCTGACACACAAGAATTAAGAGTTACAAGATAAAAAGAAGCAGTACCATAAACAACTTGAGAATACATGAAGAAAAGAATAAGCAGAATTTGGATATATGGAAGTTCAATCAGAAATATACATATTCAGTTTTTTCCGTTAGTTACCATTTATTCTTTTCACTTTACATTTAGAATTGAATATTAGCAGGAATAATTAACTCCCACAGACTAGAATAGGATCAAGAAGAAGTTTTGTGTAGCATATGAAAACAAAGAAAGAAAGAAACAGACTCAAAAAGGAGAATAAGATTTTTGAAAAGAAATCGTATTCGATGTTCAAAATACAGCAAAGGGTAAAAATATTTAAATGCCCGAGCATAATCAAATTTAGATAATAAGCAAATGTCCACCTTTTCCATTCAGCAATAATGAAAGGAAAATCTCATGCAAGACAGAAATGAACATGGTTAACCGAACAACCAACTACTTAATTTAGAATACTAAAGATGACACTCAACTCCACTGCCTAGAGTAAACTGGAAGAAATCATTTCAAATTGTCATCATGACAGTTGAATTACCATGCCAGACATTAGCCACAAGCCAAGACCAGCATTCGCTACTAGATAAAACGTAAAATAACTGAATACCGTTTCTATTCAAAAGGAGACAGATCAGAATAACTTAAACCCAGATGACAATTCAAGTATAAATAAACTAATGAATGATCACTAGAACTAGAACTTTCCATTAGAACAATACATAATCTAGCACAAGGCCAGTTTACACCATCTGATGCTAAGATCAAACATTTCTTGGTTTGTTCAAGCAGCTGAGAAAGAAAGAAAGAATTTCAATGCACTCCAGGGATGATACTCTAAGGAAGACCTAACATCACTAACAAAAAGGAAAGAAAGATCATCTGCAGCTTTACCACAATTTTTGTCGCTGATCAGCTTAATTTATCCTCGTCCATATGTTAACTTTTCTTTCATTTTACCACTATGTAAGAGGCCTACTATTCTACATTCCACCGCACTCATTGCAATTGTAATCCACTATGTAATAGCTAAAAAGTAACAGCTAAGTAAGGCAAACACAAGTACACATACCATTAGAATCCCGAAGGTCCTCACGCAATTCGCCTTCCTGAAAAAACAAACACCATTAAAAAAAAATCAGCGAACAAACAATCAGCAGATTAAATCACAGAGAAAGGGGAAAACCAAGAAAGGACAGGAAGCGCTTTGATTGACCTCCGGCTCAGGAGACAAGGCAAGCTCATCATGGGCATAGTCCACTATCGTAAGCCTTCCTTTCCCTCTCCTCTTCGCCTCCAAATCACCAACACCACCATTCCGATGTTGCCGCTTCTCCGTAGGCGGTGTCGTCGTATTTTTCTGAGTTGAGTTACGGTTTGTAACCGCCGCGGGCGTAGGTTGTTCACCAGCTAACTCATCTGTAACCATGGAATCACTAATTAAACCTATATGTCCGCTTTTTTCTTTACAATACTCGTTTTCATTATTATCCAATGCGACTCTTTTCTCTTGTACTTCTCCTTCTTCTCGCTCTGCCTGTTGTTGTTCTTCTTCTTCTTCTTCAAGATCATCCATCTCCTCGTCGTCTTCCCCATACACGGAAAGTAACGCAATCCCCTCGGACTTGCTCTTCCTTGCCGATGCCATGAACGGAAGTCTGGGATTAGGGATGAATATGGGGAAGGACCAAGACGAAGATTGAATATTGATAATGAAGATGGATTGGGCTTAAGTCTCTTATTGAATGATAGTCAGTTAGCCCAAAATAGGCATGGCTGCTTACGTACAGGTTTGAGGCCCATTCAATGGTCAAATATAATTTGTTTTATATCAAAGTTTGATATGTTGTTCATTCTCAACCAATTTTACTTTTTTTGTTAAATTATGATATTGTTAATTGCTGAGACATTCGTAAAATAAAATATATAAAATAACATGTTCAATTTACTTATTAAATTATGTGAATTTTGAATTATTACCTACATTTTATTATTTATTTAAAATTAATGATTATAGATTCTATGAATACAAAAAAATTATAGATAACTACTTTTATCTCCTCATTCTCATTTTATCCATGTAAATCTATATAATTATAGAAAGTCATTTATTAAAACTATCAAATTCACCTCTCATTATTGTATTCTTTCACCAAAAATAAAATCCAATTCATCTTTTTCTTAATAGTGCTTTTGTCATCTCTTTTATTCCTATCTTAAAAGTCTATAACTCAAAATTGAACTATTTGATTCATATGTTAAAACTTAAAAAAAAAAGTAAAAAGTCTCTTTCAAACCTTAACTTTTATACTAAAATAAAAGTTAGTCTTTAATATTTTGAAAAGTATTGTTTCAAAGCCATCCAAGTTAAATTCTCAATTGATGGATTGTTAGGGGGGTTTTGTCAATTAAATATTATATCATTATTGATATAATTTTTTAAAATATTTTTTCTTTGTTTGGAATATGCTAATACCATTAGTAGGAACCACCACAATATAAAGAGAAAAAAAAACTTATCTTCTTCATATTGCCTCTCTTTGTTAAACTTATTACTCTTTGAAAAAGCTTTCACTGGCTTCCAATTTCAAATTGACTTTATGTCTTTTCTCAAAGCTATTTCATCACTATTTCTTTGGATAAAGTTAGAATGCACCAATTAGTCTTTTTGATCAATAAAATTTGATTACTCTGAAAAAAGTCAAGGGTTAAGACTCTTCTTGATATTATACAATATGGACATTTCAAATTTAAAATCTTTTTCTTTTGTTGAATGGACTAATTGTCCTCTGAATTATATAAATAAAACACTACACAAAAGAATATAGAACAATGCAATATGTGAAGTGAAAATTATATCAATGATTAAAAAATTGAGCTAGTTCAACTGATTCAATTATAAAAACTTTAAATCGATCAATTTTCCGATTCAATTTTAAAATTTTCAGTTCGATTAACTTTAATATCTCTTGTTATTAAAAATTGATCAATTTATTAATTAATCAATCGATTTTTATAAACTAATTATTTTTTATAAACCAAATTAAATCAATTAATTTTTATTTAACAGTCTCCTTTTTAATTAAACTAAAATTTTTTTGGGATAAGGATAGTCTCCTTCAATCATATTTTAAATTATTCAATTTTTAATTGGTTTTACAATGGTCTAATAATAGTTGAACCTTTTAAACCTTAAATAATTTGTCTTACTAGTATAACTTTCGGTCTGATTTTTAAAACAATGAATTATATAACAAGATGTTAATTTAAAATAAAATAACAAAGAGCCAAGGATAATGATCTATAAAGCAATTAAGATACAATTAATCTAGGAGATTTCCACTTTCCAAGTTTTTCATCTTTGATTGAAAAAGCTGTTCCATTTTTTACAATACAATCAAGCATAAGGTCATAATCGTCCCATTTGGTGCATAATGAATTTTTAAATATTTCTGCCACTTTTCTTTACTTTCTCTATCTTCTTTCTTTCTTTAAGTGTGTTCGTGTCTATATCTCTCTTATCTAGAAAGATGATATGTCATGGATCTTCTCCAGCAAAATGAGCACAAGAAGCTACATGCAGAGAGTAGTGATTAAAAGTTTGGTTGAACCATAACTCGTTAGTGTTCAATTAATTATTGTTTCTTGACAAGCATTGAAGCATTATACGAGGTGTCACAAAGCTAATAGACATTATCAAGAGCAAAGGCAACAAAACCGTCAAGAGTATCAAACTAATGACTAACCTTATATTTGCATGGAGAATAGTTTATCCATTTATTGATGTTTTCTTATTCTTTGAGGTTACTGTCTGAGTCAATCTAGATACTCTTAGGATAATTTTTCCTTAAGCAGTAAGTATATGCTTAAGAGTCAATTAATTATTATTAATTGATTTCTTAAGGACAAGGATATGCTAGAAGAACATGAAATATGAATGCAGAAGAACGAGACATATGAAAATTTATGGATTTTATCACTACTAATTAGGGATTTTGGAGGAATTAGGGGCTAATTTTAGGGGTGGAACTTAGTCCATATGACATTTATAGGTCCTACACAGAGGAAAAAATAAAAGATAAGGCATGCTAATACAAATGTGGCTCATAGATACATAATTAACTATATTTATACCTCATATTTGATGTAGTTTTACTTGACATTTTGTACTTTTATTGTATATTTGATGCTTAATTTGCTCTAAGTGTGTTTATAGAGTATAAATGTCTTCATGGACTTAAAGAAGAAGAATTCAAATGAAAACTAGTATAAAATGAAGATTCAAAGCACATAAGGGATGCACAAACATGCAAAAACCCGTGCACTTTTCTCAGGCCATGTAGATTCATGAATTTTGGAGATTTTAAATTATCCACAGTTTGATGTACGGTCGTGCATCAACCGGGCATCTCCCCAGAATCCTAAAATTTGCTATAAATGGACGTTTCAGAGGCAATTAGAAGGGGGTAGACATTAGGAGGCGATTCCAGACATGAAGCTCGTCGTCATGGGGCGATTTTGATCCAAAGAAGTGGAAAACATGAAGAAATCATTGAAAGACCCATGAGAATATAAGATCAAACCTTTATCCAAGACTAAACATAACTCATGTAGTTAATGTTGATAGTCAATTCCGCATAAATCTTGGGAGAGAGAATTAGAATGATATGAAGTTTATTCTTAGGTATCTGTGAGGTACATCCTAGTTATGACTTATTTTAGTAATGGTAAACCTTTTTTGATTATATACGCAGATGCAAATATGGTTAGAGAGATAGGAGGAAGTTTACTTTAGGGTACTTAATCACCTTTTCAGGAGGTGTAATGTCATGACAATTAAAATTGCAAAAGTGAATTACACTCTGCATACACAAAAGCTGGGATTATTGCAAGTATTGAGACTTGGAAGGAGGTGTTTTAGGTAAAAGGATTTTTAAAGGAGCTTGGGTTTGACCAAGAGAAGTATGTCTTATTTTGTGAGAGTCAAAGTATGATTCACTTAAGTAAGAGTTACAATGAGAAATATCATTAGATCTATAATGTATTTGATCTAAAGCAATTAGAGTTGATAAAGATACATATTGATAAGAATGATTCATATATGATCACTAAGTTTCTTTTGAAAGAGAAGCACATTGTTTGTTACAGCGTTCCTAGTATGATGGGGTCCTCTATATAGTCATACGGGGGAGATTGATTGGGTGAGTTTCTCCCCTATATGAAGGGAAACTTAATCATTTTGTGGTTCACCGGAATGATTAGTTTATGACCTAAGTAGATGGAATATTATAGTAGATAATAAGCCCACTAAATTAAAACTCATCTTTTATGTAAATAACATATTCGTTAAATATGATCATATTAAAGGATATTTTGGAAATTCAATAAAATTATAGGGCTGACTTTTCATAATAGAAAAGTGCAGCCCCAGGTGGAGAGAAAATATATACATAGCAATTTTTAGGGAAAAAGAGAAAAGAAAAGAAAATATGGATAATTTTGGGTGGTGAAATATTGTCCAATTGAACTAAAATTTTGTAGGTGTATGGAAGGCTCATTTATCTAACTTTTGGATGGTTGGATCATGTTTATGAGGTCTCTAAGGATGTCTATTTATTTATTTGTTGTTAGGCTAGAATTTTAATGAATTTTCTTCTTTTCTTTTGATTTTGGTTTCCATTGATATAATTGATGGCCACAATTATATTTATAGTTAAGAAACTGTTATTCTTATTGTGTGTTGATGTATTTTCCCCTGGTAATTCTTAGTGTAATTTTCTTGGTGATTAGTGGAGCTTTTGAGAGGACATCAATCCAAAGTTGCGAATATCGTATCGGCCCTGGTATCGGATTAGGTTCTGGTACGGTATTGTACTGGTAACGGTCAATGACGAGTACCATTTCGAGTAATTTTTAAATTTATGAAATAGTCCCTGAATTTTTTTAAAAATTGCAAAATAGTCCATTATCATATTGTACAATTGTACAGTATACTTTATAAGTTCACATCAACCCTGTCTCTAAAAATCATAATAATAAATAATAACTACAATTAATATTAAATAACAATAATTTTTAGATATTTCACATATAAATAATAACCACAATTAATATGAAAAAAGACAATTATCATCATACGAACATAAAATTAAGAAAAATATAAAGTGTTTAAAATATTACAATTTCATCATATAATAAATATTAATTACATCAAAATAGCCAATAAAAAGAACACTGAATATCCTTTACTCTTAAACTATTACAATTTACAACAAGAGTTTGTGATGAAAAAACAACCAAATAGAAGTGAAACCTGAAACAAAAATATTTACAATTACTTTACATATATAAAATTTAACATATACATCAAATATAAGTAAAATTAAAAAAAGACGAAAAACAAAAACCTGAAACTTCATTCAATCATCTATGAGAGGATACTTGTATAACTACACTGACCCCAGTTATCATTTGGTGATTGAGAAGAGCCTCATCATTCAAATTCAATACACCAAATGTCATGTCAATGCTTTCTCATCTAAGATTATCTTTCAAATCATTCATATTTACCAAACCTGGTTATTCAAAAACCTAATCCACTAAAAGATTGATATTATCAATGCAAATTGGATCTACTAAACTACTGGTTTTGTTCAGAGTCCTAGTAACCAATAAAATTTAATTATTAAGAAATTATATCGAAATTAATAATGATAATAACACACCTCTACTGAAGATTTAAATTGTAACGAATAAAAACTAAGTCATTCAATCTCTTGTACTCCAATCTATTTCTTTTCTTGAAATAGAAGAATTTAAATATGCTCCAATTCCGTTCACAGCCTGTTATACTCACACTTTGACTTAAATTTTGAATTGCAAACCTTTGTAATTCTAGAACAGTACTTTTGAATTGATCACATTAAGAAATTGTAAGTCGTAAGAGAACAAAAATAGTGTTATAAAAAATAAGTGATTATTAATTTTCAACAAATAAGAAAAAGGAAATAGTTAATACTTGGAGAAAGTTTTGCTCTTTATTGAATAGCAATTTGAAACTTAAAATCCCCAGAAGACTGCTTATAAAACTCCATTTGTGAGCTTAGAATATCTTACATTATCTCGTGGGCAACAATTGTTATAAAAATGAATAACATTCTCCTATTAACTTCAGTTTTCTTTGTAAAACCTAGTTTGAAATAGATACTAAGATTCAAAAACACCTCAATTGTAAACAACGGAGAAGAAAGTTGCCTTTCTCATCTCTCATTGATGATTGCAATATATGGTGTATATAAAGAAAGCCTTCTTTTTTCAGATTGGCCTTGATTGCTTCCTTCGCCCTCTCTATGGCATTAAAAAAACTATTGTTGCCTTTTTCTCACTATCAACAAAGCAAAGCACCCTCACTAAAGGCCCACAAACTTGAGTAACGAATTGGCATTATGACCATAATTCACTATCTTTCAGTATAATTCTGGAAACCTCCAATCTAATGTTAGACCTAGCATACTGAGATGCAACCACTTATTACTTGTAAACATCTGTCTTAACTCTTTCTTCATCATGACAAAACACTAAATTGTTAAGAAATTAGTTGCAAATTTTGTCACAATAGGATGACATAAATTCCTACCACTGGTAAATTCTTTTCTCATTAAATTCAACACCCATATAGGATTATAGATGAACTTGGTCACATTTTTAGCTTTCTGCATAGTCTTATTAATAATAGGAAAATACCTATGATTTCATATATTCTCCAGCTTTAAGTTAATGCAATGTGCAACACAAGGAGTCAAAAAAAAAAGAATTATACTTACTTTGCAACCTTCTTCCTGCTACTTTATAAGCAGAATCATTATCAGTAATGAACTGAACAATGTTTTTAGCCCTACTTCATTCACAAATTCATCAAATATCTCAAATAAAGTATCGATATTCCTAACAAGGTCAGATGCATCAACAGACTTAAAAAAATGAGCCATTTGTGGAATAAACTAAAAAAAAGCTTATGTCTCCTATTTGTCCAACCATCACACATGATTGAATACCTATAAGTACCCCAATCCACTCTTCTTTCTTCCAAATAACTTTTAATTTCATAAACTGAGTAACTCAAACGTTTACCTATTAAGTCATCAATCGAAGGAGCTTTGTATCTCATACCGTAAAAAGCTATAACATCCACCATAGGTTGATAATAGTAAGATTGGGAAGCATTGAATGATACACTTGTATCATACCATCATCTAGCTATTGTCATATCTGCATTGTTAACCACATCTCTTGATTGTATGCCATTAAAAATTGAAGGTTGGGCTCCAAGAGCTTTTTTGTGGTGCAAAAAAATTTGTTATTTGCCTTCTTCTTTTCCTAACATTAGGTTTAAGTGTAACATTTACTTCTTGCTGGGCCTAGGGATGGAACATTATCACTACCACCTCCACCTTCAACATTTCCACAATCATCATGAAAACCAGCAAATGAACATCCACTACCAATTTGAGAATTCAGTCTCTCCTTTCTATCTTTCTCATGTTGAAATTCTTTAAGCAAAGTAGGTTGCATAATATTTTAGTGGGTTGTTTAGTATGTGCTGAGTTGTTAAATTGAATGATTAGTGCATGTTAAGGTTAGGATTATGTTATTTAGTTAGATATTTGTGTTTTGAGTGTTTTATGGGTTAGAGTATGCTGTTGAGCTTAAATTTTATGTATTTGAGGTGCCTTGATGTGTTTGTTAGTGTTTCAGATCAGATATCAAAGAATAGAGAGAATTCGAAGGAAAGCCGGAGCAAGGCCTAGAGCCACGATCATGATAGAAGACTAGTGACCTGCCACGATCGTGACAGAGAGCAAAAATTAAGTGCCACGATTATGGAACTATGGACCATAATCATGGCCAGCACAACCAGTGACGAAGTCAGAAATTTAATATAGGAGGGCCCAAATATTAATTTTTTAAAATTTTGGGGGGGCCAGTACACCACTGACCCTTAAATATCTCTGTCTTTATAATTTTTTAAAAAACCTTAGGGTGCCTAGTGGCATGTAGCTCCATCGTTGAGCACAACAATAGACGTGGAACAACTTCTAAAACGTGATTTTTTTAGGGATATCTCGAACTTTTGAGTCAAGATAAACACTAATGTTTGCCCTAAATGGAAAAGAGATAAAAAGAAAAGAATGAAGACCTAAAAGGGAGCTCTATTTTCTACCATTTTGAGAAAGATCCAAGGAGAGAGGAAGAAGAAGAGAGGAGGAGAAAGGAAGAAGGAGAAGAAGGGCTGTAGTGTTGCTATCTTTCCGATTTGTTTCAACCCTTGTAAGTGACATTTCATTTCATCTTTATTGTTCTTTCTTTTGAATGTGTAAGATGATGATGTTCTAAACTTCTTTAGGGATTTGTTTTTGATCAATATTAATATGATTTCTTTTTATGTTAATACATTAGGAGTGGTGATTATTTTTTGTATTTGCATACTTTGGTAACAAATCGAGATAGTGAACCGATAGCAAAATGATTAGATTGGGTAATAAGAGTTAAAACAATCTAATAGATCATGCGAATAATCAAATCGGAATTTATACAAAGAGGGATCTCGTGTGAGGACCCAGTAGTCTATTTGAGAGCTTAAGATCTGATTAGATTTGTGAGTTTTTTGTTAATTGAGAGATTGCAAATTCCACAATTCAATTAGTAGTTATGATTTAGGGTTTAATGATTATAACTTTAGAGAGAGTAATCCATCATTTGAAAGTCTAGGATCGACATCGTATTAAGTCAAAAGTAATCTTGTTAGCATTTGATGATATGATAAATCCCCCTTCTTATAATCAACTAATCTTTCTTGTGTGATTTCCATTGTTAATTTGGTGGTACTCAATTTGGTTCCTTGCGTGTTAATTTTACATTTTAATTCCAATTAATCCATATTCACAAATTTACTTTTCTGTTTAGTTTTTATCTTCTTTTTAATAATTCTTTTAGGCTTTAGATAATTTAGAATTAGATTAGTTCACCAACTCCTCGTGGGATCGACACCTTTAATACTATAAGTTTACGACCTGTATACTTACGGATACTAGGGGTTTTATTAGAAGTAAAACTTGCCTCAACATTGTTATTGATCAATGGACCTACAAAAAGCTAGTTGTCATACCAAAAATTAATGGACTTCCCATTTCCAACCAGAGCAATGAAATCTATCTTGTATTTGTCTCTTAACTTCATAATAGCCTTTAAAGTAGTAGAGGGGAAGTGTGCACAGTCAATTACCCAGATGCTCATATTCTTGATGAAATAGCTGTGAATCCATTTGTTTCATATGGATTGTTTGTCATCCATTAGTCTCCCAAATATTTTGGTGAGCAAGATAGTGTTCATCATCTTGATGGAGTAAATCCCCAACCCACCTTGATGCCTTGGAGTACAAACTTCACTCCATTATTGAGTACTTTGTCAACGATTTTGATGCTTGAACCTGGAAAAGCTAAGTGAGTAACCAATAGGTGTTAGTAGAATTAAGGATATAATTAATAAGCTAAACTCTCCTTGCTCTTTAAAGATGTTTGGAGCTCCAAGTTGAAATTTTAGAATGTATTTTATCTAGAAGTTCAGTGTAGTCTCTGCTTTCACTTTACGAGAAGATATGGGAATGCCTAAATATCTCATTGGGAGCTTTTGTGGTTAAAAACCAATTATGGATGAAATTAAATAACGAAGACCAGAGGCACTCCTAGATAGGAAAATATTGCTTTTAGAGAAATTCACTTGCAAGTTTAAGACTTGTAGGAAGATCTTTAGAACTTTTATCAAGGTGGAGATGTAGGTAGCATCTGCTTTAGAAAGTAAGATCAAGTTATTTGCAAAACAAAGATTAGTTAGTTTGAATTTTCCATACTTCGAATGATATCTGAAGCATTTTATTCCTACAATAACACTCTCAATGATCTTTTGGATTGCTTATATGACTAAGCAGAGAGGTATGAAGATAAAAGATCTCCTTAGATCTAACCCCTTTGCTACTTTAGAAGAACTTGGTAGGTTGACCAATCACTAAAATACTATGTGAAGAGGTCATCATACATTGCTTAATCCACTGTATGAAAACTTCTAGAAATGTCATAGCTTGCAAGATATTGATGATGAAACTCCAATTAACATTGTTATATGCTTTTCTGAGAACAATTTTGATGCAACAATTAGGTTTGCTTTTCTTCTTAGAGTAATTGGTAATAAGTTCTTGAAGAATCAAAATGTTATCACCAATTAGTCTACCAGGTATATATGCACCTTGAGTAGGGTAAATGTGCTTATGAAGTATTCCTTTGAGTCTTTGAGCTATGAGCTTCGAGATGATTTTGTAAAAAGAATTGCAACATGCAATTGGTCTGAAATCAGAGAAGCTATTCAACTCACCCCCTTCTTTGGAACAAGAGTTACGAAATTCTTATTGATCTCTTTAAGAAGAGTATCTTTGTTAAAGAACTCCAACACAACGTCTAAAATCATATTACTAGTAAAAGACCAAGTTCCCTTAATGCAATTGCGTTTTTGATTTCTAGTAAATGCAGCTTACCCAAAGATGCAACTTAATTAAAATTTTCTTAAAGTTTGTTTTTAAAAATTTCCCTTGTAATAAGAAATTTTATAATTACTTAAATATCATTGCTATTCTATTTTCTTTTTTCTTAATCCAATTTTTTAAATTTAAAGAAATAATCTTAATTGACCAAAATTAAAATATAGTAAAAATTTTAAATTAAAATAAATTATTCAATAATTAAACTCTATTATAAATAGATATTCATAATTGAAAATTTAATTAAAATTGGTTAAGACTCTTAAAAAAGTCAATTAGTTAAATTAGATTAAATCTAAAACAATGCAATATGAACAAATACATATATATATATATACATATCTAAATTAACCAAATGTAATAGACATGAGAATATTTAGATTAAAACTTATTGGACAGAATTTCAATAAAAATAATGTACAAAAAGATGAAACAAAAGTATGGTCTTATCTTTTTTTATATAATATTAAACATTTGACTAAAAATTTAACTATTTTGGATTTGTTGGTTGTGATGAACCTTTTCTTTTCGTATAGATGGACTCCATCGCTCTTTTATAGGTGCCACATTTGAAAGACATTCACTCTTTAGTGATTTGTTTCATTTGTTAAAAAAAAACAGATTTTTATTTAATTGTTTAGAAAAGTTATTCAAGCTTTGCTAGATGGATATATATACCCCTCTACTATTTTTCTAAATTTGATAAAGTACAAATTTTAGTAAAAGATATATATCTTTTTCATTATTTTTGTTTTAAAAAAGTTTCATAATTTATTAAATAGATACACACATTTTCTATTAATTTTAGCTAAATTGACAAAAATTAATGAAAAAAACTGGTGAAAGTGTATTTGTTTCCATTTAATAAAATAATAAGACCTTTTGTTAAATTTTTTAAAAATGATTTATTCATAACTATAGATAACTTTCACAATTTAATTTTTCTTTTCTAAATCTACCTCCATTTAAATTACATATGTAATATTTATTAATAAATTAATTATATCTCATTAAAACGAATATCTATTTATTAATATATTTTAAAGTTAGTAAAACTAATGTTATCATTTTAGAAATAAAATATTTAATATCTCCAATTTTTTTGCATATAATTAATAATTTTTAAAATTATAAATTTATACACCAACCAAAAAAAAAAACGAATATAAAATTAAGTGGAATGAAGCAACCTTTATGGTGCTTGATAGGAAGAAAGCAAAACTCTTGGGTCTACATAGATAATTCATTTGATTCTTCAGCTTTTACGTGACGGAAATGTGTTAGCTTTACGATATTGGATGTTATGCATGATTGAGAAGTTTTGTGAGGAGGACCACGCCAGCTTGAAGAACGCTATAGACATTATCATTCATCACAATCTGACAATTGACGTGCTTCTTCCTTCACTAGCTAAAGGCAATCTCTCCGCAATCTTTTTATCTTGCCTTTTCCTTTTCGCTAACAACTTGTTTAGAGGATTTTGCTTCAAGTATCCATCAAATGTATATTTGTATACTTAATGGAAAAGGCAGGTGCATGGTGCTTACCGCTTTTTAATATTTGCTGCTAGTACTGTGAAAGACTATTCTTTATCCCAAACACACGCCAAAATAAATTCCTGAAGCCTTTCATTGTATCCAGCTTCTCTGGGGCACCAAAGTCTCCACAACAGTACCTATTTGGAGTGAGCAAGGGCTGGAGGGTGCAGTTAAAGTTAGAAACTAAATGAATAATCTTATTTGCAGACAACAGGTTCATACAAAAAGGAAAAACATGATTCTTCAGCTACCAATTGATGTGGAGCTCCCTGGGCTATCCAATTCGTTGGCTTTGAGACTGAGTGCAGCTACCAAACTTAGTTACTTGGGACTTCCAATTGTATAAATTAGTTTATAAACACTGGATCGAGGACTAATCATAGCAGTTGAGAGCTGTAAACTATAGAGTATGAGCTACTGCACCCAGCTGTGACTAACTCTTCATCGTGCCACCCATAGTCCATAGAAGACGGGATAAGGTCAGGTCACCTGCGAACATCTTGTTCTCGGTACAAATCCGAAGTCCAGTTATATTGGCACATTAATTATAGATAGGATCACTGCTAATCAAATAAAACCATTTTCCTGATGGGATTGGTGGGAAAAAGCCTACAACTTTTGACGAAGTCAAGGACTGGTGAAGCACGTAACTAACATGGAGAAGAAAATTGGCATGCACATCCACGTCAAAAGAATAACAACAATTCCTAAAGAAATAAAGCAGAAAGAGAAATCAGGTACCTGAGAATTTGAGGTTCTAATAAATTACTATAAAATAAAAACTGAAACTTTTCAATAAATTAGCCCCGTTACTTTTTCTTTTGGGGCTTTGGCATTTCTTGCCCTTTAATTTCTTTTTCGTCTTTTATCATCAAAAGTAGGTCAAATTAATCAGACCGACAACGAGGCATGGTCTTCTTTCGTGAAAAATTAATTTCAAATTCCAAGCCAACACGCGTCCAATTCGCTCCTGACACATGTATGATCAATTTCACCTTGTCTCGGCGGCGCGTCGCTCAACTTCAGCCAACTGGGTCCGAACTAGCTGTTCACGTCAATTCAACTCCGGGTGTATGTCCTTGAGCAGGCCCAGAACCTGCTGCATAGTGGGCCTCTTCCAAGGAATCTCCGCCGTGCAAAGGAACCCAATTCGAAGGCATTCAACCATCTCACACTCCGACTCGCCCCCGAGCCTCAGCCTCGAGTCAAGCGCGTCCACACCACGCCCTTCTCTGACCAACTTCCTCACCCACGCCACCGTCTCTTCACTCCCTTGTTTACCGGTCAATATCTCTATCAACACCACACCAAAACAATACACGTCCGATTCAACGCTACCGTCTATCGTCTCTCCTGTCAGCGGTTTAGTCCGGCGGATATTTCGGAGCCCAAAATCGGAGACTCGAGGCTCGAGGGAATCGGAGAGGAGGATGTTGGAGGAGACAAGGTGGGCGTGTACGGAGCCAGCATGGTGGAGGTAGGCCAGGCCACGCGCCACCCCAACTGCAATACGATGGCGAGTGAGCCAGTTGGTTTTTTCTTCAGGGGAAGATAGGTGGGAGGCAGAAGGCATTTGGTGCTCCCATGTGTCGGTGCTCCAATCCTCCACGTTGGGTTCCAAAGTTGGCAACTCGTGGAGCCAACGGTGGAGATCTCCGTTGGACATGAACTCGTACAATAGTAACTTCTCTTTTCCTGCCAAACCCACAATCATAATTTTAAGTTGCTGGTACATATCATTTACAAATCGCTGCACTCAGTTATTTTCAGCTTGTAATCTAATTATCTGACAGGCGTTACTGACAATTTAATACTCAATATGGATCGAACAGGGTTCCTCTTCATTGATGTGACGCTAATAAATAAAAGGCAATGGCGATCGGAAACGGAGGTTTTGACCATGAAAATGTACCTACTCCATGTTTTGACAAATCAGGCAGCATTTACTAGGATCTAACATCAGATGCTCAGAACCTCCGCAATTTCTAAGAAACACGAATACCCATAATTTGTAATTATACCTAGCGCAGGAGTGAATATGACAGACCAGTCCACTTTGTCCGACCCGAAAGAAATTAAATGAGACCCGTGATGCCATTTAATGGGTTAGGTCAAAAAGTACTCATTACCTGCAATGCAGTATCCACATAGTGGCAAGAGATTTGGGTGTTTAAGTCTGGACATATCTTCAAATACTGCCACAGCTTCACTGTGGTCAACTTCTCTTGCATTTTCCAGTACCTTAATTGCCACGTGGAGCTCTCCCGGAAGGACAGCTCGGTAGAGGGGTCCGCACTTGCCTTCCGCTAAGAGTGAGTCTTTGCCAAAATGTGACGTGGCAGCAATCAAGTCCTTGAAGGTCAAGTTCATCAGCGGTTTGGATGACATGATCACTGGGGCTGATGTTGGTTCTTTGATGTCTGCCACCCATGATGTGCCGGACTCCGTCTCGAAGCTGAACGGCCCTGATTTCTCCATCTTGAAAGGGTATTGGATTGGTTTCGAGATTGCCCATCTGTTTCTGTTTGCAATCTTTCGTCTTCTGTGCACGCAAAAGAAGAGACCTATGACGATGGATACAAAGAAAACCACCGATGCTGAGGAAATAGAAAAGACGAAGGCTTTGGTCTTTGTTATGGGTTTCGTTTTCCTAAAGCGAGAGTAAATAGGTTTCGTGGGTTTTCTGGCAGTTCTGTCGTTATGAGGAGTGGTTTTATTAGAATGTGACTTGACGGAAAAGGCTGGTGTTTTCGACGTGTTGAAGACAAAACTACCAGCTCGAGTGAAAGCCGATTTTCCGAATTTATGGTAGTACTTGTCATCCACAAGATGTCCGGTGAAGTTGTTCATTGAAACATTCAATAACTTCAGGTCATCTAATGGAGGGAAATCAGAGGGAAAAGTACCATTCATGCTATTATTTGAGACATCCAAGTACTTCAATGAATGGAGACCTGAGATGGCTCTAACGTTGCCGTAAATTTTGCAGCTTGAAATGTTTAGGAACTCCAACTTGGTCAAGTCAGTGAACGCATTAGGTAATATAGAACCAAGATCATTGTGTGAAAGATCAAGCATTTGTAAATTTGAGAAACCAGAGAGTTTACCCAACTTGGTGAACCTGTTGTTTGAGAGATTGAGCGACCGAATTAATGAAAATGATGAACTATTTCCTGAAGAGTGCTCAGACCAGATGCTGCCTCCCAACCTGTTCTTGGTCAGATTGACTTCAACCAAGCTTTGCGTAGACCAGAACCAACCTGGAACTTGACCTTGAAGTGAATTGTTGGATAGATCAATGACTTGCAGCCGGGACATGTTCTTGAGATACTTCCATAAGATGCTGCCACTCAAGCTTTTAGAAGGAAGCCTAATTTCTGTAATAAAATGATTTGAACAGTTAGAAGCTGCATGCTGGAACCAAGAATGATTGAACCCGGAGACGGAACGGAAAGCACTTGAGACCAGTTCCTGATCAGTACTGTTGCACCTGGATTCCACAAACACAAGCAGCGAAAAGACAAGCACGAACCCATAAGCTATTTTCATTTCTACCCTTCCAGACATGTGTATCACAACTGTTGATTTATCCCATAAGGAGGAGGAGGAGGAGGAGGAGGAGGAGGAGGCTGAGAGCAAAGACTTGCTAGATTTTATCCGATGGCTAAAGAGAAAAGGAGAATTCGTTCACTTGTTCCTTTTTCGCAAGCTAGGGCCAGCAAGCTTAGTGGAATAGTTAATAGCGTGTTAAGGACTAGAGAGTAGTTAGTTTTCCTTGTTTTGTCCTTTGTAAGTAAGAGAAAAAAGTCAGAAAACTAAGAAGAAGAAAAAAAAGAAAACACGGGGAAGAAGAAACAAACTTCTACTGGTGTATTGACTGACGATTTGGAGTCCCATATCAGAGTACGCTACAGCTACACGGCTACACTGCCACTAGCAGCGGTTACAATTGCGTTGATTGCTGTAGTAGTTGCTCTCGAAATATATGGTTTACCTTATAGAGAGTTACTGTACTCACTTGTAACAAAAATTGCTGCGCCTCTGTTTTCTTTTATAATTTTTTGATTTTTAATTTTTTGATTTGCTAAAGGTTCTCAAAGTCATACTTTTTCCGTGGTGAAGGTTTGAGTTTATATAGTAAATACTTGTAGAAATTAGGTCAACATTAAAAAATGGGTGTTGTTCTAAGTTTGGACTTAGGTCTAGCACGACGATCCAGTCACATATTAATAGAGAATTTAAGGTTAGACTATTATTATTATTATTATGTTTTATTAAAGTTATAAACTTAATTTTTATAAAATTAAATATCTAAAATCTAAATTTTTATAAAAATTTTCAATAAAATATTAAAAAATATAATATTTATATTCTTATAATTTTTTAAATCATATCTTTATAAGCTATTTTATATATTATTAATAATATTAAATAGCTAATTTTATTAAACATTTTTAATAAAAGTTTAAATTCAAATAAGCCGATACAGTGTTTTTAAACTCGGACCGAACTGGTCGGTCCGACTGGTGATCGATCGGTGGTCCGGTCTGGATTACACTTCAAAACCGGTGGTCAATTGACCCAGTTCGAACCGGTCAAAACTGGTCAATTTGACCAGTCAGACAATTTTTGTATTTTTGTATTTTTTAAATATTTTAAATATTAAATATAATTATTACATAATTATTACGTCACATCGGTTCGACCGATGGTTGAACTGGTCGAACCTATCAAACCGGTGACCAGTAAAGTCATTGGTTCAATGACCGATTCGAGTTTCAGAACTTTGGCCGACACAATTCCTCGGTAGCCAAACATTACACGGTGAGCTCGGCTAGGGCTACTTAGCTAGTACTCATTCGACAGCAACGTTGACCAGTAGTTTCATAACTTGGCAGACATTAGTTGGATATAATAAAAAAAGGTAATCCACTAGTAATTATTGTTGCTTTTGAGTTGTACCCTCGCCTCAATTCACATTTGCAAGTTAGTCTTGTTTGCCTCCATTTCACACGAGTTTCTTTATCTTTCCTCACTTGCCTTTTTCTTTTTCTTTCTTTCTTTTTTTAATCTTTGCATGGATATGTGCCGTCTCTTTCATGTTGAAAATGTACTTGGGTTCATATGATGGTGGAGAATACCTTGAAAGCTGCGGCTGCGGCTGCGGCTCTTATTTTCTAGTCAATAGACCCTCCTCTCCAACATGTTAATTAGACTACTGGGCAATCAGAGTCTCAAAATTATGCACTTGAACTTGTGGGATCCATCTGCTCTAAAATCCAAATAAATAAACGAACTACCTTGCTGATTACCCACAGGAAATGGATTAGCTTAGTAATCAATCACATGCAACTGCCCCATTCAAAAGCTTTCGTGGGCGAACAAGCCATGTGATTGTGAGCAAACATGGCAGACGACAAATACAGTGGAATTTTGAAGCACAAGCTGACACCCCGTGTAACTGCTAAATGCAACCTGTTAAATTTTAAGTCAGTAGTCGTCTTTTTAGGCTCGGTCATTTAGTCTCATGTTTAGGATGCAACTAGATGTGTTGTGTGAATTAGTATTTTACTAACAAGCTTAAGATTGTTTATGTATATATCTTTTCTAACGAAAAGCTGACCATGCACCTGCTACTGCTACTGCTACTTTAGTTTGTCGAGCATTGTATGCCTTACCTGCTGTCTCATGTGACTTACGGTTCAACTTCCTTATCTTTGGAGGTTAAGTTGGATGGATGGTATCACCTAATCCGCATAATTCCAATGGAATGAGAACTAAGATTTGATGTTATTTATAATTCACAACCCCACCTTCCCACTTAGAAGTTATAACTTGTCTTCTCTTCAATTTCGTGTCATGAAGGTCGTCGTATTAAATATGCTTTATAATACAACTTTTTTGAAAGCATATGATTACGGGAGCACATGTCAAGATTATAGTTACATTTGGTGTTTGGGTTGGGTGATTTTAGATGACATTTGGGGCTTGCCAACCACCAATGCATCAGATTCTCAAGAGGCCTATTGTTGAACAAGAATACAACCTTTTAATGCAAATATGTTTGGCTAACATAAAAATCGAAGGGGTAGTAGTTTCGTAAATTTTTCACTTTTATCGTAGACGTCTCTAGCACAAACTAAAATAAAAGCAATTAAAAAAAATAAAAAGCACCAAAAATTTGATAATGCAATTCGACACACCTTTTCTACATCTGCGGAGCCCTCACCTAACTTAATACTTTCACCAAAGTACAATAGATTTACCCAAGGCTTTACTGAGCTATCACCACTCAACCCTTGATACTATCTTTCAACTTCACTTCTCGTGAAATTTTTTCATACTCAATAACACGACCGACGCATGTTAACTTCATTAGAGGATTTTTCTATACAACTTTTAATTAAAAGACAATTAATAAAAATAACTCAAGCGATGAATCAACTAATAATAAAAACAAAATACACTTGAGACATAAAAGAAGACAACTTCCCAATTGGTTCAGCTCTATTGAAATAAATCTAGAAGTCGTCACAACAATAATGAGCTAATTCACATAAACACCAACACAAAGCCACAGGTGCATCGATAACACATTCACCAACGAAAGTATACGTAACTCATAAAGAGATTAATGAATAATCGTTGCTGCCCAAGATGGAGTTGTACACACACACCACATGCAGCCAACTAAACACGATTCAGTCAAGAAGTTGTGCACATCCAATCAAAAACAATTCAACAAAGAAATCACGTACAACCAACGAAGAATGATGCAGCCAAGGAATCATGCATATTGTCTAGCTTTAATAACTCCAATTAAACCATATGGGATATTAGACACACCATGTATATTTCACGCAGAAACCCAAAAATGCAAGTCTAGAAAATAGAAGTTAACCCACGGTGTTTCGCAACCCAGAAGACACACACCACATAAGAACTACTGTTGGAATCTTAAAGCTTACAAATGGTTTTTCTTACACAGAAACACATGCATGACACCACATATATCTATTCCCTAATTCAATTAACTCCACATTGCATCGTTTCTTCTATCTCCAATTAACGCCCACTACACGAATTAACGCCCACTGTACATCTGAATGATGCAGCCAAGGAATCATGCATATTGTCTAGCTTTAATAACTCCAATTAAACCATATGAGATACTAAACACACCATGTATATTTCACGCAGAAACCCAAAAGTGCAAGTTTGGAAAATAGAAGTTAATCCACGATGTTTCGCAACCCAGAAGACACACACCATATAAGAACTATTGTTGGAATCTTAAAGCTCACAGATGGTTTTTCTCACACAGAAGCACATGCATGACACCACATATATCTATTCCCCAATTCAATTAACTCCACACTGCATCCTTTCTTATATCTCCAATTAATGCCTACTGCACAAATTAATGGCCATTGTACATCTGATTCCGCACACACAAAATTCCCTTCTGCTATGTTATAGAGACATACACAAAATTCACTTCTGCTATGCCATAGAGACATACACGATTCTAACTCACAAAGCCCTTAACAAACACGCAAAACAACTTTCCTTTTTCTATTGTCCACAAAAATCTAGTTGTCCACAATTTAATTACCAACATGATAATAGACTTTAATATTGTGTATGATTCTATCACAACTACAAGATTATCCATATAGCTTTTGAATCCAAGTCATTATCCAATTAATATCTTATACGTCCAATTAATAAATAATGTTAGAACTAATTATTTAGATATATAACATATATCCTAACAATCTCCCCTTTTTGGCATTGTTTGTCACAAATATGAAACTACTCCCAAATAACATAATTGGACATATCACCATCAAATGCACAAATCCGTTCTCCCCCTTGGGACAAAAAGATGCCAAAAAATACAATAAATAGTCACGCATATACCTTGAAATCTCCCCCTGAATGGAACATTTATCATAAACAATCTGATGTCTCTCCTTTGGGATAAAACAGTATCAAAACACATAATCATAAGAATCAACACTAGGTGCAGCATAAGAATCATAAGCATGCCAAGATGACAATTTACCACAATTCAAAACACTGAGAGATATGCTCGAAAGACAGACCCACATTGATGAGAGAGCTAAAGAGTCTTCGGTGGAGCCAAATAGAAGTCACAATGTAAACTACTGAAAAGATGGGACAACAATAGCAACATAAAAACTAAAGAACTAAAGAAGACAAATTTTTTTTACGTTTCGTTTTTTTAACAACACATAAAAAATACCTCAAAATTGTAAAGTACACAATCCCTAGGCCTCTCGAAGAAATTCAAACCTGGCCTTATTCCTTGTCATATTAGCTTTGTCATCGGTTTCTTCTTCTGAAGTAACTGATTTATCCTTTGTCTGAACAGTTTCTTCACAAGCATTAACTAACTGTGAATCTAGACAATTTCTTGTTTTTCCTTCACAATGTCTTACCTGTAATTAACCTTTTTCTAGTCCAAGTGTGCTTTGGTACCATGAGCTGCTGTTGGAAATTTAATAGAGAGTGTCTAGATTTTCAGTTTTGATCCTTTTGAAACATCATTTGTAATATCTTGTAGCATCTCGACCTTTTGTGCTCGATAACTCCACAAAAATAATATGTGGGTACAAACCTTCGATTCTTCCTCAAAGTTTCTTCTTGGATAGATCTGGACATATCATATTTCTCCTCATTCACTTTAGAGGACTCACCTTTATAGCCAAGGCCTTGAAGATCCCCTTTAATCTTACCAATTTTCATGAACTTTTCTAGTTGTTCTATGCCTCTGTTCAACATTCTCAATCCCTTTTCGGTACTTACTAATTTCATTCTAGCTTTACAAGCTCATCTAATGCAGACAGCAACTTCTTCTTTTGATTTTGAATGATGCTCTTCATGAAAGTGTTTTCCTCTTTACCAAAAAAAAAGTATTTTCCTCCTTCAGCTTCTCATTTCTCTTACATTTTTGGACCTATTTACCATACATGAACTCATAGGCTTCATAATTGCCTTCCTTTCTATCACCTGAAGTTCTTTCATCACTGTCATAATTTGAGATTAAGTTTTGAGCTGAATCGTCTGCATTTTTTTCGAAATTTTTTGATTTACTCACTTTTTTGTCTTCAGTTACTTCCTTCTCAGTTACCGTTAAATAAATAACTGGACTTTTGCAGTACAAAGTAGCTAACACAACACTATTCACAACTTCTTCATCATTTCTGGATTTGTTATCACTCTAAGTGCTCGTATAGGATTTTCCTTTTCTCTTCTTCCAGATGTTTGCACACTCCGCTTAAATATGTCTGAATCCTTGACACTCATGGCATTTAGTTCTCTTTACCTTTTTTTCTCCCTTTTGAGTTTTGGCTTGTTTTTTGAAGTTGTTGTTCGATGAACTCCCGTCGTTTTGCCTAAACTCGGGTCTATCCTTTTTCATTCTCTTCAACCACTTACTAAACTCTCGTTTTAAAGCTCCGTATCTTCATTCTCATTGGATTCATCTTCTACAACATTCATAAATTTTCCAGTTTCAACCTGTAGTGCCAATCCTTTGCTTCTTTCTTGTTTTTCCCTTAAAAGATTCTGATACAAAAACCCCAAGAAAACAAGATTCTTGAAACCCCCTAATCTTATTGAATCAAATCCCTAATCTTTCTATTCTAAGAACATGCTAGATCAAACCCTAAATCATAAGTTTGAGACCCAATCCCAAAGAAATCAGAAATCAATTTACATTGCAAGTACTAACTTATTGATGCAAATCAATTTCTTGAAGTAACCATGAAGACATTCATGCCTCTCTTGAAGAACTCACTTATGAAATTTTAATAATCATGCAAATCTAGGGTTACAAGGATATAATAAGGCCCCTTGACCAACTCCTAACCCTAATAGGAATGGGTTTGCAAGCCTGTTTACCCGTTTAATGAAAACTAGGCTAATCTTGACAAATCTAAGAATATCTAGCCTATTAAACCTAATCTGATCCAAGTCCTTTTAGGAATAGGCTAAACACATTAAAACAAATAAATAAGTCCATAAATAAATACTTGGGCCTAAAATAATAGAAAATAAATAACAATCCCAAATTATAAAAAATGAGCCTAAATGGCTAAGTGCTAACCTCTTCCAACGCCTCCTTTAATAAAGTCACAAGCTTATGCATGCCTTGGTGTCTCTCTATGGATGTTTCGGCCTCCTCATGTACTTGACTTGTGATTTGGGCTCGAATAAAAGCTTGCATTGCTTGTTTAAGCCTTGAAGCTTGTTGCATTGTAATTGGACCACTTGGCAAAGTAAGCTTGTCATGGCATGTGGCACCTTGATCTCCATTGCCATGGCTTCTTGTATCAGATTCATTTCGAAATTTGTAAGAATTTCAATTACCTTCTCCAATGACAAATCATTGATGTTGTGCCCCTCCTCTATTGCTGCAATTTTTGGAATAAATCTCGGAGTTAATGATCTCAACGTCTTCTTGACTAGTTTCATATTGGAATATTTCTTCCTAAGTTGATGTGCCTGATTTGCTATATCTCACAATCTTTTATGAAAGTCTCCAATAGTCTCAATTTCATCCATCTTCAGTTCTTCAAACCTTACAGCTAACATATGTAGTTTTGACACTATCATAGATTTAGACCCTTTATGAATAGTCTGCAAAGTGTCCCATGCTTCTTTAGCCAATTCACAGGCTGATATCATTGAGAAGCGTCCTTCATCAATAGCACTGAAAATTGTGTGCAATGCTTGTGAGTTTCCAAGTGCTCTTTCTTCTTTAACTCTTGTCCAGTCAAATGAATCTTTTAGAACTGTCTCTCCCTTATTGTCAGTAATCATTAGATGTGTCCAGCCATATAACACCGAGTTCCATGCTCTAGTTCTCTGTGCCTGAATAAAGACTCTTATCCGTGATTTTCATACAGGATAATTGGAATCGTCCAACAACGGTGGCCTGATAATTGATGCTCCTCCTCTTATGGCCATAATTACGAAACCCGAATCCACACCAACTTGCTACCAAGTTTTGACTCGGTGACTTTTCTTTGATACCAATTGAAAAATTGAAAGGGGTAGTAGTTTCGCAAACTTTTCAATTTTACCGTGGACGTCTTTAGCACAAACGAAAATAAAAGAAATTAAAAATGAAATAATAAAAAGAACCAAAAATTTAATAACACAGTTCGACACACTTTGCTTACGTCTACGGGGCCCTTACCCAACTTATTACTTTCATCGAAGTATATTAGATTTAACCAAGGCTTTACCAAGCCGACATCACTCAACCCTTGATACTATCTCTCAACCTCACTTCCCGTAACAATTTTTCACACCCAATAACACGATCGACTGTTAACCTCATTAGATGATTTTTTACTTTTAATTAAAAGACAATTAATAAAAATAACTCAAGTGATGAATCAACTAAGAATAAAAATAGAATACACTTGAGACAGAAAAGAAGACAACTTCTCAATCGGTTCAGCTCTATTGAATAAATCTGGAAGTCATTGCAACAACAATGGACTAATTCACATAAACACCAAAACGAAGCCACAGGTGCACCAATAACACATTCACCAACCAAAGTATACACAACCCATAAAGAAATCAATTAATAACCGTTGCTGCCAAAGATGGAGTTGTACACGCATACCATATGCAACCAACCAAACACGATTTAGCCAAGAAGTTGCGCACATCCAACCAAAAACAATTCAACAAAGAAAGCACGCACAACCAACGAAGAATGATGCAGCCAAGAAATCACGCATATTTTCCAGGTTTAACAACTCCAATTAAACCATATGGGATACTAGACACACCATGTATATTTCACGTATAAACCCAGAACAACAAGTTTGGAAAATATAAGTTAACCCACGGTGTTTGACAACCCAGAAGACGCACATCACATAAGAACTAATCTTGGAATCTTAAAGCTCACACATGATTTTTCTCACACAGAAACACATGCATGACACCACATACACCTATTCCCCAATTCAATTAACTCCACACTGCACCGTTTCTTTTATCTCCAATTAACGCCCAATACACGAATTAACACCCACTGCACAACTAATTTCACACACACTAAATTCCCTTATGCTATGTCATAGAGACATACATGAAATTCACTTCTGCTATGTCATAGAGACATACACGACTCTAACTCACAAAAGCCCTTATCAAACACACAAATCAACTTTCCTTTTTCTACTGTACACAAAAATCCAACAATCCACAATTCAATTACCAATATGATATTAGACTTCAATATTGTGTAGGATTTTATCATAACTACGAGATTATCAATATATCTTGTAAATCCAAGTCATTATCCAATTAATATCTTATATGTCTAATTCATAAATATTGCCAAAACTAATTACTTAGATATAAAACATATATCCTAACAATACTTTTTAATTCTTAATATTTATAATGAAATTTGAATAAGATATTAATAATTGTTAATGTATAAAAGGCTTAAGGTACATTTTTAATCAAAATTTTAATTTGAACATAATATTTGATAAAGTCGAAAAAAACTATTTTGAAAAATGTTTAATATGGTCCTCTAATTGACGGAACCATCAGAGTTCTGTCAATTGCATTAACATAGCCAACGTTTTTAGTTAAGAGATCCACGTTAATCATGTCATCTATTGTCGTAGACACTTAAAAATATTAATTCATAATTACTCTTGGAATTTAAGGTTTCCTGAACCCTAAATTCCCAAATCTCTCTTCTCTGACGCAACTGTCGTTTTTGGTGCGACTTCTAAATTCCCTTACTTTTAACTTTTTCTTTGCTTCACTTCGTGACTTCTATCTCTGAAGTAGAGAGACTCTTTATGAAAGATTGGATGTTTTTGGGATTTCAGATTTGGAGCATTTCTACTAGTAAAATGAAGTTTTAATTATACTATTCTTAGGGTTTATGGAGATCAGAGGTGTCGATTTCAAGTGCTAAGTTATACTATTTTCTTACTTTCTATTCATATATGAGAACCTATCTACGTGAAGTGTTCTTTATAATAGTTGGTTGGTGGCATTTGTGTGAGATTTTCTAATTTCCTTATAATTTTAAGAATAGGGTTGTTTGAAGGTATAATAGCTTCTTTTTGTCCATACTGATAACAAGTATGTATCCTTTCATTTTAGGGAAATTTATCTTAAAATTTACATCTTTTAGGTTTTCATGGGTTTTAGTTTGAATCCTCACTGGGTTTATACATATAATTGCAAATAAGGATCGTGGTTGGTTAGTTTATCTATATGTGTTTTATTTAAGCCATCTACAACTATTATGTTGGAATCCAACCATGATTGAATCACGGGTACAGCGGAAAATAAATAATTTTACAGATTCTGAGCAGATCTCGATAATAGAATAAACTTGAATAAAACATAAAACCATTAGGAAATCGTACCTTGTTCATTTTTCTGTTAAAAAATCTTTGAAACTTTTTTTATTGATCAATCATGAGCCATTGCTAGCTTCTAAAAAGCTCTTCCCTTTAAATAGAAAAAATCGTAAGAGTCTTTTATTAAAATTAAATATTTTTAATTACAATTAAAATCAAATTCTAATTCTAATTAATTTAATTTTAATAAAATCAAATATTTCATTTGATCCCCAAAGTTTGTCAAACTTTATAATTAAGTCCAACATAATTAAATTGATTTTTCTTTCACAAATTGTTCTTTAATGTGTGACCCATTAGGTTCTTAATAAATTGGCAATAATTATAAATTCTAATTCTAATTCACAATTAGAATGGGATAAATTAAAACTTCTTTTAATTTATCTTTAATTCTCTAATTAAATAATTCATAATCATAAATCATGATTGACATTTAGCAACATGTCATGATTACCCAAATATCAGGAATGTCAAAGTGATTGACTTAACCTATCCATACATGGCTATAATGTATAATTTAATCATTTCGTCATTTAATATTCTAATTGGATAGAGTATGAATATAGTGTCTACTCGTATCATCCAATCATGTTCGTTCTAGCTAATTAATAATTGATATTTGAAAAAGAGTTGAAATTTGAAAAATCCTTTTCAAATATCATTTCACTCCGGCTATAAAATTTCATAAATCATTACTAATCAAGAACAATAGATATTCTCTCTAATTACTTTAGAGTGACAAATTCGATATTGACTTACTCAATTATCTACATATGGTTCATACTGTATCCAATTACTACAGATTGAATTATCTTAGGATGATTCATAAGTAGCATCAAAACAAAGTAATTCCCACACTAGATGCCTTAGTAATCTCAAGTCTGAGGATCAATTATACAACCATCATTATGAGATAATCCACATATACACAAGTAATATTCTATCTAGAATTCTCATAATCGGGTTAGTTCAGTGACTCATTCTCTAATAATCACCCACACATTAGTTTAAGTATCTCTATACTTTAATTTATATGATCAATTACTTTCTTTATGAGAAAGAAACATAATGTTTACTAGTTTTAACATTTCAACAATATCCAACCTTGATGAAACTACAATTAGGAATATTTAGGAATAACACATAAGCATAAATTGAATCTTATAATTATGATCTCATCATAATTTCAATTACATAGTAATTATTTCAAGGATTTATCTTTAGCATTAAAACATAAAATATTAATTAAATTAATACATAAAGATAAATAAAGCCTTTTCATTAACTCCAAATAATGTCATATATTAATTTGCATCTAATTAATTGGCTGCAAACGCATAAACTAACAATCTCCCACTTGCACTAAAGCCAATCCCCTATGAATCTAATACCATATCCATCCATATGTTGATCATGTATCTTTTGAGACAATGACTTCGTAAAAGGATCTGCTAGATTCTCTTCTGTGGAAACTAGCTCCAATGCTAATCTTTCCGCTTCATTATCCCCCTTATCAAGTGAAACTTCTTGAGTACTTGTTTAGACCATTGATGAGACCTGGGTTCCTTTGCTTGTGCAATAACACAATTGTTGTCATAGTTCACTACTATCGGATCAACAATGCTAGGAACCACTCCAAGTTCAGTGATGAACTTCTCGATCCAAACTGCTTCCTTTGCTGCTTCAGAAATTGCAATATACTTAGCTTCAGTTGTTGAATCTGCGATGGTTGGTTATTTGGAACTCTTTCAACTAACCACACCACTACAAAGAGTAAAAATATACCCTGACTGTGATCTACTATTGTCTTGATCAAATTGGAAACTAGTATCCGAATGGCCATGGACTCTCACCTCAGTTCCTCCATATACTAGAAAAATATCTTTAGTCCTTCTCAAGTGCTTCAAGATGTTTTTCACAGCCATCCAATGACCCTCACCAGGATTAGCTTGATATCTACTTGTTATGCTCATACCATAAGCAACATCTAGTCTAGTACATAACATCACATACATAATTGATCCAATTGTCGAAGCATATAGAATATGATCCATTTTATCTCTCTCCTTTTTTTGTCTTTGGGCACATATTCTGTGAGAGAGAAATCCTATATGATATGCGTAGGAATCCCCTCTTGAAATTCTCCATGTTAAACTTCTTTAGCACTTTATCAATGTACGTGGATTGAGATAATCCAATCAACCTTTTTGATTTATCTCGATAGATCTTTATACCTAGTATATAAGCTGCTTCTCCCATATCCTTCATGGAAAAGTTCTTAGATAACCAT
>JANZLX010000002.1:20774777-20787578 GCA_025531955.1 Erythroxylum orinocense
AATCATGAATGCATGTACCTATGAATAAATGCATATGCAAGACACCTGTTCCTCTATGATCAGAGGCCAGTAACATGATCAATCAGTGAGTGCAATGAAACCTATCAGTCTGACCCAATATTAACAGAATACCCTTGCTACAGTAACGGGATATTACAATTTAAGCATTGCTACTAGCGAAAAAGTTTCATCAAAATTAACTCCTTGTTTTTTTTCTGTAACCTTTCGCCGCTAACCTTGATTTGTATGTATGTACATTCCCATCCATGTCAATTTTCTCTTAAAAATCCATTTGCACCCAATAGGTACTATATCTTCAGGTGCATCCACCAAAGACCATACTTGGTTAATGTACATGGATTCCATTTCAGATTTCATGACTTCTTGCCATTTTAAAGAATCAATGTCTGATATTGCTTCTGTAAAATCAGTAGGTTCGTCATTCAAAATTGAAGCGTCATCACTTCCTTTTTCAACATGTAGATCTAATCTAACAGGCGAATGACGTACCCTTCCAGACCGTCGCAAACTTTGTGTTTCTTGAACTATTGATTGAACATTTAATGTATCAAATTGTGGTTCTTCCATGTCGATGTGTGTTTGTGGTTCTAGAACTTCTCTAAGTTTCACATCACTCCCACTACTATCTTTAAGAATAAATTCTCTTTCTAAGAATATAGCATGTCTTGAGACAAACACCTTTTGCTCAAAAGGATGATAAAATTGATATCCAAAACTTTCTTTTGGATACCCAACAAGTATGTGCTTATCTATTTTAGGTTCAAGCTTATCAAACATTGCACGCTTTACGTAATCATCACATCCCCAAATTATTAAGTGTGATAACCTTGGTCTTTTATCAGTCCATGTCTCATATAGAGTCTTGTCAACGATTTTGGATGGAACTCTGTTTAATAGGTAAGTAGCAGTGTTAAGAGCATATCCCCAAAATGAAACTGGAAGAACTGCATAATTCATCATGGAACGTACCATATCTAATAAAGTACGATTTCTCCTTTCAGAATCCCATTATGTTGTGGAGTTCCAAGCGGAGTCCATTGTGAGAGAATTCCATTCTCTTTTAAATAAATAAGAAACTCATGGTCCAAGTACTCGCCACCTTGATTAGATCTAAGTGTTTTAATACTCTTACCAATTCGTTTCTCTACTTCAAGTCTGAATTCTTTGAACTTTTCAAATACTTCAGACTTGTATTTCATTAAATACACATAACCATATCTTGAATGGTCATCTGTGAATATTATGAAATATGAAAATCTCCTCTAGCTTGAGTAGACATAGGGCCACATACATCTGAATGTATAAGCTCTAATAACTCATTAGTATGTTGTCCCTTTCCACTAAAGGGAAGTTTGGTCATTTTACCCATTAAACAAGATTAAGGTTTCGTATGATTCATAATCGAAAGGTTTCGTATGATTCATAATCAAAAGGATCTAAATATCCTTCTTTATGTAACTTAGTGATTCTTGTTTCATTAACATTACCTAACCTACAATGCCATAAATAAGAAGGATTTTGGTCACTTAATATCCTTTTCTTACTATTTATTTATAGAATTGATCTTTCAAGATCTAATTTATACAAACCAATTGTAAGCATACCAGATCCATAATAAGCATCATCTTTATAAAAAGAACAACTGTTATTCTTAATATTGAAGACAAATCCATTCATGTCCAAGCATGGAATAGAAATAATTTTTCTTGTGATGTCAGGAACATAATAACAATTATTACTTCAAGTACAAGACCAGAAGGCAAAACTAAACTATAAGCTCCAATAACTAATGCAGCAACTCTTGCTCTATTACCGACTTATAAGTCCACTTCGTCTTTTCTCAACGCTCTACTGTTTGTCAGTACCTACACATTGTTACAAATGTGAGAATCACATATGATATCTATTACCCAAGATTGTGAAACAGAAGTAGAAAGATTGAACTCAATTATAAACATACCTGAAGAGACAACTTCCTTAAGCTTCTTATCTTTCAGGCTAGCAAGATAAGATGGGCAATTCTTCTTCCAATGTTCGTTGACTCCGCAATGAAAACATATGCCCTTGTCATTGCTCTTCTTCTTGACACCTCTTTTGGCCTTTACTACATTAGTAGAAGCTTTCTGTTTCTTATTATTATTCTTCTTAAAGTCCTTTTTCTTTCTTTTAGAAGAACTGACAACAAGTATAGAACTGGGTTCCTTCTTAAGGCACCCTTCCGTAGTCTTAAGCATGTTCAACAGTTCAGGCAATGTCATGTCCTTCTGATTCATGTTGAAGTTCGTAATGAACTGTCAAAATTTCGAGCTCAAAGACTGCAACACCAAATCAACGCTTAACTCGTGGTCCATAACAAAACCTAATTGGGCCAATTTTTTAATATACTTAATCATCTTCAGCACATGAAGGTTGACTGAAGATCCTTCTGTCATCTTGCATTGAAATAGTGCCTTGGAGATTTGACATCTCTCCACCCTACTTTGTACACCAAATAACTCCTTAAGATGCAGTATCATAGTAGGTGCATCCATGTGCTCATGCTTCCTCTAAAGTTCAGGAGACATGAAAGCTAACTTCACACATGTAACTTGTTCAATGTCATCAATATAACGCTGATATTTTTCCCAATCTTCATCAGTTGCATCTGAACAAGGTTCTGATGGAGTAGGAGTATTAAGAACGTACAACTTCTTCTCTTACTTAAGAACTATTCTTAAGTTTCATAGCCAATATGAAAAGTTAGGTCCACTCAGCCTGTTAGCATCCATGATGCTCCTTAATGTCATATTGTTACTCATCTTCAAATTCAATAACCGAAAAACATAAAAGGAGCATATATTAATTTATATCCAAAAATAAAATACAATAAGGACTTAAAAATATTTGATTACTCCCACTATTTTCTTCAAAATAATAGCCCTCACTATTATATCAAAAAATTATCAAATAATTTCTTAGTAAGATAGGATCATATTTAAAATTAATTGATTTTGAGTTTGTAATAAGCCAACTAAAAATAAATTAGGTAGAAAACTACTTTTCAATCACATCTCGTATGACTCTTAGAACCGTTAAGTGACAACTTTTGCCAAAAATATATCACATATGTTATTCCTAACCCTGCTAAATTTATATGATCATGAGTTTACTCATCCAATTATACAATTTTAGTTAAGTAGAACCTATTAATTTAAGATAAAATATATCCGGGTTAAAATGACCTTGAGTTTACTCAACAAGTCAAACAATAAACAAAATTCTAGTTTTATTCTCAAATAATGTAATACAACTATCACGTTCATAATATGTACTTAATATTTTATTGAGGGATTTAAAATTTTGCAAATTTCCGATTTCATCAAAAAATTATAATTTTATTATATTTATAATTTCAAAATAATCTAATTATGAAAGAAATTATTTAAAACTTTTGCTTGATTCTAATGATTGATTTGATAATAAATTTAATTTAATAATTCAACTATTGAAAAATTAAATTAAATTCCAAAATTTTTCCTAATAAAAATTCCCTTCGAAAACAATTTTTAAAATTTAGTAAAACACTTTTCAATTTTGTTAGGAGTAGAAATTAATTTAATCTCTATTAAATTAATTAAATTGAAAATTTAAGGATTTAAAAACATTTAAAAGACATAAAAGGGGGTTGGGAGGGTGTCTGGTGCTGCACTGCACGCGTTAGAATGCACAGGCCCTGCGGTTAAAGAGAAGTTTGACTAGCGCGTGCATTAATAGATGCTTCTCGAATACACGCGCCCATCGTCTTCTCTAGAAGCGTCCGTCTTCTTCTCCAAAACCCTCCCACGTTTTTCTGCAACTGTTCTCAGCCTCCCTCATGTGTCAAACCACAACCCTCTTCTTATGTCACCTGCTTCATCCTCAACCGACGCCGCCTTCTACTTCTCCACTGTGGCTACCATGGATTGACTAAGCGATGCCATCTGTTGTGTCAGCTATGGTGTCGCATAGGATGGGTGAGTAACACCCATCGTCTTCTCCAATCACCATTCGATGGGCGATTAATGCCCATCGACTTCTCCAATGGCGACGACAATTAATGGTATTGTCATGCTTCTATCACTAGAACAATAATCACAAGAACAATAATGTAGGCAGTAAATATATTTCAAAAACCCAACATAAGCAGTATAACACAAGGTAGTATTAAAATCGTAAGAATATGAAAAGCAGAATTTTCAAATCTGGGCAACACAGAGAAAATCACGCATTCTTGTTTTTAGGGTTCGAGAACAAAGGGCAGAAATGGGAAAAAATACATAGAAGAACAAGCACAGGAAACAATTTCCAATGCTCATGTGAATAGGCAGACTGAAAGAAACATAATATGTTTCAGTTTTATCTTTTCAACTATATCCAGATGAAACTATAATTAGGAATATTTAAGAAAAAAATATAAGTGTAAATTAAATTTTATAATTATGATCTCATCATAATTTTAATTATATAGTAATTATTCTAAGAATTTTATCTTTAGTATTAAAACATAAAATATTAATTAAATTAATGTATAAAAATAAATAAAACCTTTTCATTAACTGAAATAATGTCATATATTAATTTGCATCCAATTGATTGGCTGTAAGGGCATAAACTAACATGTTATATATTAATGAGTATATTCAATTTAGATTTAATGATGCAAAAATTTTGGGCTATCTTTGTTGATGCATGTTGATTACAACAAGATGTTCATATTTTGCTGTTGATGTTTATAGGTGACAGACTTATTTTAGAAAAAAGGAGAGGTGAGTCAAGTTAGAGATGATAAATTTAGGGATTTATGGTTTTTAATTAGGAATTAGTTTTTTAGGAGCCCATGTTCCACATGACTAATGTAGGTCTCTTAATTAAAAATTTATTTATGTTAGCGCTATTTACATTTATTCAATTAATCTTAAAACTACTTTTAAAGTATCAATTATGGCCAACCAAAAATCATATTAAAACTCCCAAGCCTTAGAAATGTTGTAAACCTAAATTCGTTTTACAGTTTCGTAATTTTAGGGTTCAAGTCAACCACCTGTGTGGCTAATATAGGCCCCTAAGTTAAAAAGAAATTTGTCAGCTCAATTTCACCGGTGGCTAACATTAACCCTAATTTAAAAAGGAAATTGTCAACTCAATTTTACTTATGAACCTTGATAGAAACTTAAGATTCTGTCAATCTAAGAACTAAAATATATATTTTCAAATATTAGATTTTTTCCTATATATTAACAAACATTAAAATCTAACTTCAATTTTTATATAAATGTTAAAAGTTAAAAACATACCTTATATCTCTTCAAACATATTTGATATGCTATTTTGGATAGTAAAAATATGTTTCTACAAAACTCTCTCATTTAGAATAATGGAAATATGTTTCTAAACTAAAATCCTATTCAATTTAAAATAGCAAAAATATGCTTCTACAAACCTATCTTATTTTGCATACACTTATTGTGAGTCCACTATCTATATTTAAGGAGAAAGTATACCAACAACATGCAACTCCATTGAAGTAGTTAGTATTTTATTTATAAATCATGGAAAAGTAATTTTTCAGTTACACTGTTTCCCATTTGTTCTCCAATTACCTGAATAATTACAACAGTTAGTGGTTGCCTATTATGTACGAGGTAGTTTGGCTTAATGCTCTATTTAAATCGTAACCAAATAGATGAAAATCAATTAATGAAAAAAGTTGTTTCTATTTTTAGTTCTTGAGATCGTAGGTTCTCACATTCAATGAGCCCTTCCATTACAAATTGAAAATAGGATGTCAAGGATACATTCCATCAAGCACTCTCCTTCACAAAATTTAAAATTAGATTTCACAACCAATTGCCCTATCACTTGATTTTAGGTAAAGGGTCATATCAATTTGATATCAAAGCCAACCGTTATGAGCGATTCATCTGGCAATATCCAAAGACAACTGGAGGCCTTCATGACAACTAGAGGCCTTAATGAAAATGTGTTAGGAAGATTGGCAAAGGGATCGAGTGGAACAAGAACAACTTACAACCCACATTGAAGACCTTTTGAAGGGGTTGGTTGCCATATGTTTGGACGGACATCAAGGACACATAAAAAGAATCAACCACATTCAAAGTTTCTTAATTAAACCCATAACTAACTTGGAATAGTTGTTGTGATCACTTATTTAGAAAATAATAGGTTTCAAAGGTAGAGAAAGTGAAAATTTCTTCTTATCACCTAAATGAAGATGCATAAGTGTGGTTCCTGAAGTTAGAGAGAGATCATCTAAAATTTTCTTAGGATGAATATGAGGAACAATGTCTTCTCTAATTCAACCCATCTATTTGGGGTAATAAATTAGTGAACTCTCGAAACTCATATAGCTGGATATAGTGGAAGAATACTATCATTTATTTGAATAATTAGCTGTTAGGGCTAATCCTTTTACTAGTGACAAAGAGGTAGAAATATTTGTCAGTGGATTACAGGAATATATTGTAGTTAAAGTTGAATTATAGAAACCCGTAAACCTCACTAAGACCATAAGTCGACCCGACTTTATGAAAAAAAGAGAGGGCATAATTTAACCAAAAGTTCTTCTAAGTATCCTCCAATACACAAGTTGTTGTTTCTAATAAAAAAGTATCAAACGTCTCACTTAGTTAAAAATGAAAGATTAACATGTAAAGGGGCGTTACTATAATTGTGATGAAATCTATACAAAGGACACAAATGCAAAAGGTTGTTTTAAATAAATCAGATTAAAGAGCTAGAATAGGGAGATAAGGAAGATCAAAAAACAAAAGAAGAGGGAAACCCAAAAATCTCATTATGTGTAATCATTGGTTAAGTAATTGGTGAGGACATCAAGTGAATCAAATGAGTTATATTTAATTAACCTTTGTTGATCTTAATTGATTTATAAAACACTCACTTTTTTTGAACTCCTATTGTGCAGGCAAATTGGGATTATCATGGGTACTTGAAAAAAAGTTATAAGTCATGATGGAAAACGGTCACAAACTTACAAACCCAGGTAAGTTTCGGGTCATTCTAATCAAAATGGGTCACCAATTATTTTGCCTTAATCTCTTTCTCTTTCCTCTTAATGGGATTGAAGTTCTTTTGGGAGTTAATTGGTTTATAGTCATTGGGTTTGTTTTTTTTTTATGGATTTTAGCTAAAACTAAGTGTTTAAATGAAACAGAAGAGCCATAAAGTTACAAGGTTAAACTGCCACTCTTCCCATCATGCCCAACTTCAAGTAATAGAGCATGCCCAACTTCATCTAAACCAACCAATATAGTCTCTAGTTCTTCCAAGAAAAATGTAGTATAACCCCCCTTGACAACATTGGCTAATTAAGTTGTTAAGATATGATTTTTAGGTTGAATACTAAGCTAGCCGACACAATAGATTGACAAATGCATTATCTTGCTATTTAGATGATCAAGTATGTTTGGCATTCGTGTCTATGATGCATCTATCCTTTTTAAAGTTTGTATGATAGAAAATTCAACAATTTGATCTGTTGCAAAAACCTTACACAGAAAACCCAAGAAAAAAAGTCCTTGGTTGATGGAAATACCAAGATGGGCTCATCTTCTATTAGTAACTTATTATATTGTCACTTCCATTATCTCTACAGTCTATGATAGTAGTAATGAAGGATATAAAAAACTCTCCATCGAATCGTACAAGACTTCTATTTGGAAAGGCATAAAATTCTCCATGCAATTATTTGTGTAGCAACGCTCAATTTGCCAGCACTATATGGTGGGCCACTTGCATCCTTCTGTCTTATTATAACCCTTGCCAATGTCTCTTCAAGTTTGGTCAGATATCTCAATGGTTGACTTCATAAGGTAAAAGTGTCTTATTAGTAGTGGTTGATCGATTTTCTAAATATGCAAATCTTATTGTTTTGTCTCAGCCTTATACAATTGTCAATGTTGCTAGATTATTCTTTCACAATATATTCAAACTTCATAGTATATGTTGCAAACAATTGTTAGTGACAGTGATCTTGCTTAAGCTAATTGGCACTAAGTTATCTTTCAGTTCAACTAACCATCCATAGAGTGATGGACAAACAAAAGTCATTAATAGGATCATTGAAGTGTACCTTTGTTGCTTTACAAGCGACCAACCTTGCCACTGGCTTCAATTGTTGCCTTAGGTTTAGTGTTATTATAACACCAACTTTCACTCCTACCTCAAGGACGCCCCTTTTGAAGTTGTGTATGGATGTAGGCTTCTCTCCAAGTTATCATATTTTCCAAGCCTAGCTAAGTTAGGAGCAATTGATCAGGAATTAAAAGCTATAGATTTGGTTCTCTTAAATCTTCATGACCGAATTTTCTAAGCACAACATGTGATGAAGGTGATTTATAATTCAAAAGATTGAGAAGTGTTATTGACAAATTATGGTCCTTTTATTGTTATTGACAAATTAGACAATGTAACTTACAAACTTAACCTTCCCCCTACTTCCAAATTACATATAATTATTTTCACGTATCTTATTTCTAGCTTTTTATGAAAATTTCGTCTTTATTGAATCAACCTTACCAATTCTTTCCAAAGCAGAAATTCACCTTTACTCATGAGCGGTTCTCGATTAGCGTTTATTTAAAACAATACAGCAGGTTCTAGTACATGGCGAAGGTTTATCGACAATTAAGGCTTTATAGGAAGACGATTCCTAGCTCAAACTTTGTTTCCCTTCCTTTCCGATCGAGGATATGCGTATTATTGATGAGGGTGGTGATGTTGTGAGTTCCCTAGCTAGATTTACGACTGTAACTATTTTGAAGTAGTCAATATTCTATTTATAGATTATGGAAACACTCTATTTCCTATTTGTTTCCTTTTTCTTTTATTAGTTAAAAGTGTTAGTGATCGTCTATTATATAGAATAGTAGATGGCCAATTGAGCTTAGTGCTTTATTTAAAATAACTAGATAGATGAAAAATCAGTCGATGAAAAAGATTATTTCCAATTTTGGTTCATGAGATCATGAGTTCTCTCATTCAACGAATCCTTCCATTACAAATTCAAAATAGGTCATCAAGACCGAAAATCTGCCAACCATTGATAGTTGTAGGTTGCATAATGTTTTAATTAGTATTTTAGTATATTTTTAGTTGTTAATTAATTGATTCATGCATATTTAGGCTTAGTACTCCGTTAGTTTGTTAGATATTTGTGTTTTGAGTGTTATGTGAGTTAGAGCATGTTATTAAGCTTTAATTTTATGTAATTGAGGTGTTTTGATGTGATTGTTAGTATTTGAGATCAGATATCAAAGAACGGAGAACATTCGGAGGAAGCCTAACAGAAGGTCTGCGTGAAAGAAGCAAAATGGACATGTCACGATCGTGGCAGAAGCAAAATCCCAAGTGCCATGATCGTGGCGTGGGGGGCCATGGTTATGGCCTGCACGACAGTAGATGCAGATTGGCTTCTAAACTCAACTTTTTGAGGGATATTTTAAATTTTTTGGGTTCAGATAAAACCTGGTTCTTATCCTAAACAGAAAAGGCTACAAAGAGGGTAGAGAACCCTAATTTTCGAGCCTCTATTTTCCATCTTGAGAAAGAACACAAGGAAGAGAGAAGAAGGAGAGAAGGGAAGAGGAGCATCTGCAGCTATTGTCCAGCCACTCCAACCCAACCATTTCAAGTTATTTTCTACTTTCTCTTCTCTATTTACTTCATCTTGATGTATGACTTGGGAATCTTGAACGTGTCGTTAATGATGTTCTAATTTCATTTTAGGATTGAGTCTTGAATCATTTTGTGACATATTTGCCTTTGATATTAATGAAATTGTTTGGGTATTGTGATATTTGTATTTACATATACGTCGACAACAAATCGAGAAAGTGAGTCGATAGTAATCTGATTAGGTTGGGTAATAAGAGTTAACAACCTAATAAGTCACACAATTATCAAATCGTTAATCATACGAAGAGAGATCTTGTGTAAAGACCCGATTGTTTATTAGATTGCTTAAGAACTAATTAAAACGTAGGCTATTTTTGTTGATTTAGAGATTGCAAAATCAAAATTTCGGAATCAATTAAAGATTATTAATTAGGGTTAATTGATTAGATCTTAAGAGAGTAATCAACCCTTTAAAATTCTAGGACCGAGACAAATTCTATGGAAAGTGATTAGGGTAACAAAATGACGATAAATAAATCTCATATTCTCATAATTCTTTGATCTTGTCTTGTTGCAATATCTCAATTGTTAGGTAGTTGTACTCCATTTTGATTTACTTGTATTGATTTGGAATTTTATTTTCATTTAACCCCTACATGATTGTTTATTTTTTTTTGGTTATCTTTATTTTTGTTTAAACCACATTGTTACAACCTTAGACAAATTAGGACTAGATTAATTCACTAATTTCTCGTGAGATCAACACCTCATATACTATACTACGACTCGTGCACTTGTCGAATATTGAGGGTTTTGTAAATTGTAAAACTTGCTTAACAACCACTCTCTTCAATTAAAATTAAATTTCGCAATCGATCTATCAAGTAACTATATCCATTATATGATATACACTTTCCATTCAAATAAGAGTTCTATTGTTCCCTTTTATAAAGTTCAAAAGGCTTATGTGAAACATTTTTTGTTATATTACTTTTCAAAGTAAAAGATGATATCAACATTTTAAAAATCAAACCAAAAGTTAGATGAATAAGACAAGATATTTAAAGTTTAAAAAGTTTAATATGTATTAGATAGTTATAAAACTAATTAAATATTGAATAAAGTTAAATAATTTAAAATATAATTGAAAACGATTATCCTTATTTTTAAAAAATTTTAAAGTTTAATTGAAAAATAATTAAATAAAAATAAATTGACTTATTAATTAACAAAATTAATCAATTAATTAATAAATTGTTCAATTTAAAATAATAAGAGTTATTAAAATAAATCAAATTAAAAAGTTAAAAACCAAATAAAAAGACCGTTCAAACCGATCAAACCAATAAGATCAAATAAGATCTTAATGATTAAAATACTAACACTTTGTTTCAAACATTGTACACACATCCTAAGGGCAAATAAATACTTAAGTCATCCACGAACGACTCAACAAGACCAGCCAGACCCACGGCCACGCCGTGGCTGAAGCAAAGTTGCTTTGATCCAAATTGAACCGTGAGGATCAAACATCCTCGACACAGGAAAAAGTACCCAACATCCTAGACATTGTCATCTCAAGGAAATCAAAAATATGGTCAACTTGCCATTGACAAATGTTATATGTACACGCGAACTAGTAACCGATATTGAAAATAGGTCTACCCCCTTTCTCTAATAACAAAGTGTTTTCTCACAAACATACATGATGATAGAGCGACTGAAAGTTCTACATTTGCCACACAAATTTCATTCAAAAGGGCGTTCAATCAACTTTCAACTACTGAAAACAGAGTGCCAAATCCCTGACAACACTTCACAGATTGCTTAATCCAAGGTCACGCCAAGTGTCTCCATCAGTTTGTTGAGACTCCTGATCTGCAATGTAGAGCCAAGCACATACAAAAGATGGCTGAATTACTGCAATTAAAAAGACTGCAACTGCATCGTGTGTGATTGCCGTGCAGAAGGTACTAATAACATGGTAGAAGCAGGAACAAATAGGGAAAGTGAAGAGATTTGTATTGTTAAAGAAAACAGTCCGCATGGAGAGAACCAGACTCCTTACAATAGTTTAGAATGAAGTTTAACCTACTCTACCTGACCTATTTTCTAAGTATTTATATTTGAGGAAAACTACCCGCAGAACATTACGGTAATGGGGTGGGAAATAACCACTCAACTGAAGGAGTGGGAAATAACCACTCAAGATATGTGCCTGAAAATACACATCCACTAAAGCCTCTATTCCAGCTAATTCAGCATCCACTTTCCCATATTTGCCTTTTTTATGGAAATTAATTTTTAGGGGAGTTGGAATTCTATCAGTGCATCCCCCTTGAAAACTTGCCTTGTCCTCAAGGTGAAAGTCAGAAGACTGCTCTGCTATAAGATCATAGTCTTCCCATGTAGCTTCACCAAATGGTTGATTAAGCCATTTCGCCAACTGCTCAAGAGTTGGATTATTTGAACCCTTGACCCATCGATGATCCAACAACTTAGCTGGAGTTAATGTGAGTTCCCAATCACTGGAAATAGGCAAGGCAACCGGAGGTATAGTTGGGAGTTGACCATTAGCAGGGCGTAGCATAGATGTATGGAAGACAAGATGTATCTTTGAATCTTTAGGCAAATCTAGTTTCATATGTGACTGATCCCACTTGACGAAGGATAGTCCAAGGCGCAAAATAGTGAGGATAGAGCTTTCCATACCGTCGTTTGGATAAGGAACATAGTCAAAAGGTTTGTATGCACAGATAATGTTATGGACACATTCTTGGGGAAAACGTATGAAAGAAAAAAACATTAATTTAGATTTTTATCAATTTGTTAGATAGTTGTTATTTTATGGTTATTTCATTATTAGGATAATAATACGGTAGGAATCCTATTATTGATAGGATAATAATAAGATAGGATTATCAAAAGTAGGAAACATGCTTAGAGTAGGAATTCTATTATTGTAAGGAGAGTTCGAAAGTAAGAAACATGCTTAAAGTAGGAATTCTATTATTGTAAGGAGACTTGCCTGTTTAAAGGCAATCAGAATTAATAAAGAGCAAGTCAGAATTTATTCAAATAAGAGATCAGAGTTCTCTCTATCGAACT
>JANZLX010000002.1:20790271-20802785 GCA_025531955.1 Erythroxylum orinocense
TAAAGAGCAAGTCAGAATTTATTCAAATAAGAGATCAGAGTTCTCTCTATCGAACTCTAAGGTATCAGTCTCCCTTTAAAGAGTTGAAATTCTACTCAAGATAGGTCGACTAAAAAAACAGTATACTCGCCCTGTGACTCGATCCCAAACACGGGACCATAACAGATAACATCTCCTTCGTTAAAACAAAGTTCTCTTCACTTTGAATCTGCTACTATATTTATTAAAAACGACAATCACCAAATAGTATCATATCCTCTTGGTTTGGAAGGCAAGTGATGAAGCCTAAGAGAAATATCTTACCATACTCGTTCTGGAACTGGTAAAGGTTGACGTAAGCCTGCTAGTGCTAGCGATTGTTATTTATTTTACTGGCAAACCCTGCAATTTCGAACATAGATCTTAACATCTTGCTTCATATGAGGCCAGTAGAAATGAGTAGCAGCTTGCTTGAGTGTTTTGAGATATCTGCCATGCCCTTTGATCTTGATAGAAAAGTTTCTTATATACCAAATCAAAGCTGGGTTGAGAATTAGGATCCTTTTGAAGAGCTTCAATTATGCCTCTAGTATCAGGGTCTTGATTTAAGGCATATGGTAAGTGTTGGAAATCCATGTTGATAGGCAAGCAAAGGCAAGAAAATACGTGTCGTAGACTCCGAGATAAGGCATCAACTCCTTGGTCTGTGCTTCCAGCTTTGTACAATATTGTAAAGTCAAAAGGGAAGAACTTCAGGAGGAGTCGTTGCTGTTCATTTATGGCGACCCATTGATTTAATCTGTTTAAGGCTGCAGTGGTCAATTCTTACAAAATAGGTTTGCCCAATAGATAGTGCTTCCATTTTTGCAAAGCTAAGATCAAAGCTAAAGACTCTCTATCATAAGCAGATATATATTGATTAGATAATGAGAAACCCTTACTAAAGTATGCCAAAGGATGTTCTGATTGTATAAGGACAACATCCACACCTTCTGTTGATGCATCACACTCCACAGTGAATGGCTTACTGAAATCAGGTAACCTTAGATTTGGAACTAAAGTGGATGCTTCTTTGAGCTTTTGGAAAGCTGAAGTCGCAATTTCAAACCAATAAAAAGCATTTTTCTTTGTTAAATCTATTAGCAGTCGTGCAATCCTTTCATAAGTTTAAACAAACCTATAGTAATAACCTGTGAGACCCAAAAAGCTTCTCAATTCCTTAATATTCCTTGGTATGGGCCATTCCTGGACAGTTTGTACATTTTTAGGATCCACCAACTCCTTCCTTGCTAACCATGTGACCCAAAACTTGAATTTGGGGTTTCCCAAATAGGCGCTTATTTGCATTGGCGTACTAGGAATGAGTTTGTAGTAAATCAAGAGTCAACTTGTGATGGGAGATATGCTAACCCATATTTGGGCTATATATCAAAATGTCATTGCAAAAGACTAGAACAAATTTGCAGAGGTAGGGACAAAACAAATCATTCATGGCAGATTGGAAGGTTGAGGGGGACCAAAAGGCATTACTACAAATTCATAATGGCCTGAATGTATCTGAGAAGCAGTCTTACAGATTTTTGGAGGATAGACTCAATTTTGATGATATCCTTAGTGAAGATGAATTTTAGAGAAGACTATGGCACCATGGAGTTCATCTAGCAACTCATCAATGTTAGGGATAAGATACTTGTCAGGTATAGTTGTTTGAATAAGGGCCTTATAGTTGTCACAAAACTTCCAGGTTTGGTCTTTCTTCTGCACTATTATAACCAGGCTTGCAAAAGTACTAGAGCTTGTTTTAATAAAACCTAAAATAAGAAGCTCTTCAACCTATTTTCAATCTTGGTCTTTTGGTCGTAGGGGTATTGGTAAGGGTGTATATTGGGAGGCATACAGTTGAGTAGTAACAAAATGGCATGGGTATGGGAACAAAAAGGTGGGACGCCAGAAATTGCTTCAAACTGGGTCAACAATGAATTTAGAGTTGAAGGTGGAATGTTATCATGGGTATCAACAAACTTGGAGAAGGCTTGAAACAAGGCTACAACTTTTGTAGCTGATGTAACTCCCTAGAGTTTATAGCACTTCCGTCTAGATGGAATATCATAAACATCTTATTCCAATTTGTTTGCATGGTGTAAAGTGACACAAGCCATTTTATCCCCAAAACTAAGTCAACAAACCAATCTTGAATGGGTAAAAATCTTGAATAATCTGTAATTCTGGAAGTTTTACAAATACTCTTCAACAAACTGGGGAGCATTGTATAATTTCTTGTTCCCTATCTGGGCACCAAAAGGAATTGTCTTCTCTATGGGAATTCCTAATTTTTCCATGAGAGTTGACACAATGAAGTTGTGCGTTGACCCAATATCTACCAATAATAGAACTTGGGCGTCGTACAAAGTGCCCTTCACTTTCATGATGGTGTTCTTGGGCTTGCTCAAGATCGCCTGTAGCAATATTTTAGCAAAATCTGTTGGAGCTTCTCCTTCGTTGGCTTCAATAGTTGGTTCTTCCATGGCTTATGCTCCATCTATCAGCTCCATGAGGGAGATCGCTGACTGCTTGCAATGGTGACCCCGTGAAAACTTTTCATTGCATTGGAAGCACAATCCTTTGGTGAGGCGATTCTATTTCTCGACGTCCCAGTTGCGAGTTGGGTTTGCCATTGGTAGAATTGGGTTAACGCTTCGTGCACCAGTTGGCAATGGATTCATCTGATCACGAGAGAGTAGAGCTTGATGGAGAGTTGTGTTGGGATTGGGTCAGATGTTAGTAGGTCTGCTAGCTCCTCTTGGCCCACGAGTGATGTTTAGTTTGGTCTCAAATTCTAAGGCTAAACTCATAACCCTATAAACTGTTCGTGGTTTATGAATTTGCAACGCACATCAACATGGTCCTCCTATAATCCATTAAAAAACACGCCTAAGAGGCATTGTTTTGAATAGTCAGAGACACGAGCATATCATCTGACAAATTTATATCGATGCTCGTGTATAGAACTTGTTTGTCGAATGCCACAGAGAAATTCATCTGGGTTTAAAATTCAATGGGTCAGTAAGTTTCCCGCAGAGCCTTCAAAAGGTCATCTCAATACAAAAGAATTCGCTCGTTGTTGATCCAAGCGAACAAATCTAATGCATCTCCCTCCATCTTTGTGTGCAGGCATTAGACGAGATTACAATGCCACCAGGTACTATCGGCATCCTCTTCACTAGCCTTGAACCAATTTGATCTCCTAGGTTCGCGAGGTCCAATTGGAATTTACTTAGCCTTTCCTCTAGAATTTGATTGTTGGACACCCATTTGTTAAGCCTTTATGGCTGCCACTTTTGACACTAAGGAATCTACAACTTAAACTCTAGATGTGATTGTTGCAAGTTGTTGTAAGATTGAATCTATGTTTAAGGTATTCAGGCTATTGGATTGGTTAAAAGGTGAGGCCTGCTTGTTGGGTTGATTGGTGGAGGTATGTTGGAAAGGATTTCGGTATGCGGAGTGGCGAGTGTTAACCATTTTGGATCTTTTTGGCTCTGATACCAAAACTAGTAAAAGTAGAAAAAAAATAGGGAAAATGAAGTGGATATTTGTATTGATAAAGAAAACAGTCCATATGGAGAGGACCAGACTCCATACAATAGTTTAGAATGAAGTTTAACGTACTCTACCTAGCCTAAAAGTATTTATACTGATGCTAAGGAAAACTGAAAACTACCTGCAAAAAGTATGGCATACCCGCCCCGTTGCCATCCCTAAATTCAACATCCACTTTCCCATATTTGCCTTTTTTACAAGAATATGTTTTTAGGGGAGTAGGAATTCTATCTTAACCACACCACAAGGAGAATGAAGTAATTCGTACAACATTTTTCACCTATTAAATAGAGGACCCTCCTAATCATTTCACTCCATTAAACTTCCCATAAACATTTAACAACCCTTAATGTCGACAAGAAATAGCATATGAAACATAAAAATGGATGTGTACAATTAAACATTAATTCTAATTGCTATTTGAGACAGTATGATCAAACAAAGAATAAACACATTGACAATAGTATAATCACTGAAGAGAAAAATTATCCATGCACTAAAATGAAATGGGTTAGATACACATACTTGAATCTTCAGCATCATCATTTCTAACAACTAGCACAGGTGGCAACGGAAGGTCTACACCAAAAGAAGAGTTTTTAAGGCAATTCAAAAATAAAGAAATGAACATAAGGGAAGATTAAAACTTGAAAACTAAACAAGGCAACAAAACATTATAATGTCGAAATAACTACAATACGCAAAAGGGCTTATACCATCATCAGGCAGAGTGTCTCTCATCCACTCCTCATCCAAGATATCCACAAGAATTCCCAAACTAAGTTCCGCCATAATTGCTCACCTGAGAATTCAAATCAATTTTCTTTCCTCAAACTTCACAAAAAGACCGCACAAAAAGGATATGAAATAAGTGGAATCACAATCCCTACACCAAATTCTCAATGAAATTTACCAATCAACAAGGCAACAACTTATCTTATACCCGTACAACACAAATCAAAGGTTAAGTACTCAACGTGAACACCATTGTTTCTCAAAAACAACTATAAGGGTTTGAGACTAAATAGTAGCAACAACTTGTCAAAGTTGTAAACTTTCCCAAATTTACATGGACTCTGCAACTATGTTGTTGGGAGATTTTGTCGCATATTTGGATTGCATAACTTATGAAGTTCAAAAAAAGTGTGAAGCTTTGTGGCCTAAAAGCAACAAGAAGAACAATAAGCTAGTGACAATCATTAAGATATCAAGCAAGGAAATTATAGGAACAAGCAATGCGAGGATCTGAGTGATGTTATGATTAAGAAAAAACAATCCTAGCATTTCGTTGGATATAGGTGGCCACAGAGGTTCACATTTTTATAGGCACATTTTACAAGCTCCTAAATATAATCGTGAACCTGTGCAAGTAATTTAGTGCATGAAAATTAGCTGAACTATATGGTTTCTAATGGTAGTGTTGGTTGATTTTTCAAATTATGTAATTGCATCAATTTGGTTGTCATATTAAATATGCCATTCTAATTTACTGCAACATGATTATAGTGAATGTTGACATCTTTTAACAAAAGCACGTGATCAACTAAGAACATGTAAAATAATGGCACAAAGGCTTGGATGTATCCCTACTCAACAGGAGTTTATGGAAAAGCCTGGTTGCCCGAACTATATAAACATAGAAAAGCAGTAACCTATTCAAGATCAACACTCCAAGACCAATTCCATAACAAAATCTTGGACAGTGACTACAAATTTTAAAGGTCAGCAGTCAATAATTGTAGCTGTAAATAAATCATCTCAAGAAGAAAACTAAACGAGAGTTAAATGTATAATACAATAAACTCCATTTCAGTTCCTCAATAAAAATCCATAAAGACTCCCAAAAAAACAGCATATCTAACACATCAATTCCATACTAAATTGCATAATACATAGCCACTTTGCTATGCCTGAATATATCAAACATCTAAACTCAAAACTCACTAAGAAAAGAAAATTCAAAGATGAAATAAAATATGAAATAAGAAAGTTAAAAATGAGATAATAAAGAGTATAAGGCTTCACAAATTGATATTTCTCTGCAGTTTCAATTAACAATCCTACCCTCAAGATTATACATAATAATCGAAAATAGAAGAGCATTAAGTTGAGATACCAATCTAAACTAACAAAACTTGAGCACTCACAAAACATACAAGACAGGCATAAAAGAGAGGCATTAAGGGCCTTCATCAAGTTAAAAAGAAATGCATTAGGCAGAAGCATAAAAGAGAGGTATAACGAAAAGGAATTATTGTCACATAAATCAAACATTGTATAGTTTATGCATTGTATAGTTGGTCCTCCCATTAACCAGAAAGTCATTATATCAAGCATCCCAACCCCATGATTCTAAGTCTAGTGTTCCTTTTTGGGTTTACACTTACCAGGGAAGCTATAGTGGGTGTACTTGAAACATTGCCAGCCATTACAAAACAACTTTGACAGAAATATCAGAAGAAATATCATAACTAGCATATAAGTCCTTGATGATCCAACCTCATCTAACCATCCAAAACTTACCTCTTTTGTGGACCTAACATTTATTGGGCAATGAACAACTAATAGAAATAAGCCATTTCAGGTCACATGAATCCCATATTAGGCTTCTTAGCTTTTCAAATGGCAGGTAAGTTTACATATGAGGTAAGCTGTTATCAACTGACAAAGCAATCCCTCATTCCAAAAGTAGAAAGCTTTAACTTATTCTTAAAAAAAAAACAAAATGATCAGAATCCAAAATTTCAGTTGATTAGTGCATATGTAAATGCAGTGCAAGGCATTTGGGAAACTGTCATTGAAACTGTTTGTTTTCAGGATATACTTTGATCTGAACAAAACAAACAGTTGCACTATGCACCGGTCACCAGGACAATTTACAGAAACAACTTAGGTCCCTTATACAGCTCATGGAGTGTCCTGAAACATCCACTTGGTTAAGCAAATCTATATTCTAGTGATCTAAAGTCGATGATTCCATGTTTATTGGTCTAAAAACAGAACATTTGCCTATTCCAAATATGGATAACGTGAATTGCATAACCACAAAGCACAAAGAAACGCAAAAACACCGATATGAACAAAAAGTACAGAAACCTCAATTCCAATTATTCAACTCTGAACACAAACTCGGCGCCATTGCATGCACCTCTACCAGATCTTTTAGATAGTCAGAAAAGATGATAACCTGGAGGCGACTGAGAAGAGATGCAGGGAAGAGAAACGGCCAGCTGCGGAGGATGACAGTAGTATATGGGTTTAGGCGACGGAGACACGCATGCGACGGGAGTCTGGGTGAGAGAGAGCGGCAGCAGATGCACATTTAGTTTTTTATCCATCAATCAAAACTACGTCGCTTTGATTCTTTAAGAAAACAACGTCGTTTAAAGATTTTCAAGACAGCAAACTTTCATGGAGGACATGGGCTTCCTTTAGAAGCCGGAAGATAACCCGCTAACGCCAGGTATTGAAGGCTTATTAATAAATCATGTAATCATTTTTAGTCATTCCCACATACTCTTGTTTTTTTTAACTTGACTATTGGACAAAGAAAATGTTGTTAATGTATGCGTTACATCTCTACAAACTGCTTACCATTGGTAAGTAACACTTACAGTTGACGCATTTTTTAACCATATATATTCTCAAGCTTTAAATTTTTTATTCTAGGTTTCTGTTTGGTAATAACGAGAGAGTTGAAAATTAATATAATATAATTTATTGTTTTGAAATCCGAACTGAACCGGTCGATTCGACCGATGACCGGTCGGCTATCAGGTTCTAGTAACTATTAAAAACCGGTCTCTAGTTGAACCAGTGAGAACTGGTGAAAACCGATCAATTGACCAATCGAACCGGACCGATTCGACCACTGGTTTAATAAATTTTTTATTTTTTATTTTTTAATATTTTTTAATATTATTTGGTATTTTCTATTTTTAATATTTTTAATATTATATATAATTAAATATAATTATTGCATAATTATAACGTCACATCGGTTTGATCGGTGGTTAAACCGGTCAAATCCGTGACCAATAACACCTCTAGTTCGATGTCCGGTCCGAATTTCAAAATCTTAATATAATTGAGAAAATGTAAGTGTTGAAAATTTACAAGTGGAATAATCCCACAATGGAAATAAGGATGAAGTGCTTTATATACAAAGAGGACTCATAAGATGTTGTTTTAAGGTTTTAGATTGAAATATGATGTTTTAGTTGTATATGGGCTTCTTTGGATTTGGTCTAATTTTTTCCAAAGCTCCTTAAAATTTATTATTGGTATTAGAAAGAAACATAGGATTCATGGATTTGGGTAAGATGAATAGTGGTTCATATAGTGACTCAAATTGTTTTACATTAATATAGGTTGGGGGAGTTAGTACAATATGGATGGATAGATTCACTCGTAAGGGAACCCCATAACCTCAAGATAATAGATTATGAGTCCTCTTTGTATATAAGACACTTCATCCTTATGTTTCTTTCTAATGTGAGATTATTCCACTCGTAAATTTCTAATCTATTTTGGATGGTCCACGAGAGTTCAGAGGCTCTGTCGGTGACAGTGATGACGGAGGTAACGTAGGAATTTGGATTTTCAACTGTGAGCCAATTTTGTCAGGCAGTGATGACGGAGTCCTGGCCCGTGGCTGTTCATCTCTGGGTTGGTTTCACCGCCAGCTATCCAAGTTTCGTTTTTTCACTCTTTCTTCTCCACTGTTGGGTGACACCTTGGTGTCTGTGGACTGTGTAACATTCATGTTTTTAAAAAAATTATGGCCATCTCCACGCGTAGCTTTAGTCCTTTTGTAATGGGTAAGGTTGGCAATTCAAGACACCCTTATCGGGGATTTGTTTTGTTGTTGTTTCCTTTATGTCCGCACATTCTTGTTTTTATTCTGAAGTGCTGATGTCACTTTTACTTGTAAGTCTGCTATTTCGGTATGGCTCTTGTATTTACCCATCTTCTTTGAAGTTTGCTGTTATGATCAATTTTGTTATCTGGAAAGTTAGGTTTTGGGTGACATTGCTAAGGACAAAGCTGGCTGGTGATCATCTCCGAAGCTCTGTATGGTGCTCTTGTTCTGCCAAAACCAGCATGTTGGTAGGGGAAGGAGCTGTTGTGGCTACAGGCACAGTAGTCGAAAACTGTGCTAAAGTTTTCGTACGGCCCATCACCTGTTTTCTCCCTTAGGTTTCTCGGCCTATTGATAGTTGAACGCAAATCTTCTCCCTTTGATTTGTTAGGCTTCTGACATGGTGCTGCTGAGCATTTATTACGAGATGCCCACTAATTCATTAATCTTTTTATGTGCTGTTAGTATTTAACAATAGACGTGTTATGAATTTTGTCAGACAGGTGGGGTCTGTTAGAGCTATTCTTTCATTTCAGTCGACAAATTAGCAGGCAACTACCTAGTTGCATTGCAGTTCCATTTTTGTTAGGCTTCAGTATTTCCTCAGTTGCTTCTTGGCACGTCTCCGACTGCAAAATTCGGATTGAAAACTAGTCACCCACACTATAACGTATCTCTGTCACCCTTTTATTACCTGTAGTTTATCTAGATTCTGTCAATAATAATATGTTTATTTTTATTTTACTGTTATATGTGGTATCTGTGTTCTTCTAAATATTAGTAGTATTATTTGTCTTATCCTTCATTACTTTTTATATTTATCTTTTTTTCCTTTTTATCTGTATCTTTGTTATTATGTATCATATGCATGTGGGCCATTTGGAAACAACATCTCCACTTGGTAGGGGTAAGGCTGCGTACTATCCGGCCCCTCTAGACCCTGCTTCTATGCAGGAATTTTCGGGGTATGATGTTGATGATGATGATAATGATGACATATATCCCTTTCAAGTGGATCTATCCACATTAGACTAACTCCCCCTCAACCTATATTAATGCAAAGTCATTTGAGTTAGTCTATAAATCACTATTGATCTAAATCAAATCTATGAATCTCTATTCATCAAGCTTTTCCAACTTGGCTCCAATACTAATAATGGGTTTTAAAGGGCTTTGGGAAAAATTGGACTAAGTCTAATGTGAATAGATATATTTATAAGGGGAAGACGTTGGAAATTTATAAGTGGAATAATCCCACATTGGAAAGAAACATGAGAATGAAGTGCCTTATATACAAAGAGGATTTGTAACCCATTGCCTTAAGGTTTTTGGTTGAGATATGATGTTTTAGTTGCATATACACTCATTTGGACTTGGTCTAATGTTTTTCCAAAGCCCCTCAAAACCCATTAGCAAGTGTCATCTGTTTAAATATTAATTCCCTACCTAATAAAATTTTGATTATATTGTTTGCTACTATTCTTTGATCAGTTTCCTCATACACTCCTTTAATCCTTGGGCTTAGAGTTCGCTTGCGCATGGAAAGGGTGATTATTATTATCAATACCAATACTTAATGTTGTAGTTAGAAAGCCATTCATTATATATTCCCTCAATTTTTTATGGGTTAGTGGTTCGTATTTTGATGAATGAATCTAACTATGTTCTATCTTTGTTTTCTTGTTATTAGATTATAAAAATAGGATATAACTTAAGTAGACATACTCATGAAAACAATGTCATTTTGACCAAACACAAGGAAAAATTGAAACTTTGAAGTAGTGTATGATTTTAACATCCATTTTATTTTCTAATTTTATCACTTTGTTTTCATTTTAACTTTAGCTTTCTTTTCTTTTAACACATCAAAACTGCAAACATGTTTTTGTTTAGCTTCTATTTTCAAAACATGTTTTCTATTAAGTACTAAACTATAAAAGAGTCATTTCTTGTTTAAGTTAGGCAGTTTATATGTTAATGAGCCTCTTTTTGTATGTTTTGTGCATGTTAAACAACATAAAGCCACATCGACTTCAACATTCCAATAGCTTGAACAAATAACTAGTACTTGTGCTACTCAGGTTGACCATTTTGTAGTTAAACATTACAAACACTATCCATGTTAGAATAGGAGTTTATCACATCTTTACAGTTTATTAATTAAGCTGTAATATGCATATGGTTTTCAAGTCAAGAACATTTCCATCAATATACCAAAGAAGAAGCTTGATTTGGGCCATCCTCTAAACTCAAACTATCAAACACCTTCAAGGGTCTTCTTGGCATTTAATATAGTTGTGTGGCCAATATCTTTATGGACTACTTTAACGACCTTCATGTCCACCAGATTCCCTGAAGCATCTCTTACATAGAAAACATTTATGGATTGCTCTCCAATTATCAAAATATCAACCATGTTAAGCAAACTGGATTTATGTTACCAAAGAAAAGATTAGTTAACATTTATCTGCTCTCACATTTGGCACTATTTTTTAACATCTTTCATGAATTATTTTTTTCCATATCTGGCATATAACTATTCAATCTTCTTTTAATGCTTTCTGTTATGTTTTTCAATCCAATTAAAAACAATGTTTTTGTTTTCATAAACATTATCTACTTTGGACTTGTGCAAAATTATGGTAATTGGTTCTTCATGTAAGTCATAGGCAATTATATATTTTGCATTCATACATCATAGTTTTTCCAAGTGCCTACAAAAGGTTCTCACAAGGTTAGTTTCGTAAGACTAAAACCACTTTAATGCACATCCATTACGGTCCACCCATGATGAGGTGTTTTTGAAATGTATCTCGTGTAGTTAGGATGACCACTCGTATAAACATAAACAACTTAGTGTATAATTGATATAGGATTATGACACCTTGATTGTTCTCTTTTAGTAAACACGTGATTTAAACATATGAGGCCACAAGATCATGAGAAATCAGACTCGTTTTGTTCACAGTATAATCTTCGGTTTATCCGTTTTGTTCCACGAAACTCTCGAGCCATTTGTTTGTGCATTGCATCTTTGAATTGTCAAGTATATTGCATGAATTGAGTGTTCTGTATTAATGGTTAAATGGATACACTGTGTTGGTGTGTTGATATGTTATCTATGAGTTTTGAGTTCGAATTTCGAATTTTATTGAGAATTTGAGAACGAACCATTTTATGAATTCATTATGGCTTTTAAATGACAAATGAGCATTTCAACAGTTTTGCTTATTATTAGTTATAAAATTGTTACCCACGAGCTTTAAGCTCACCCTCCTTTCATCCCCATCTCCAAGTGATGAGAAAGAGATCGGATGAAAGAAAGTCAAGGCATTCGTTTGTTTATGCATATTTTGTATTTTCAGTTGAATTGATGTAAAATAAGACTTTAGACATATGTTGAGAATTATGGGTTTTGGTATCTTTTGTTGTGTTTTGGATTTTGAGATCGATGATGTAATGTGGCTTGGCATGTCATTAAAGTTTGTAAACATTTATCTTATGATGTTAATGGCATATGAATTATGTATGGATGATATGAGTTGAGTTGGAATTAAATGTATTTGAAGAAGTTTTCCGTTTGGGTTAATGAAGTTTGAACATGAATTGTTGTTATATATATATGTGTACGATATTATGGAAAAGCAAGATAGATTTTTGGTGAATGATAGGATGTTATTAAATATGAGGAGGTCTATGATTGAGGTGGACTGTTGGATGAAATTCCAATTGGAAGTTTCCCAAAATCTATTATGAATTAAAAAAAAAGAGTTTGATTATGATGATTGATTTATATGGGCACGCCACTGAACAATTTGTGATAAGCAATATTATGCATACGTTTTATGGTTCAAGGGTTGGACTCCAGAAATGGGACCCATCATATTTTGGTATCAGAGTAAGAGGAGATTACAAGGAAATAGAACGATGATAGTTATGGTATTGTTAAGAGTTGGGTTCTGGAAATGGGACCCAACAGTGCGAGGATCATATATGTTGTAACACCCAAATACCCCCTGGGAGGATACATGGATGCCACCCAAGACAGAACAAACAAAACCAAACATCACACTG
>JANZLX010000002.1:20874471-20901169 GCA_025531955.1 Erythroxylum orinocense
AAAAATTTAATGGTTTCTGATATTGTGTTATGTTGTAGTGTTAAATTATTGCGATGCCATGTGGATTTTAGTAGAAACGTTCTGGTGGTGCACCTTTATCGTGGGATACTCGGCGGAGCGACCTTCGGGTTTCCCGTTGTGTACCCTACGATAAGGGGGCGCTACAGCTAGCATATTGTATCTTAGATATATCTTTAGCCTTTACATCTATTTTTGGGTGCTAATCTAAGGAAACCTTAAGTGATTTGCCATCTGTCTAACACTTCTTAATGTAAAAATATTGAGATAACCTCATTTTTCTAGAGCTCTTATCCCTTTGAATCTACATTTTTATATGTTTCTTATTAGCCCCTAAACCATTCTTCTAAAATTCTTTTCTTAAATTTTATATCATAGTGACTACTTCAACCCATAAAGAAACTTCCTCGATTTATGTATAAGATGTTTCTTTTTAAGTTGAGTAAACGCTTTTTGCTACTCCATATAAATTTTCTCCTATATGTATTCATGAAAAAAATATATTTTCACATCTTTTCACTCTAATTGGATAGTCAAACTAGCTACTAATATCATTAAAACTTTGATAGAAATAAAAATTTCATTATAATCAATGCTCTTTCATTATGCCTACTATTTTGCTACTAGTCAAGTCTTGAATATTACTCCTTTTCTTTTTACTACTACTAGCTTTCTCTTGTTTACCCATTTGCACCCTATAGGAATATTTCATTTGGGAAGCCATACCAACTCTTATGTCTAGTTCTTATACAAAGACTCACCCCCCTCCACTATATCTATTTTGGCATCCTAATGATATGTCTTACTTTATTTGTAGCTATACTATAATGTTACTCTTCTTTTAACATCTATCCTATATATTCTGAAACAAAATTTCTAACCTCTTTCATTTTTTCTTTAAGCTTATCTATTTCCACTTTACTACCTTTGTATTACCCTCTGCTAACCTTGACATATGTTCTTCATATGTTTGTTTCAATATATAATTCTTATCAAATATTACATCCCTAATAATTACCTTCGTGTTTGGTGTTGGATCCTAAAACTTTTACCTATTCATACTTTTAGGGTAAACAATAAAGATACACTTCTTCGACTTTTAATTAAGCTTAGACCTCTCATTATAGAAATATGCACATAAGTAGGACAACTTAAGATCTTCAATAAAAATAAATCTAACTTACTTCTTGTCTATACTTCCTCTATAATTATATCATCCAGTGAAATCTATAACAATATGTTAATGAGATAACATAGTATATCCAATGCATTTGTTAAAAAAAAAAACTTAGAGAGCCTTGCTCTCATCCTTAAACATCTGACCATTTCAATTATATATCTCTCATCCTCTATAGAACACCATTTTGCTGTAATGTTTTCTAAACTTTGTAATTTCATTAAATCATGTGGTCCTCACATAACTTCTAAAATTATGAATCCATATACTCAATACCATTTTTTGATATCAAGTACTTGATTTTTCTTCATATCTAGTTTCCACCTCAGTCTTCCATACTTTGAATTTTATAAAACATCTAATTTTTACTTTTTGAATGATATCCATACTTTTCTGACAAATCATCAATTATTGTAACAAAATACTAAGATCCACCCAATGACAACTTATAAGTAGTGTCCCATATGTCAAGATACATATAGTCCAAAATTCTTTTAATTTTGTGCTTCCCCATCATGAACGTTACCATATACTATTTTCCAAGAATATAAAATTTGTAGATGTCTAACTTAAAATTTTTTGCACCCTTCAGTATGCTCCTTTTATAAAATTCTCTCATTCCTCACTCATTAAGATGACCTAACTACATATGTCACAAATTAGTATCAACATTTTATAATTTACCACAATAACATATTAACATACAATTATGCTTTATATCAATTTGTTTTTTTTTCTAGTTTTGACCTTCCATCACATTTGTTACCCTTTTTATCACTTAAAATATCTCTATCATTTTGATAGAAAAAGTTGTTTGTATTTATGGCGTCCAAAAAAATCAAGTTCTCCCTTAAATTGTACATGTCAAACATCACACAACATCTTCACAATAATATTAAACATCTTAATTCTAACTTATCATGCTTTAAGGATTTTGTAAGCTTTCTTAACTGCTAACCAGATAATGCCAAAGTTTCCTAATGTATATGACACCAAACAATCTTTTTTAGGTGTCATAGGATGTGAGCATCCTATATCCAGAATCTATAAAACCTGTAGTTAATTGGTTGAAATGTTAAGCATGTTTCCATTTGCTACAATTTGAGTCCATGCTCTGTACCACATTAGCAAACTTAACGAATCATAAAATATTCTTTCATCAATTTTCTTTTTCTTGTTTGAATAGTCTCTCCTCATATGTCTAGTTTGCTTGCACTTATAATACTATATTGCCTTTGTACTTTTAGATGTTGATTTGAAACTCATCTTGGATGAGTCATCTCTATTATTCAACCAAGAGAGCTTCCAACCTATATTTTAACAATAATGAGGCTTAATTACTATTAATAAAATCTTTTTTAAAAGAAAACAATTTAAAAGTTATTTTCATTATGTAAAAATCAACAGTAATCTCATAAAAATAATAATAATAGAATCACATTTATTTACGTAAAAACCAAAGCTAAGGCTAAGGAAGACTAATGTAAAACGTTACAAATGAAAATGCAATGATCATTATACTTCCCATTTAGTTGCTTTGATATTTTAGAGGCTTATCATGCATAAGTATATCATCATTTTAACCCATTAGATGAGTCTTTTCGATCATCAAAGGAACTAAATTTTTTATTCCAAAGAAAACTCTCTTAATCTTTAAAACATTCTTTGAGGTATATTTTAGTAAGTATTTAAGTCAAATTTTCAATAAGAAAAATAAGTTTGATGATTTTAAGATGTTAGAATTAAGATTTTAGGTACGTTGGTCAACCAATATAGGCTAGTAGTCTATTAATTCATAATGTAAATATATTAGTCGACCATTATAGCATATTGTTCGATTAATGTTCTAACAGATTTTTTTTAAAATAAATGAATATTGGATAATTAATATGTTACAATGGTCAATAAATATTCCAACAAATGGATTTTCATGCAATAAATGGCATATTGGTGGACCAATATGCTATATTGATCACCATTGTACTAAGATGACTATTTTTTACTCTAAAGACTATATTAAGTCCCAAATGCTATAAATACATGGTTTCTCATTAGTTTTAAAACATAAAAGAGTTTGGGTTTTCTATAAACATTTTTGAAAAAGTTTTTCAAAGCAACTTTAAGTTTCTCATTAGTTTTAAAATAGAAAAGAATTTGGGTTTTCTATAAATGTTTTTCAAAAAGTTTTTGAAAGCAACTTTAAGATTTTATTTTACATTATAAAGTATGTAAACCTTTACGTTATCAAAGTAAGTCTTTTACGTCACATTAAAAAAGTATCTAATGGTCTATTGACTCCTATAAAATTCAAAGATGACAGAAAGGTTCCTAAACTAAAAGAAAATTAGGATCCTCAAGATAAGAGACTCATTTCTTTGAACATTAAAGTCATTCATATGTTATTTTGTGCACTAGGTAGGAATGACTATCCATGTATAAAATTGTTCACAAAATTTGGCACATACTTAAATTCATACATGAGGGTACTAATCAAGTTAAAGAGAGTAGAGTAAGTTTATTAACCCATAAATACAAATATAAAACATGGTAAGAGATATCTAGCATGTATATAGGATTTATTAATATTATTAATTATCCCTAAGGTATAAGAAAGAAATACATTAATGTTAAAAATAGTGAGAAAATTGCTTACGTTACTTTTGTAGACTTGGGAAGCCAGAGTGATAACCATTAAAAAAGTCAATGACCTGACGATGTTACCATTTAATGATCTCATTAGATCTCTCCTTATCTATGAACTAAAACTAAACAGGACATAAGAAATGGCAATGACACTAAGGAAAAAAATTAACATTTAGAGCCTTAAAAAAAGAATCAATTGAGGAAGACAAGACATCCTTAAGTGAATGCGCTGATGAAGAGATGAAGACATCATCCTTGTCACTAGGAAATTTAAGAAGTTTTTAAAGAAAAAAGCCACTCTAAAAGAAAAACCTTCAATGAAGGTAAGTTAAGTTCAAATAGGAAATCTTCTAACATTTTTATTTTGAATGTAGAAAACTTAACCACATGAAGTCACAGTGTCCTCTCCTTAAAGTTAATGAAAGAAATGACCAAAAAAAGAGGAGGAAAAAAAATAAAAGAAGGAGAGCATCAACTTGGTAGCACAAACGACTCCAAAAGTGAACATTTAAAACGAGAAATAACTCATATGGGCTTTATGGAAATTGTTGATAATTAGGTAATTTCAAACTCTAAGTTTGATAGTGATATTGAATTAACTTATGATTAACTAGATGAAGCTCTATAAATTATGAGCATAGAAAGGAAGGAAATTTCTTCTAGACTTAAAGAAACTAAAAGACTTTTAGATGAATGTATGTGTGAAAATGAAAAGGTAAAAATTAGGTTGCATATAATCAAAGCATCCAAAAGTTTGACTATTATAGATAATGAAAATTAGAAGAATTAAAAATAAAAAAAAGAGATACTAAATAGGGAAGTCAATGCGATCTCAAGGACTCCTTGTCTGAATCCATTAAAGGAAGTGAAATATTAGAAAGTATTCTAGGAGTTAAAAAGAATTCCATTAATAAGTATTAGATTGCGTACAGTTATAAGAGTGGATCCAACACTAAGACTATGTTTGTTAAGGAAAAACATATACGTGGTGAAAAGCCTTTACATAAGATAGTAAATGAGCAAGGTGCATTTCTTCTAGACATTCATATACATAAGCTAGGGCAAAATGCAATTCCCATACATTTATGTATGATTCCCAATCTAGATTAGACAATACTTCCATCTAAAGAAAACATACAGTAAAAATCAAAGAAATGTAAAGATGGTAATTGGACTGGGTCGAGCCTGAGAGCAGGCTTTTTAAAAAAATTAAGCCTTGACCGACCTCAAGCTTAGGCTTAAGCGACTTAGGCTCGGCTCGAGGCCTAACTCTTATAAGCAAAACGATAAAAATTTTTGCATTATTAATTTAGAAAAAGTTCAAGCTCAGGCTCAAGCTCTAACTCTCTAGTAGTGGGGATCGGGCCAAGTTTGGGCCAGGCTCGGGCATATACCATTGCCATCCCTAAAAAAATGTGTTAGTTCCTAATAACACCTAAAAAGGGGTGAATTAAGTGTTAGTAAATTTAAATAACTTTCTCTTATCTAATGAATTCAATTAATCAAGAATTGCATGATGAAAAATAACTTATTTTAAATTAATAAAATATTAAACAATGATTTAAAGAATATAAGGAAGAAGGCAAACAAATTTATGGTAATGAAATATGATATTCATTACTAACTTTTTAAATGTCATTTATCTTACCTTTGGCATTATCTTTAAGAGTAACAAATCCTCTTTACCTCTAAGAGTTGTAGATTGGAATGTATCATTGTTCATATGCCTTGAGCATCCACTATCTACATACCATTTGTTGCTCTCTTTATTAGAGACCTACAAACTAAAAAAATTAGTTTGTTTTAGGTACCAAATAAGCTTAAGTCCTTGATGGGTTTTCTCCTTCTTTTTAACTTATATTTTTAAAGGATTACTTGCTATTATTCTTTTTAGAAAACAAAATTTATCAATATGTTTAAAGTTTCCAAAAATTAACATATCATTCCATATGAATTTATTTATGAAAGTGAGGTCCAAAGTTATTGTTCATAGATACACTCCTTTGAATGTTATAAAAGTTGTGCATTTTCTTGGGAAGAAAATAAATTTTAATGTTGCAATATATGTGAGACATGTGTCCTTGGATTTTTAGATGCCTATGATAAGTTTAATCATATGTCAAGAAATTATGCCTATCATTTGACCAATTATGTGTGAACCTTTCTTAGATGATAGTTGATTTTAGGTCTAGATTAGGAACTATACATGAATACATAAGTATTGCCTTTTGGCCTAGTATATGTATATAAATGTCCAGATGAAAATTCGCATGCTCATTTACTATTTTATGTTATAGGTCTTCATTATACATGTATTTTCCCGTAATAATGTAGCTTTAATGTAAGGTGCACTCCCATAAGTATACTCAATCCCATGTCCATTGTTATAATTCTTTTAAACTCCTAGTATGCTCTTTTAATTTTTAACTTCCCTTAGTAAATTTAGACAAGGAGTCCTTGAGAGCATTAATATCCCTCTTCAATATCTCATTCTCAATTTTTAATACATTTACATTTTCATTGTCTATAATGGCCACACTCTTAAATGGTCTACTAATATGTAATTCGCTCTTAATATTTTTATTTTCACTTATACAAGCATCTAAAAGTTTTTAAGTTCCTTTAATTTTAGAAGATAGTTTCTTCCTTTTAATGTTCATAACTTATAGACTCTCATCTAGTTTATCATAAGTTCATTCAACGTCACTATCATAGTCCTCAACACAAGACTATGAATACAATTATATTATGTGGTTCTTTTTCAAATATTCCAAAATGGTTATATTTCGATTCAATTATTCTTCATCTTTGCTTCTTTTCCTTATATAGGTAAACATATGACCTGAAATGATAAAAATTCTCAACTTAAGTATCAAATCCTTAAAATTAATGTAAAACATAAGCAATATGCTATGAAAATAGTGTCAAAAATGATGTGTATCTAGCATACATTAAAATTAATTGCTTGCACTCAATCAAACTAATCCACCATTCAATCTTAAGTAGAAAATGAAAAGCTTAACTAATCAAAATTCATCATCATTCATTCAATCTTAAAGGATAATCAAATTGTTTTGCAACTAACTACTTGCTTCAATTTTCAAGCTAATTCAATTGCCTTCATAACTCTTCAAACTTCACCCTAAATTATAAAACTTAATCAAATGCATAGAATAAACATACATAAGAATTTTTCAACTTTCAAACACATTTATATCCTTTTCATTAATAAAACGTAAACTTAAACAAGAGCATTATAAGTTTGTTTGAAAATTCAACTAGTTTTTTACTATAGAGTAAACACCTTATCATAAATACCCACGGTTACTCAACTAGGTCACTATCTCAAATAGCTACTAGCACCACTCCTTTAACTTTTTTATTGGTACAAAGCCATAAAGTGAATTTATTATGCTCATTTATTCACATATTACTACTTGTATTTTTTCTTTTGTCTTTTTGGATAGTAAAGGTGCTGAAAAGAATTCATAATTACCTATGTATATACATTTTACACAACGAATATCATAATGATCATCAAGTACTTATTCTCTAAATTCATAAGGTAAATCAAAATCACTTATTTATCAACATCCATAATAAGCTACAAAAATAATATAATTAAGCAAGACAATCAAAATTTTAATTCCAATAGCATGCTTTCAAAGAAAAACAAAATTTGAAAAATTATCTCCTTTTGAGAAAATAATGACAAATTTGCTAAGCTTAAGTTTACTTATATAAATCCAACGCCATACCCCACACTTAAAATAAACATTATCCTTAATATTCCCATCATACAAGATAATGAAAAAATGAAAAGGGGTAAAAGATAAAAAGTACTTAAACATTCCTGAATTTTATGCCATTTAGTCATATAAAAATGTGAATCCATTCTGTAGATGTGTCATTGAAGTACTAAATAAACTACAAAAAGAATCTAGGAGAAATTTTGGGTCAAAATGAAGTGAAAATATCATAAATATGTATATTCATCAAGAATATTCATATAAACTAGAAAAGGGAAAGGATACAAAATACAAAAATGTATTGATGGTCTTAGGGAGGTCGTGGTATTGGAGGTGATATGTAGGGAATTATCACCTACTAGTCCTCTATATCCTCGAACGAAATTATCTGCATCAAGTTCCCTATAGAGGACTCATTATCCATTATCCTCATTTCATTAATAGGAAAAATATTCTCCTCTCTAACTGGTGTATTAGTATCCTCTAACTCTTCGATACACATATCTTTAGCATGCTTCTCAACAAACTAATCTCTCAAGCTTATAATACTCTATATGCTTATTAGGCTCCCTAAGCTCCTCAAACTTGGCTTCATCTCCCTCTGTATCCTTTGGAACATGCTCAATCTCCACATTTGTAGCTAACTTCTTTAGATGTACTGTGAAGGTCGGATCTCCATGCTTGCATTTTTTTATATGTGTGATAAATGTAAATTGCATCATGTTTTACATAGTTTGATATGTGTTTAGCTGGTAATTTGATCATTTAGTATGTATTTAGGTTAGAATTGTGTTAGTTTGTTAATTATTTGTGTTTTAAGTGTTTTATGGATTAGTACAAGCTTTTGAGCTTAAATATTATGTTTTTTGAGGTATCTTGATGTGTTTGATAGTGTTTCAAGGTCAGTATCAAAGAATGAAAGAGTTTTGGAAAACATTTGGGTTGAAACAACACCCCATTGTGACAGAATGCTTAATATGGGCCACGATTGGCCTGCATTGGGTAGACGAACAGTTGCTTACGAACTTCATATTTCAAGGGACTTTTTGGACCTTTCAGACCTCAGAAAGACCTAGGATTACCCAAAACATAAAAGACTATTTAAAGAACATAAAGAGGAGCACAAAGTAGCTTTTGCATGAATCGCACTTGAAACCATAAAAAGAGAATACGAAAAGAGAGAAAGAAGAAAAGGGAAGACAAAGATGAAGCTGACTTGATGTACTTCCCGAATTAGGAGATTTCTCGACGTCATTGCCTTTCGTCATCTATTCTAAGTCATTATTTCCTTTTCATTTCGATTTTATTTATGTATAGAATTGACATGGATAGTATGATGATAGGAATTGGAATATTGATGGTGTTCTAAACTTTCCTTTGGGATTTTATTTTATTTTATGATAATATAGTCGATTGTTTTTATTGGATGAATGTCGTGATTTTATTGCGTTCTTGCATAATTCGGTAATAAACTGAGACGGTGAACTGAACGAAAATGATTAAATTGGATTAATGAGAATTAGGTAATTTAATAGAAATCATGTCAAATCATATTGATAATTGTTCGGAGAAAGATCCCGTGTGACATTCTGGTAGTTTATTAGAGTGCTTCAGGTCTAATTAGGGTTTTGGATAATTTGTGAATTGAGAGATTCAAATTTCATAATCTGATTACGGTTTATAATTTAAGGTTTAATGGTTATAACTCGAGAGAGAGTAATTAGTCCTAGGACAGTCTAGAACCGATACTCCATTGACATATAATCGGCTAGGTTAGCATTAATGATAAGTAAAATTCCCTTTCTCATAAATTGGTAAATTTCTTAGGTTGATTTCTATTATGATTACATATTGCACACTTGTTAATACTTTTGTGTTTAATTTCTGATTTGATTGGTTGAACTCAATTCTCGTAATTAATTTCTGTTGTATCTTTTATTTTTAGTTTTATAATTTTTCTGGCCTTAGATTTTAGGATTAGATTACTCTCCTTCCTCATGGGATCAACATCTTTAATACTACGCTACAAATCGTGCGCTTGTAGAATATTGAGGGTTTATAAGATTAAAACTTACCTCGATCAAGTTTTTGACGCCATTGCCGAGGAGGTGTAGAATTAGTTTAATTATTGTAGTCTAATGAGTTTCAGTATCTTTTGTGATTGTGGTACCCGATCACAAGAAGAAAAAATGTAGGAAGTTTGGACAAAAAATTGAAAACACATTGATTTGGACATCATAAGGCAGCGATGAAGAATCCAGAAAATTAGATATTAAGAAGACATAAAAAGAACGATCATAGAGGATATATATTATAGGGAGCAAAGGACTCTTAAGGATATCAATAAGCCCTAATTTAGCTGGGAAATCATCATCCTTATATGAACACGTACACTTCAGGGTGGCAGAACCACCCAAATTTATATTGGTGTAACAATGTAAGTACTCATATGGGACATTAAGACCTAGTAGGATTTCAACAAGATGAGTCCAGTTCATGAGATTCTAAATTGGAAAAAATCATAGATAAGTTAATGGACATAGAAGAGACCCAGAAGAGACTGGAAGAGCAATTTGATCAAGTAACGAAAAATCATGCCTTTTCTATTCACAACCTAGAGATTCAAGTGAGACAAGTTTCTCGTGAATTTTGTAAGAGAGGTGTGGAAGACTCTCTGAGCAATATGGAATTACATCAACGAGAGTAATATAAGGCTATCAAACTTAGAAATAGGAAAGAGCAAGGAAAACCAGTGGAAAATCAAGCTAAACCACATCTTGTAGAAGACCAAGAGATGAACAAAGAGGATGAAGGAAAAATGACAACCCTCCCTATTATACCTTAGATCTTGGTATACCATGCTTGAAAATTAAAAAAAATTAGGTAGATGTCCATGAAGAGAACCTCATCATTCGGATTAGTGATGACTAAGTGACATTTAATATGAATGATGTATCAAAGAATCCGGGGGAGGGTGACTCATTCAGAAAAATTGATGTGCTCGAATCTTTGAAGGAACGAGAGGATGAAGAATAGTTAACAATGGACATCAAGTTTGAAGAAGCTATGGAAGTCTTTGTTCAATAAGCTAAAGAAGAAGATGAGATGAGGGAGAATGAGGAAGAATCAAGAAGAGAACAACTCACCCTCTTACCGGGAAAACTATTGGATTCTATATAAGATTCATAAGTTTTGTTATTCCCTTTTTTGTTAACAGTTCGTTAGAAAAAAAAGGACATTACTGAGCTTAATTGGTTTTCATAATTTTATCAATATTGTCCTTCTGGTCATTTTGTAATTTGTAGCTTTCTTACCCGCTAAAAAACTGATGTTGAATGAAAATGATAGAAGCAAGCCGTTCATAATTGATCTCGGCTGAGTTTCCAATGATACAAGGTCAAGCTAATGACCATAAATTAGCATGTTGGGTAGATTTAACTTGTTATGCAATTAAAGCTATTTCATTTCCATAAATAAATATCAATGATTCGGAATGTGTTGCCCTACTAATTCTCTTACTCTCTCTGAATTAATTATAAGTAGGAAAGTCAGCTCGGCATCAAACGCATTTTGTCTTCGCCTTCGACGCATCTCCACCTCAGTCACCATAATGGTTTCATGTTACAACCATTTTCTTTTCATTTTTATCAGTATTTTGTTCTTTTGCCTTCCGTATATTATTTCATTCTCCCTTATGTGCTTGTATGTATCCTACTTACATTGAGGATAATATGTTGTTCAAGTGTGGGGAGGTTTGTGTGTTTGACTTTGAGTGTGAATTTTGCATATGTTAGTGTGTTTAGGTTGCATACTGTGAATTTTGTGAATATATCAATGGCTTAGATGGAACGAAATCGACTTAGTTTTAAACATAATCTATTAGGTTGTGAAGAGTCATTAGCTCACGAAATTAGTGATTTGGGTTCTTTGGCTAAAATATACAAGTTAACTAGGATTCAGTGTTAGTTTGTCACTTTATAAGTTGTCACTTTTATTCATAATTTTAGGTCTTTTGACTAAGTAGCTTTGTTAGTATTTTTTCATGAAAACGAATAGCTAAAGCAACAAGGTAAGAATTAAAAAATAAATAAAAAGTGTTTGTAAATAATAACCATTCCACTGACCCTTGGGTTATGAATAGAGCTAGTAGCCAGTTGAGAACGTGATGTAGCTAAGTAACCGAATCGACCCGCATCACAAATGTGTTTCTTCGCGTCAAAAGGTTATAATGACATTTCAACCAAGCAACTTACTAAAAACATGACTTAGTCGAGTAACCGGATCGACATTCATCACCAATGTTTGCCTCCATGTAAAAAGATTAGGTCCATGTCCACAAAAAGTAACAAAAAAGAATGTTTTCTAATAAAAACTTATCGAACTTGTAAATAGCTTAACTTTTCATGGGAATGTACTTAGTTTTAGTTACAAATTTTGATTGACCAATTAATTATTAATTTGTTTGTAAAATTGAAAGAGGTGAATAAACTTGACATTTAAGTTTTGATTAATATGTATATTTGGTCCAGAGTTTCTAGACACGGATTTTGTATGTTAATAATTTGGAACAACTTGAATGATTGTGGTTAGAGTTAAATTTGTTTCGTGAAGTTGAAACCATTACTTTATTATTGCATTGCGTACTTTGTGTTTTTGTATTGTTTGTTGTTTTGTTTGCTTGAGGACAAGTTAACATTTAAGTGTGGGGATGTTGATAAGTGTAAATTGCATCGTATTTTAGGCCATAGTTTAATATGTGTTTAGTCGTAATTCGATCATTTAGTATATGTTTAGGTTAGAATTGTATTAGTTTGTTAATTATTTATGTTTAGGTTAGAATTGTGTTAGTTTGTTAATTATTTGTGTTTAAATACAATCTCTCTTGAAGATTTTTAAAATCATCCAAGGGACTACCATAAAGTTCCTACTTTTTTCATCAAAAGGGATTCCCTAACTCTAATGGCGTCTGAATTCTTAGAAGAGCTCTAATTAAGTTTCTTTAGTTCCTCTTTGATAGCGTAACCTCAAGTAAAGTGTGAATAAATCATAACATTGGACATTCCTGTTCAGTCTATTCACCAAGGCATCCCAGAATCCATCATTTTCACTCAAGTGATTGAAGAGCCCAAAAGACGAATTCCTTTTGTGATCTAGTGATAGGCCTTTTCTTTCTATAGGAGAATGGTTTGAGCTTAGGGAATTGTTGAAGTTTGCATTACTATATTGGAATCTACTTAGCCATTCAAAGTTCACTAGAGCTCAATCAAGTTTTTTAATTATAATCAAGTTCCTTTCTTATCTATTAGAACAAATGAAATAGCATCCATTAGCTTCAACATCAGTAACTTCTAAAGTTTGGAGGCAAGACCTGAGTTACTTACAACGAATTTTCCTACTTCTATTTCCTTTAGTTTCTAAGGAAAGCAAAGTACCATGAAAGTTCACTAGCTAAATCTAAAGATCCATGATTGAATTTTTAAATAGCATGAGCCCCTTCCATAGAGAAGTTCTTTAGAATGTGGAATTCGAATCATAAATAAAAGATATCAAAACTTTTCCAGTACCTAAGCATTCAACATAAAGTGCATATATTGAAAAGAGATTGAAGAGTTTATCACCTTAGTTCAAGATCATATGCAACAATAATTCTTTTTGGGGTGATGTCTATGAATTATGATTAGCTTCTAATTATTTTTGAAAAATCAAATATTTGCACATATATTCTCCTTTAGATTGGATTTTAAAAGACAAAAAAAAAGACTTTTGAGGCTATGTAATATGCAACTACCATCTACTTCTTATGGTTATTTAACTCCCTTATGTTCCAAGAAAAAATGGACATTATCTAGACGAGATAGGGGCATTGCCCTTTACGTTATGCCCTGATCCTCTCCTCTCCAACATTAAAAAACCCTTATGAGCCTTGTATGGATCATCATCAACCTTATAACTTTGCTCATTTTCCTTAATAGGGCTCTCATCAAAACTTGAAGGGAGTTGGACAAAAATGTTTTGAGTGTAGTTCTCACTAGCCCTTATTGGCTCATTTATAAGAGTATTACTCTCTACATTAGCTTTTTGGAGAGTCCCTAGACATGGAGAATAGCTAGCATAAACATTTTCCTTATCTTGCTTACCAAGTGTCTTAATATGGCAATCCATCAATTGGTCCCTTGTTTGAGGGAATTGAGAGGTTGCATTATTAGGCAAATCCACCAACTGATCCTTTATTTTATTTGTGGAAATGAGAGGTTGAATTATCAAGTTCAAAGTTCAAACCCATTAACTTCACAAAATCACCTCTAGCAAATTTTCTCCCCGTTGGTCTCTAAGAGTTGCCTTGCTAAGTTAAAGAAGGCCTCTATTGATATAAAAAACTTATTGTATCCTCCATAAGGGTATCATTCTCTCTCAACTTGAGTAGAAGAATTTCCTCAGATATATCTTATTGCTTGTCAATACTGATACAAAGGTGCATAACATTTTATGTACTCAAGTAGATCATGTTGCATGTCAACACTAATCTTGCTTCATGTGCACCAATCCCCCAATAAAGCTTATTAACATACTCAGGCCCTTAGCAAAACCAATATTCAAGCTAGGTGTTACGAATATCGATCCAAATTGGAACTTACTTTCTTAATATCCTCAAGTTCAATATATGGATTCCATATTTGTATAAAAATAGGAAGATTGTTGTAGTACCGTGGACCAAACTCAATTACCTCAAGGGCCCTTTTCTTGAGTGGAGAACTTAAAAGAGAAATAAGTGGTCCTTGTTGAGCTTAACATCTAGGTTCCCTTAACTTTTCCAAAGCTTGAGAGCCTATAGTTTTGTCGCCGAGAAAGAGTCTTTTACCTTAAAAAAAAAAAACCACCACGTATATTGTTCATATAAATTGAGATAATGATTCCTAAGTTCTACTTAGGTTTATAAATGAGGGAAAAAGTGAGGTAATTCGCCTTATTGACCTATGTTCAAACCCCATTACAAGGTCTAGAGAAACAGTACTGAATACTGCTTTAAGTACATGAAAATGAAACAGTGACACTCTTAATAGAGAATAACAAAATTACAACTCCAGTAGATCATTCAAAGAAACATAAATCTCAATACCGCCACCCACTCCCCCTTCAATTTACTATTACTTAAAACAATTTCCCGCTATATAACTTATTTGTTTGTGGAAACAAAACATATGTCCAGACTAGGACGATCACCAAATTCCAACCTGAGAAGTAAAGACAAAGGACACAATGACCACAATCTTCAGATTCATATACGTGATTCTAGTTTTCAAAGAATTGCAGCAAATCGATTTCTCTTCCAAATGAGTTGCTGATACATTCCCTCTTTTTCCTCCAACTTAGACCAAGGAAGCTTGTGCTTAGCCATGTGTCGCTTCCTTGCAGCTATTCCCATGTTATCTCCTTCACTCTGTCAGAAACATGTAAACCATCAATCAAACAACTCAAGATATCCTCAACTTCAAATATGTACTCATGTCCAGTCATTAATTAATGCTACATATTGTAATTGTATACCTTAAAACATAGCCCTTCATCCACATCGCATATAGGATAATCACTGGGGCAACAGTAGTCTGTTCCAGTGCAACAAACAGCATTCTGATATGAACAACAACCATAGATTAAGCAATAGTCATAAAACTCAAAGAGGCAACAACATGTCTCATCACTTGGGCAGTAGGAGAAGTCTCCACAATCACTTGGTGAAGGAGATGGAGGTGGAGGTGGGGGAGGTGGAGGTGGAGGTGGGGGTGGCGTAAAGGGGGATGGAGGACTAGTAGGAGATGGTGCATGGTGTTGCTTAGTTGGATAGGAGGCCTCCGCATTGATAGCACACACCCCATACGTTAAGTTAGTGTTCCTTCTAATATATATATAACCATCCATTCCCCAGTCTGTACCCCATGAGTTCTTGACTATCCAATAATCTTCACCATCTTCAGAACCATAACCAACAATTAGAACAGCATGATCAATGTCGTCTGGATTACTAGAGCAATCCCCGTCGTAAATACCCTGCCAAAGTTACCACTTTTATCATATAATTTTGTTCACTTAAAAGGTACTTTCTTTAAATGATCAAAGACACTTACACTAGTATATAACTGAAAGTCTATTGCAGAGCCATCAATCCCCACACTAATAGGTTGTTGGACAGTTGCACACAAGAGAGCACTATCTGATTCAGCTACGTCTTCGTACCCATCAATGGATACAATTTTTCTGTCCTCCTATATGATTGCAAACGTTGTTGATGAGACAAAGAACAGTAAGTTTGCTTTATAACTGTTGCTATAACTTCAGGGGATTGGTTAAAATATTTATAGGAATAAAAGAAAAGTTGGAAACAAACCTTAGTAGTGTTGCAGGTACCATCTTCACCTGTGTAAGGGTAATTAGCTTCTGTGTCAATTCCACCATTGTTTATGACCCATTCAAAGGCATAATCCATATAGCCTCCGTCACAACCCTCATTTGTTGTGTCACAATCCACCAATTCCTGCTCTGAGAGGCTAATGAGGTCACCGGTGGTTATGGCATTTATTCCTTCAATGGCTCCAGTTGAAGAGAACGCCCAGCAACTTCCTGCAAGTCAGGAGTACAAGAATAGAATGAAGTACGGACAGAATTGATAAATAACTAACCATGTACTAATTGCGCTATTCTACAAAAAGAAAAAAGAACAGTATTTTTCTGCGATATTATCCACTGCAAACTGGTTTAACCAAGGTTATAAATTTCAAACTAGTCATGGACTATTAATTGGCATGATTACAGCAATTACAGGCTACTGCAACAGCTGCAAAAAACAGTAACAACCATAATACCTCGTTAAAGTTGTTTTAAACCCTTTGGCATAACTTTTCTACTTATTGGAATCAAGCTGACTTTAGTAATTTAAGTTGCCTGGACTACAACGCAAGCTAGCAAATGACAGGCTACCAAGTTTGCCTTTTATGCTATTAAATGAATCAAAAGATTAAATATTCTAAGATTCTCTTTTTCAAAATTTTTCTTTCCCGTAGTAGATGAGGGTAGCTTTGTAGCAGACTAATAGTTGATTTCCGGAATAGAATCTTCAATTTGAAGGAGCATTTGTCTCAGATGAGAATCATCCCTCAGTAAAATGTATTTCTGTAATTTCTCGCATTGTTGATGGAGAAGTTTGGCGACCTGCCACTCAACAAAGACAGGCGTTTATACCTAGGATTGTTCCTTCAACAAGTTGGAGCCCACAACAGCTGTTCTGTTATTTAACCATCACAAATAACTCCCTTTTCCAGTCTTCTCTTCTTTTTTTTTTTTTTTATTACATTAGGTATCCCGGCTTTGCCGGACTAATCCTAAGCCCCTACGACTCCACCCCAAGAGCCGAGAGGAGATAAATCTGGAACTTCAAGATCCCTTAGGTTCCTACGTAGCCCGTACACTTCTGCTCACAAGGAGTCTTCACATACTTGATTGTTCGGCTGATGATTGATCACTGGCCCCCCTTGCTCAGCATCAGGTTCCCATCAGCCCCCAGGTTCCCTAGTAGCTCCAACTCCCACACTGCCGCTAGAAACGAGGCGTCCGTAATTGATCCGATCAGAGAGCTATGCCCAGAGGGCTAGAGGATCATCAATAGGAACATGTCTATTTTTCCTTCTTTGAGGTGACTCGAACTCAAGACCTCCCCTAGAGGAGAGGAGAGTCTTAAGAGAGGGAGCTGGAGCAATTGGTCCACCCCTCGTCGCCTGTTGCTTTTCTTTCTTGTTTCTACCGATAATGAATTCGTTTCTCTTAAAAACAAAAAAAAAAATATTGATTGCATAATAAAGTTGATGTTTTGATCCAATCCGTATTCAAAAATTTTTAAACCCCGAAAAGGTCTAATGTCCATTTTGATTTGATCCGATCGAAATTCTGATCGGACTCAGAGATCAAATTCCGGTTTTTTGAAAAATAATTTGAGCGAGACCTGAGTCTTCCGGGGCTCTGACTCGTGCCCGACATGTTTAGAGATACTAGTCTAAGGTTTCTTGCATCATCAAATGAAAATCGACAGAAGTTTCAGATCCAAGATTTGGATATCTTGTTAAAGGACATCAATTTATTCCACATCCTGGTAGACAACAACCTCCTCCATCAGAGTAATTTGATTTAGAGAAAATAACAAGCAAATATGAAAAGGCGTTTCAGGAATTCGCCTACTTGAATTGTGAAGGATGAACCTTGTTAGAAGAAATTCCTTTCCAGGCAGATTTCATGGAAGCAGTAGCAGAACTGAGAGCAGCCTCCATATACCTCTTCGAAGCGATAGTCGCTGCTTTCTCCATTAGTTTACCCATGTTTCTTGCACCCTCAGCCGTATGCTCCAAACTATGGAGTTCTGCTTTTTCCAACCGCTCCATCTCCTGTTCAAAACGCCTGAATTCATCCATCGCATCTTCCATTACAGAATCAAGATAGTCCTCGGCTTCTTGTGCGGCGACTTCTGCTTCTTTCACCTCCCTTTCATGCTCGAGTTCCATCGCTGCCCATGATCTGTAGGCTTCGATCTCGAAGAATTTCATCAGGTCTTCGATGGTGGAAGGGTCGAAGCTCTTGTCTTGCAGAGCTTGGTCTGAGAGAATGGTGAACTGAGAGATGAGAGCTTCCATGAGGAGACGAGTGCCTGAAACGGATTCGCGGAACCAGACAGGTGGCGTAGAATGTACACCGGAGGATCGACAAGAGTAAGTGGGTAGATTGAGAATCTTTCTTACGAAAGGGATTGTGCCTTCTCTTTCTTCCTTTATCTTCTTCCCCGAGGCCTGGCGATAGAGCCCCGATCGGGCCGGGTTAAACAATAAAGCTCATTGAGCCGGTTAAGCCCTTTTTGACAGGGCTTTTTGGTTGGATTCAAATTTTTTAAAAACTTTTAAACTCATTTTAGTAATAATTAAAATAACATTACTTTATTTTAATTTTTAATAAAAAAAGATGTCATTTTGATCCAGAAATAGTTTCGGGTTGAGCCTAACCCGATTATCAACCTTTTTTTTGTTTTCTCACGAGATGTTTTAGAAAAGTCCTAATTATGGGACGACATTTTTAAGCCATCCGTACTTAGATTAATCCCTATTCAAATCAGTAAGATCCCTTACGAAAAACAAGGTTTTGATATTAAATTTTAAATGACTACATACATATACGAGAGTGGTTTAAACTCACGAACTCCATTAAATGAAGAGAGTCTCTTACCAACCATAATATTTGATCATGCTATGAAAGAAAAAAAATGAAAATAGGTTGAGACACAACGGAAAATGAAGCTGAGCCCAATCCAAACCAACCCATTTGTAGTTACAGAGAGAGAGGAAATCCCCAAAGCCCCAACCAAAGCTGAGGGAAATCCCCAACCAAAGCCGAAATTGGGATCTTTGCGTTCAATAATCGGATCTATTGAACATAATCAATTTCCATTTCGGTAGCGAAAGATGCGGATGGTAATAGAATTAGTTTCTGCATTGCTGTGGATTGGATGCTATTTGGTGATTCGTTGTGATGGCGTTTGGTTGAATCTACCCGCCACTGGCACCAAGTGCGTCTCCGAGGAGCTTCACAACAACGTCGTAGTATTAGCTGACTATGTTGTAGTTTCCGAAGACCACTCACACGTCCCCACCATTTCTGTCAAGGTTCTTCTTCCTCTACTTCTCTTCTGAATTTATTATATATGTGAATCTATATTGAATTTCTGTTGAAGAAAGGAAAGGAAAGGAAAGGAAATTGGGATTTTGTAGATGTAAAATTTCTCGGGGCAAGTAAACTGGAATTTTTGTGTATTAATGGGTTGGCTTTGATTTATCGAATTAAGGTGGCAAGAAGGAATGAGAGCTTAGATTGTGTAACAAACTATATGTGTTGTGTCTTGTTAATAGCTAGCAAGTAAACTATACCTGAGAACGCTTTACAGTAATTCACATGCCCTTGGTTCTAATGCTGATTTTTTTTTATGGTTACCCATTAATGTTGAAGAGACTGATAAACGGAACGTGTAGACCGAGCTTCTCTAGAAATTATTGTTGTCACATGAATTTTCAAGCAGTTCATCATTCTTATGAATTAGATTATAGTAGTGATATTTAAATGCATGGGAAGCTGATGAACTTGTGATCCAATAGTCAAGAACTTGTCTAATGTAACCAGTTGTAATCGATCAGTTTGTATATCCTAGAAAACCTAGCTACCACTTTCGCTGGCAGCAGACAATTCTCATCCAGAATTTGGTATTCATGGTGATGAAGAGATTGACAAAGCTTAGTCCATAGTGAACTTTGTTCATAAAAAAACCTGAAAAAAAAAAGAAGAAATAAATTTCACCCCTTGCCTTAAGGATGTGCATCGGGTAGTTGATCGTCCAAGTTACATTGGCCTACAAAGTTGCGTGTACCTGGCCTGGATAAGTTAAATAATTGTGAAACTCTGAAACTTGGAAAGACGATTTTGCTGCAAGTTTCTCATTCCAAAACTGGTGGTTTTCTGATTGTTTGTTGAATCTATTCTTATTCAAGTATATTCAAAGTTAATTTTTTACGGAACTAAATATGAGACTATTCTGTCTTATGGTTCTTGATGTATCTTAAGTAATCCAAGAATGCTCCATTAAAGTTATTTGTACTCGCTGATGGTCTGCATTTTTTTCCTACAGTGCTTACCTAGGAGGGGCTGGAATTATTCTAATTTCCAAATTGCAAGGGGCTTTATAAAAGAAAATTGTCATCAAAACACAAAATTTGCAAATAAAATGGCTTTAACTTTTTGATTGGCCATAGTTTCTCTTTTGTACTTGCGTCACTATGCACGGCAGGTTTTTATATGCTTACAAGTAATACAAAATTTTTTTGGTTTGTGTTCCTTCTCAGGTGACATCACCATTTGGTAACAATCTTCATCACAAGGAGGCTGTGTCGCATGGTCAATTTGCTTTCACAACTCATGAGGCTGGCAACTACCTGGCATGTTTATGGGTGGATGGTAATAACCAAGGAGGAGGTGATGTTAGTGTCAACCTTGATTGGAAGACTGGAATTGCAGCTAAGGATTGGGACTCGGTTGCCAGAAAAGAGAAGATTGAGGTAAGCATGCTCAGTGCCGTATCTTCCCCCTAACCAGGACATTCCAAAATATCATTTGTTTATAAGTTACTTTCTAAGTCAAACATTCCAAATTATCATTTGCTTACCAAAATAATTCCATTTGCAATCTACAAAGAGTTTGGCACTTTTGGTTGGGACTAACATTGAGAATGAGACTTAGTAGAACGGACTCATGTCTGGAGGAGAACCCTTACCCTTGAGAAATGTTTAACGGTTACCTAGTGATGGGCAATATATAATGTTTTTCCTTTACTATTTTTAGAACCATTTTGAAGGAGTAGGAGGTTGAGTGAATGACCTCAAACCTCTACATCATTCTTTGCCTAATCTGGGAAGTTTGTGCAGTTAAACAACAGGGCAAAACTTTGCAGTGAAATTTTTTTTTTTTGGGTACATAATAGGTGTAGTCTAGGGGGAGACTGGACTGTAACACAAGCTTATGACTCTCATAAAAGGGGGAGAACCTTCATCATCTAGACAGCTCCTGTATTATGAATTTGCAATTGCTTATTTTGCTTTCAATCGTATGCCCATATCTATGCCTGGGGCACTTTTGCAGGGCGTGGAGCTTGAGCTGAGGAAGCTTGAAGGAGCAGTGGAGTCCATCCATGAGAATCTACTTTATCTTAAGACCAGGTAAACGTTTCCAGGGATTACTTTTGGTGAATTAGTAGGATGACTTGCTTAAAAATTGATTATTCTCTTATTTTCTGATTTGACTTTATTAGTTTTCCTTTAGTTGATGAAGGCTTTAGGGTATCTTTTCTATTACTGCGTCTAAGCCGCACTCTTAAATTGAAGTAGCTATTGTTGGGATTAAACAAATCTCTGAATATAAATTTGTTAAATTCCTAATCCCTTACTCTATCATCACTACATAATTTTGGAATCTGTAGCATTATTAGCATTATTCTTTCATGGTGACAGAGAAGCAGAGATGAGGACTGTGAGTGAAACAACAAATTCAAGAGTAGCATGGTTTAGCATCATGTCATTGGCCATCTGCATTCTGGTTTCAGGACTAAATCTGTGGCACTTGAAAGGGTATTTCCAGAAGAAGAAGCTCATTTAGATCTTTGTTAGATCCTGTTATGCTTCGTTGTGAAGCTCGGAAGTTGAAACCCTTTTTCTTAAAATCTTTTATATTTGTTGCAGACACAAAATTTTGGTAATACGAGTATAGTAAGTATTTCGCTTATATATATATATATCTGTGTGTGTGTGCGTGGCTCTTTTTTGTATGCGTGTCCTCTTTTTCTGAAAGATGATTATGAAAAATGATAATTATATAAATTTTTAATATGAGTAAATGCAAGTCATTAATAAGAATTAGGCTTGAATTATCATTGTAAGATGATTAAAACTAGTCATTTGAATAATTAATATTTATTATTTATAATCTCTTAAATATTTTTAAGTTTAGTCAATATAGTATAATCTAATATTTCTCTTCTAAGCATAACGGATATTGAATATTTAATTGTCACTTGAAATAAATGTAGCAAGAGCCGGCTGTTAGGAAGACATTCAATCGGGCAACTTATAAATTAATAATTTGGACCAAACATATTCTATGTCAATTTTTAAGATGAGTAGAGTTTAAACCCTATTAATTATCAATATAAATTCAGATACTCTAGAAATAATTAAAAGGGCAGATGTTAAGAATGTCACTTTATATAACTCGAGATTCTTTAATTTTTCATGAAAATTTAGCACAAAAGCCCTTTTTTTGTCATAAGATCATGGGGAAAAAATTGAAACTTAAAAAAAAACTACTTCATGACTTCTTCGTCTTCGTGCCGTAACTCTTTCCATGAAAATTCACAAAAAGAGCCAAAAGAGAAGCATTGAAAATGGCATTGAAGCACCAACCCCATATGCCTGAGCATCCATCTCCTCTGAAATTATGGTAGAGCATCGTAACAGAAATGGCGAAGCTGAACACAAACTGCACAATCTGACAATCAGTAACCAATTTCTTCCACTTGGGTCTCATCCCCATTGCACAGAGTAGATAGTAGTAGTACATCAACACGTGCACCACTGTATTGGTCACCAGAGCCACGGGAAACAATGACTGCGAGGTTTGCAACCACAAGTAGCACATAATCACCACTGTGGCGTGGTGGTAGACGTGGAGGAACGTCAGTCTCTGGATGGAGTTGCTCAAAATGATCAAAAGGGTATCCACAAACTCAAGAATCTTGGAGAGATAAAATACGTACGCCCAGAAAAAGAGAGGGCCGGAGGGTTGGGTGTGTGGAGGGAAGCAGATGATGTGCAGGAGGTTAGGAGCTTGAAGAGCGACGGAGAGCACACAGCCAAGGGCCATGATAAAGGAGAGCAGAAATAAGATGAGGCTATGGAGGGCAGTGATTAGCTTGACGATGTTAGGTCCAAGGGAAGGACGGCGGCGGTAGAGAAGGAAAGTGAGGGAAAGGTAAGTGAAGAGTGTGAAGGAGAGGAATTTAGGAGTTGAGCCAATGGTGTGGCCTGGAGTCCATGTGAAGTGGAGGATTCTAGGCTGGTTTACTAGCCAATAAAGAACTGTTGAAATCATGACGAGACCCCAACGCGCCGCCGCAAGCGGTGAGTGGTGGAAATAGCAAATTGGAGATGGTAGCAGACAGAGCTGAGGCTGTTTCTTAAGGAACCATGTTCTTATCTTCTACTGTCAGTGACAGTGAAGGGTAGGATAAATGGGCCCTTCTTTGTCGGCCTCAGATCTGCTGTTCTGCCTGTTTTGGAATCTACATTGGTAACCTTTCTATTTTATATTTTGATTTAGTATTTAATCTTTTAAAATTTGTATAAGTCAGATTAAATTATTAGTTTTGCTAATGTGATTAATAAATAAATAGTCAAATAATATTTGGTAGATATGTCACAAAAAAATCTTTTAATTTGATTTATATAATTTTAAAAAATTATTCACTAAACTAATATTTTTTTAAAACATGATACTAAATTAAAAAATTCTAAAATTTAAATATTGTATAATTTATTGTCTATTTATTTTTTAATACATTATATGTGGGTCTATCGGAAACAAACTCTCTATTAAATAAGAGTAAGGCTGCGTACTATCGGACTTTTTCAAACCCAGCGTGACTTTAACTAAATATTAATGATGTAGATTATTTATAATAGTCTAAAATAATAATTAATGGCAACCAATCACTCTATGTTTAATTTAAACTTTTTTAAAAAATTCAAATTATTAGTAAAAACTAAAATTTTTAAATATTAAATTAAACTTAAATTCAATTACATTCCAAAGCATTAGACTGAGTTTTAAATTAAAATTTCTTTTTTTTATACAAAATAATCTTCAATAAATAATTATTTTTTAACTTGCTAAAACTACAAACTGAAGTTTGAACCACATAATTTCGATCCACTCAAAATTTGAGTTCAGACTGCAATCTTGCTCGACGTTGACCCAAAGCCCAAATATCGAGTTGTTCGAGCTCAACCCGATCCATTACTAAACCTAACCCCTCGAACAATGCATACCGAAAACTGTGGTTTCTCTTGTCCCCACTCTGTAAACTGCAATGTGAATTGAGAGGTGAAATCAAAGCATCAATGAACAGCAAGTTAAATATATGACAAATACAGGTGTTTACATTGGGTTATTACATTCAAGCATCACTTAAAAGAGGGAAAGCAACCAAAGTTTCCCCTTTGCTCCACCACAATTCTTTCTCCAGCCAATCCATCACTAAAAAGCCATGCGAAACAAGAAGATACAAATGAGAAGTAAATACATCTGGATTTCAAGTCATGCTTTTTTATATCCTTCAAAGTTATCCCCTTCTAAATCTAGGTACCTACTAAAGTACTGTTTCCAACTTATCTTTGTTCTCCATTGCTCTCTCTCCGTCTTCGTCTCCTACCTGAACGACCTAAAAGCACCCTTCCATGGCGACGAAGACGGTTAGCAAGTGAAATGCCACCAGCACTGTTACCGTTCTCATCGTCTCTGTCACTGTCATTGTCTTCAGAGGAGTCAAAACCAACAGTAGCATGATTGTCACCATCTGATGTCCGATGGTTAGTCATATCAGGCTGCCTCACCCGTCTGTCGAGGTCATCCCCTGATGGGCCAAATGCATGCAACAGCAGAAAAACATTTACTAGATTCCTATCAAACCCAACCTCCAAGTTTCCATTCCTTTCTGCCGAATCGGTATCAAAATGTGCTTCTTCATCTGAATCAAAGGCATAATGATTACCCTCTATTACGTAATCGCCAAAGACCATCGCCCCCGGCATTGTTGACCTTATTGTGCTTATCACATCATCACGTTCACGCTCCCGCTCAAGTCTTCGCCATTTCTGTTCAAGAATTGGATCAACCTCCCGTGGGCGTGCTGATGGGTGTTCAATCTTCATGTGTTTCCTTAGCTCCTTATAGGTTCCAACAAAAGAGCAGTCATCCTGCATGCAGCTTCTTTTTTTGTCATTAAGATACTCCCTTGCAGGCTCCACCACGGTCCATCCTTTTACCTGGCCCCTACAAAGAGGGCAAGCAAGTTCTGTAGCTTCACAGCTCTCAACAGGCCAAGCTGAATCTGATACCCAGATTGGATTGTTGGCGGTCCCATTGGATGACATCGCTTTGGTGTAAGCTTTCTTGTACTGGTCAAGGCAGTTGGAATAACGAAAGCTAGTTCCGCACATGTAGGGACGACAACCTTTGTCATGTGAAGAACAGAGCAGAAGAACAGCATTGTGTGGATACTCCATACACACAGAGCAAGTTACATCTTCCCAGTCTTTCTTCTCCAAAGATTTGGAACATTTTTTTGGACACAAATCCTCAGAAATATGCTTACTGCATGATGGCAACGGGTATGGTGCCAACCTGCATTGACGGTAAGCAATCCTACGTCGTCCCCTGCCACCCTTTGCCATTTAGAGTTAAACCTGGAAAAAATTACTAAAAAAATTTACTCTAAATGTATTACCAGAGGACCTTTCAAGTATTTAAAATCACATTTATAATTGCAAGAAACAGAATTCGTTTCCAAATTGTCTTCTCTGCATATCAAAGTCATCCAGCACAACAATCATAATGTTCCACTATATAGTAAGTGCCAGGACAACCTCAAACATCAGTATTGCTTATCTTACTATCACTCCTTCAAATAGAATCAAAGGAATCAGCTCTCAAATTAACAGGCCTATAAGTCGAAATGGATGCCTACATCCAGCAATTGAATTGAGATATAAAGCTTCACATATAACCAAGATGGGCACTTTTTCCTAGTGACAAAAATATTCACAAAGTATCCTGTATACTGGTATAGATCCTACAATAAACAATGAAAATCCATATCTTGGAATATGCCAAGTTTCAGCAATAGGCAAAAGATTAGCGCAATAAATAAAATACAACTATGTGAATTAAACAGTAAATTTTTGAAGAATTATTCTTCAGTCAATTAAGAAAATTCAAATTGTTCATGAAACAGAGAAGTCGTGCAAAGAACATGTGCAGATAGATGCACCAGCTAGACTTTCATCACAAAGGTACATGATAGGCAAGACCAACTAAACAAATGCAGTTTGAATGTCATAGCCCAAGCCCAAACTAGTCCAACAAAGCCATTCAATCTTTAATCATATGGCTCGAAAAAAGTCAATTTGGAGTTACATGATTGTCATGAGCTTAAGTCTTATAAACCACTCCCTCCACTCAAAATTTCCCAATCTAAGACTTTGCAATCTCCCTCCCCATACAAATTCTGGACTTGCTCATTAAAATCCAATGTCAATGAGTCCAAATCTAATATGAAGGTTTCAGTCACAATCAAGAATCTCCCCATTAGAAAAGCCCACACAGGATTTTATGTTCCAACTTCACGGAAATGTTAGCGACCATGCAGGGGAGGACCAAGAGAAGGTCGGGAATGTGGGTAACTTTGTCAGTTTGCAGGAGGGAGCAC
>JANZLX010000002.1:20914210-20926924 GCA_025531955.1 Erythroxylum orinocense
ACTTAAATAAAATAAAATTATTCATAATTTTTATTGATAAATAATTTTAATTTATTAAATATATAATCTTGAATTAAGTTATTCATAACTTTTATTAATAATTAAATAATATATATTTAAACGATAGTAAATCATATTATAAAAATACAAAAACAGGAAACAGAAATTACTTTTTTTAGTTTTCATAATTTTTGAAAACTAAAAAAAACTAAAACTAAAAATAAAACTAAAAACTTAAACAGGTTTTTTTTACTAAATTTGAAAAAAAGAATAACCACTTAAAAAATGTCTTTAGTTGGATTAGAACTGGGCATACACTATTTATCTTTATTCGGATGATAGCGACGGGACGGCCCATGGTAAACGGAAGTAGTTGAACAATTAGCGGAAATAAATTAAAATAGTTTAATCTAACAAAAAACTCATTAATTAGTCAGATCATGTATTCCAGGTCCAATCGTCTCTTATTCCGCAGGCTTGTCTTTCTTTTGTCAACAATTCTGATCCGTGAAGCCCAATTCTCTATGTTGATCCTGCATCTGTTAGAAATTACCATATCTTCTATTTTAATATTATTCTGTATAATTAATAAAATGTTGTCATTTTTGTTTAAATTTTAGGTTAAATATAATTGTTACAATGGATGACTTGGATGCATGGGGTACAGTAGAGCTTGAGTAATTACGGACAGAGGATCTCATGGGATAAGTGCCATGGGCTGTGACAAAAGTCACAAAGTTATGCCCGTGAGTTTTCTTTTTTAATTCTAATTTTATTACTATTTTTTAAATAAAAATTAAATTAAATTATAATTATTTTACTGTAATTTTATAAAAATTAAAATTAAAATTATAAAAAAATAAATTTTGTATCACGGGTCACAGCTGTTACAAAATTTTCTATCTTTTGTTTTTTGTTTTTTATTTATTTTTATTTTTATTTTTTAAATAAAATTAAAATCAACATGATAAAAAATAAAAAATTCATTTTTTAATAATTATTTTAATTTTTAAATAAAAATTTTAAGACAAAAAATTTAAATTTATTAATTTATTAAAATTGTTTAATCAATTTACAAAATTATAGAAAATATTAAATTAAAGTTTAAATTTTTAATTTTTGTTTTTAATAATTATTTTAATTTTAAGATAAAATTAAAAAATTATTAAGTAATTAAAATTATTTAATTAATTTATAAATTATAGAAAAATATTAAATTAAATTAAAAATCAGTTAATATAATGAACTATCAGCTAACTACGGATAGAATTAGCTATCAGCTAATGCATTGCCAAACACGCCTTATTTAGGCTTTATACAAGGCATATTTGGCAAATAACTGATTATATGAGCTGATTTGACTAGCAGATAACATCAAATATTGATAAAAAATGTTTAGTAAATTAGTTATTTATTAAAGATATTTGGTAAAATTAGCTGTTTAGTGTTTATGTATAAAATTCTATAATTTATAAATTAATTAAATAATTTTAGTAAATTAATCAATTAAAATAAGTTGTTGAAATCAAAATAAATTATTCCACATATATAATATATTATATAATTTATTTGCATTTCATAAGCTTTCTCTGTAGGAATTTTTTTTTATCTTACAAGATGTTTAATATTGTATTAATATGCATGCGAGCTAATATAATACTAATAATAAAAATTTTAAATTTAATTTAATATTTTTTTTATAATTTATAAATTAATTAATCAATTTTAATAAAGTAATCGATTTTTAATTTTAATTTTAAATGTATAATTAAAATAATTTAAAAAATGAAATTCATTTTTATTTTTTGTTTTTAATTATTTTAATTATATTTTTTTATAAAATTAATAGTTACATAACTAAAATTAAAATTAAAATTAAATTAAAATTTTTTATTAAATTAATAGTAATATAATTAAAATTAAAATAATAAAAAAATTATGGGTAAATGTCACAGACGTGATAAGCTATCACACCCTAATTTACAGACAGAGGATCTAAACTTCTGCCATAAGCTGTTTCTACTTTCTTTATAATATAGATATATAGATATATATATACACGCGCGTGTGTGTATTTGGAACGAAGAAGAATATCATTGCAGAAGCCTATTAAATGGACATCCATGAACATAAAAAGCAAAAAGTAATGCCTACCTCGTTACAATGCTCTGGACGTGCTACCTAAATTATCCCTTCATCTCAGGATGTAGTTAACCGAGGATTGCCCTAGTTAAATGAATGGCTGAGATTCACTAGACACAATAATACACGGTAAAACTAACCAGAGTATCTTATCCCATTTATGTTTCAACATCAAACATTCCAAATAACCATCTATACCACACCACTCGAAGTTAACATCATCAATTACCTTGTTCCTCCGAAACCACATCCACCTGCTTCTTTATTAACTATCTTTTATCTTCAAAGTATTAAAGCATCTAACTTTTTATTTAGGAATTCAGATCAAAGGATGATTTGCTTGATGAAGCAACTGGTCATGACTAGGAGAAATCTACTTCAGCTGTGCCGGCGTTTGGATCAGATGCATTAAAAAAAATTAAAGAGTAATTGTTAGTCCATCATTCAAGTTCTCTCTTCCTTGTTCAATCTTTCTCATCAATTTTTCGATCCAAAGGTTTAGCATGCAGATTGTATGAATCATGTCAATTAAGTTATATCTTCATCTTTGCAAAAACCTATACCCTACGTCCTCTTTGTCTGCATATGTGTGTGTTATATTTCAACCTTGAAATGTCAAACTTCTCACAAATGATGACATAATATCACCATCAATTTATTGGGTTTCTGATCAATCACTGATATGATAGCCAAGAAGGAGCATGCATGCAGGAGCAGGATATAAGCTATCCTGGATTCCATAGATCTCTATATTTCAATCAGGAATGAGACGTCTGTTGAGGGCATCCTCAAATCGAACGCATGAGGCGATCCTCATCTCTGTGATGGTGTCATTCTCCGGTGCCGGGTAGTAATCTTCTCTCAACTGGACATCCCTGAGTGTTTGTATTTTCAGAAGCATCGTCATGAAGTGTTCATTGGCAGTTCCATGAATAAAAAGCTTCCTCAGTTTTCTACATAGTGCCAGCAATCCTGCAGCTGGAAGGGAGAGGTTTCTCTGATTAACATCCATGTCTTGTGGGGGCCAATAGTTGAGCACAGTCAAGTTCAAATCTCCAACACCCTGAAGATAAAACCTCTCCCAGAGACTCAAATCAGCTTGCCCGGTAGGTGCAGTAAGTGCAAAACCAATAGCAGAACCACAGTCCAGCTGCAACATTGAAAGTTGAGGATAGCAGGTAAGAGAGCTCAGCCCAAATCCTTCCCAGGAAGGCCTTGGCTGGTACCTACAATCACCTTCAACTTTTATTTTTATCTCTTCTAGCATAGGGCAATCCTCCAATCCTGACAAAACCAACGGGCTCAGCAGCTCTCCTACTTCAATCCAAAGAGAAAGACTCTGCAGCTTTGACCATGGCCCGGAAGAGGATCCATTTCCACTGCCATGAAACATCTTTGATTTCTTCTTCAACCTCGGTTCTTCCCTGTTCCCAACCCTCTTTCCTGATAGGAAATGTCTGAACCCTTCAGAACCACCTGAACTAGCCTCGCCTCCAAACTGCTCCATATCTTCCCATAAGCAGTCTACGTGCAGTCGTTGTATACGATCTTGGATTGCTTCCAACGCCCTTAACGAGCTCACAGTATTGAGGTTCTTGCAACAAGATATCTTCACATCAATCAAGGTCTTCCTAAGAATTGAAGCCAATTTCTGTATCCCCATCTCTGTGATCTTTCTGCAACCATGAACCTCAAACTTGGTCAGTCTTGGACAGCCAAAGGCAATAACTATTAAACCAGAATCAGTTAAGTCAGCAGAATTCTTTAACGACAATGATTCCAATCTGCTGCAAAGTGCAATGCCATCTGGACGAGCATGTATGCCTCTACATATACCATGAAACTGTCCCAATTTCAAGGATTTAAGCCTTGGACAATTGAAGTTGAGGGTCTCAAGTGCTGGCCAAGTATCACGCACATTATGACAAACATCAAGAACCAACTCTTCAAGGAATGGCAATCCAGCAAAAAAGTCCGTAAGCATAACATGGCTGATTCTTGCATCTTGATGACTGTATCCTTCATCATTTGGGTCACCTCTTGCATTAGATAAGGAGTTAGTATCAATAAGATGAAGAAGAGATAGGCGAGGACAATTTGAAGCAAGGGATAACAAAGCTTCATCTCCAAGAAAACCAAGGAATCTATGATCAAATATGCATGTGGCAAGTAATTCTCGGAGATTCGGGCATGTAGCAGTTATGGCAAGAAGCTCGTTGGACTTGAATCCTTCGGTAGAAGAGTACGTAAGTATGTTAAGATGGACAAGAGAAGCAGAAAGAGAGGGATATCGTTGAAGGGCCGGAGGCAAATCTTCTGTCCAGCAATGGAAACGCGAGAGATCAAGTGAAGCAAGCGAGTGGCAGTGTTCAAACAAAGCATGGAAATCAGACCCCAAAGGCGAAGGAGGTCGCTGGTGCCAGCGAACAAGCTTAACTTGGCGCAAGCTAGGCCACTGTGGAGCAAGTAAATGAAGGGTTAATTGGTTTCTTGCATAAACAGTGAGAGAGACAACAGAGGGAAAGGCCCTAGATAAAAGCTGAGCCAGAAGTGTTGGGTTCGGATGGGAGTCAAGAATTGGGTGTCCCCAAGGTGAAAGCAAAGAGATGTCAAGGTTAGTGACAGCTCTAAAGCAGGTTGGCAGCAGAAACAGGTCTCGGATATTGCCTCGAAGAGCAAGAGATGTTCGTGTAGAGCGCTCTATCAAGTTCCACTTAAGGCATACTAGGGACATGGCATTGCGGGTTCGAGTATCGGTTATTGAAGAGACTATATTGGAAAGAATAGCATATGGGATGTCATGGATACGGACACTGCCTGCTATAACCATTTTGTCACGTTGAGATTGTGCTTCTTATTATTACATGGGAAAGAAAGACAAAGTTGGGTGGATTTATATGATATCTTTGTAGAGGATAAGAACAAGATACATATACATTTAGAGCCCCCCGACTCTTCTTCGTCTTATATATATGTATATATACATGCAACAAGGAGATGAGGGAGAGAGAAGATAAGATTGAGGAGCAAAAGTTGGTGGCTTGTGGGTGGAGAGAGACGTAAAGATGCATTCTTTTATGTGGTGTGCCAGAGAAAGACAGGAGGGTGGTTTCGTGTCAGAAAGATGATCTAGAATCTGTGACAAGGGTGCCTGAGAAGGAAGATAAAGATACAGTAATAGTGGGAACTGGTGGCTTTCAAGCAGAGAGAAGATCAACCAGATACAGTTTGATGAAAAACTGGTGGCTTTAAACTTAGGAACAGAGAGAGAGAGGAGTGGTAGTGGGAACTGGTGGCTTGAAGAAAAGAAGAGAAGAAAGGTTTATGCATACATGAAGTGTCTTTGTGAGGATGAAGATAAAGATACGGTTATAACTGAAACTGGTGGCCTCTGAGAATGAGAGAGATCCAAGAAGAGGGCCTGTAGTTTGGGAGATAAAGGTACAAAGACAAGAGTTTCGTAGCAAGTCACATAGTGAAGCTGGTTGGTGGATGCCACTTGCCATGAGAGCTGGTGTTCTTGATCATCGTCCACTCCTCCTTTTATTTATTCCTTTTCTCGTATCTTTTGTTACCTTTTTATATAATTTTTCAGGTCCTCAGTTTTCCACTTTTTACTTTTTCAGATAAATATACACTTATTTGTCTACTTTTCTTGTTCTTCTCCACAGTTCTGCTCCTTAAAGCCTGAATTAAGTTCGATAACGTATTCACATTTTGAAGTTTAAAATGTAACATAGAGTTATTTTTGTTTTGTTTTTTTTTTCTTCTAAATTATTTGCAGAGTCGAGTTTAACATAAGTGATGGCATGATAAATGATTTGTTAGCACTCTCGTAATCTTAGGCTCTCTTTACTGACATTATCATTACCCTCAGTACCTATGAAATGATTCCCGCCGTACAGTAAAGTAGTCAGGTAATATATCAGGCCCTGTTAGGGTATTCGAACAGGATCCTAACTATTATAGTCCACGTATTTTTACGATAGCACATAAATGTGTGGATAAGATTGTTTAGACTTCAATGCTATGTTACATAGTTTAGTTCACATATTTTTGTGAATAATATATAATTGTATGGATTAGTTTATTTGGATTTCAATACTAAACTACTAAATCTAGTTCACATATTTTTGTGAGTAATACATAATTGTGTAAATGAGATTGTTTGGATTCCAATACTATGCTACTAAATATAGTTCGCATATTGTTGTGAATAATACATAATTATGTGGATGAGATTGTTTAGATTATAATGTTATATTACTTAATTTAGTCTACATATTTTTATAAATAACACATAATTGTGTTGATGAGAGTGTTTAGACAAGATCTCCTATGCCTAAATAGACAAGGCACATGATATTGTTTGTGGCAGAAAACCACCCAAAGTCCTTCGCTCTCGCAGGGACTTGTCTGCAGCCATAGGATATGGGAATTTTGCTTTGTTTTGTTTAGTTGATTGAAGAATGACTGACTGTCGTGTATAAATATATAGTATGTTATTGATGGATCGGAACTAAAAACAGAAATAACAAAAAGGAGAATAAGTAACATTTCTTTGGCGGTTTGGCTTTTGCAATGTAGATTAGAATAAATGACGTTGAGGTTGTCGCTTCGCTTGAGATGTAGGCTCCTAATTTTTATCTTTTCAATGTCCAACAGACACGTGTCTCCCAGCGACCTTTTTCATTTTTCTGTCTTTTCAGCTATTCAGGATATACTTTTTATGCTGGATACACATCAATCATCAACTACATAATTTTTCTTTTTCACATAATAAATATATAAATGGATCACATCATTTTTATTTTCTGTTTATTATTTTTTATATCTAACGATTATAACTTATTATTATTATTTAAATTTCACCTTAAAATTATTAATTTTGTTAAACATAGACATGCATGTATAAATCATGTTGCACTGATAGTTTTCTACGTCTTTTTCCTTAAGTTTCACAGTTTCATGTTTTCAATTATGTTTTTGTATATTATATCTCTAATTTTTTAAAAGCCATGACAAATTTCTATTTATGGACAAATTACGCACAGTATCAACTCAATTTTAACAAATGAATTACAATATACCTAATTTTAAAAGAACTTTAATACTCAAGCTGAGAATTCTTTGTTTATTTTTAACTAATAATTTATATCTGTAATATCTCGTTCCCATACAAAGAGTTAGAACCTTATATTTTTGTAAATGAGGAAATGACAATGAAAGATAAGAAAAATGCATTTCATACTCATGTATAACAGTAGCATACACACACAAGTGAATAGATTTTCATACACATTGCAATGATTGTACATGCACTCATTTAATATTTACTGGGTATAATTGATCTTAGTCAATTTATAAATGTGAGTATAATGTTAATAGTGAATATTTTGTCTTTATAATTGATTTGGAGAATATTATTATCGATTTAAAATTTTTTGGTGAAATTTTGAAAATTTTCCTGAAATTATGGGTATTTTGATTATTTAAGTGATAAGTGTCATAATACCTACCAAGCAATTTTTAGCTTCCTTTTAAAACTCACCCACGTCATTTAAAATTGAAAGACCATCTTTGTTTTGTCTCTTACGATTGCCTTATGCTCTCTTCTTCTTCTTCTTCTTCTTATTCTTCTTCTTCATTTTCTTCACTCACGACCATCTCACTCTCACCCTCATCATGTTGGGTTTTTGCTTTCCTTCACTTTGTTCCTTTAAGATCCTTGTTATCTCTTCAACTTGTTACCAAAAACCTAATCTACCCACCTCTATGTTGATGATCATGTGAGCCATGGAAAGCTAGGGTCCACGTGATTTTAAAGAGTTTGAAGTTTTATGAAGTAAGTTATACTTTGATCTTCATGGGTAGTTGCAAATGAATCAAATATGATGAACGATTTGAGATTTGATGACCATGATCATGGAGCTTCATATATGCTTTAACATGGGTGTAAATATAAAGAGATTTATGTTTTAAATTTTAGCGTGTTAATGTTATTTATGAGAAACATTTATGATGATTATTTAGTGATAGATTGAATGTGATAATGGTGTTTGAAGGGTATTGGACATTGATGAACAAATGGATATATCATGTTCTGTTTTTGAGTAAATGATAAATAACAGTTTATGAGTTGTAGTATGGATGATTTTGTGTTGAAATTGAGGTGAGAATGAAGAGCATATTATGTAGAGTTGATGAACTATGTATAAGATGGTTTGGAGGTAACATATAGGAGTTGAAAGTTTGGAAAAGTGAAAGAAGAATTGTTGGAATATGTTAGCTGCAGTATTTTCATGGAACATACATCTGTACTTTAGCCATATCTTGATCTTTACATATCCAAATGGGATGATTTTAATCTTATATTAAAATAGAGACATATAGATATATTTTTCATTAAGGAATCAACTTTTAATTCTATATCTAATAGTTTCAAATTTTGGCTTGAAGTTGAGTATTGTGTGTTGTCAAGGTTTGAAAATAGTTTGTAGTATTTTGAATATAACTTGTAGAATACTGAGTCAAACTGCATGAAATTGGTGTCGTTAGAAACTTAAGACATAAAGAAACTTTTGTTTAGAAGAGTGTATTCCCTAAATACCTCATTTTCCTTATCAAATAAACGACCGGTCACAAACACGATCGCGACAGAGAAGAAGTTGTATGATCGTGCACAAGCATGATCGTTATAGAGAGGAATTATTAGGGAGTTGCACGGTCGTCCTCTTACTTATCTTGATGTTTTGGACTTAATTGAAATTTGAAATGAACCTATATGGTTGCTTAAGTAAGTGGTTAAGTGATTCACGAGTTGAGGATGTCGATTGACAATTAGAATTGAAGAATAGATTGACTTGATATGAATGTATCTCAATTTGAAATTTATGAGTGTTATAAGAATAAAAGTGTTCTTAGAAATGATAATATAATTGTAAGGAGATGAGTAATGTGTATCGAGTAAGAATGAATGAGAGTTTTGATATTGTGTGATCATATAATGTTAGAATAACATTGGTGAATGATTGATTAATGATATTATAATAATCAAGTGTATTTGAGCTATGAACCTTAGTGCATGATTGAGTGATGAACTTAGAATAAATTTGTTTCATTGAGTTGTAAACCTAAGTTCAAATTAGACATATATGAGTTTTGAAGTATGAATGATCATGAGATGTGAATTAAGAAAATATACCCGTAATAGTTAAATTGAGCATGCATTATACATAATACCCGTAATAGTTAAATTGAGCATGCATTATACATAACACACACACACACACACACACACACATGTGTGTGTGTGTGTGTGTGTGTGTTTGTGTGTGTGTGTGTGTACGATAGAATGTTTATGTGATTGTACAATTAGTAATGTGTATGCAATGTGTGTATTACATGATATGGATACACAAGATAAAACATTAGCATCTAGATGTTCCCGGATCTTGGAAGCAAATGCTAATCGGGAGCATACTGTGAGTTGACCTAGATGGTGTCCTCTTAATTAATTATTTTGTTTAAGCATCTGGACTAAATTATTATTGATGTGAATGTGAATGTGTTAATTCCGAATATTAATAGTCCGAGGAGTTGGATAAATGTGAACATATTAGAAGTGCTTCATTGAATGTGAACGAGTAAGGAGTAAATGATTCTCAACATAACTGTTGAATGCTAGACTTAGGTTCGATGACATATAAAAGTGAATGTGTAAAGTGAAATAAAGTGACTGATTGATCTTATGTGATTTGATGCATTTCATTACATGAATGCACGAATAGATAATTACAGTTGTGACCGGAGTAGTCAATAAAAAAGAACTTAAAGCTCATAATGTGATTAAGAGCCAAAGACTCACTATGTATAATGAGCCTAGTATCCCAACATATATAGGATATTTATTAATGAGCCCGATATCTATAATAGCTACTGAACAGTTATAGACACTAGGTTACAACAACGTAATAATCGAAAGTGAGTCTCATGAGCATTGCATATACAATTGATATATATGTTTAAATGACTGAATTGTACTATTTGAATTGTTTTGAATGTGATATATGAAATAAGTGAAGAAAGTGTTTTTTATACCACATGATGAATTAATGAAGTGAAGTGTTATATATGTTGATATTTATCTGCAAATTGAATATGAACTGTGAGCTATTTGTGTTATGTGATATGAGTGAGCCATCGAGGATGGTTCGCTCACTGAATTCGCAAAACTCATCAAAATTGCATCGTTGTCTTTCAGGTTCATAAATGACCTAGCTAAACTAGTTAAAGTAGTCACTTCATTGAGACACGAGCTAGTAGTTGGGATCAGTTGTACCTACATATGTCTATAAGGATTTTAGTATTTGAATTGTATTTCACATCTACTATACAATGTACTTGTAAATTATGTAATGTAATGACATTCATGACTAGATTTGTTTTGTTGATGAAATGGTTTCAAAATTGATTATTGATGTACTTATGATGTGTTTACACTTGAAATGGGCCAAAATGATTACTGGTCTACTTGAGATGTGTTGTTTCTTGAGACAACAATTTTATAATGAGTTGATGTGATTATCCTAACATGCCACTTTCTTAGGGCATGTGCTCAAATGTCCTCAGGATGTACGGGTACGTGCTCGGTGGAAGTGGGATGTTACAACATCTTTCTTAAATAAATTCAATATTAATTTTTTTTCATTTTTATCATCTGTATCAAAATGATTTATTTTTATACATAAAAAGAACATTTGGCACGATTGATTCTCTTTATAAAAATTAGGTAGACTGACTAATATGGATACTCTTGTTTACTTTACAACTCATTGCTTGCAATAAAAAAATTAAGAATATGTAAAAATAATATTCTCAAAATAAAATATAGTCAAATTATTATCGTATTCAATATTCATTATATAAAAACATAATATGGAATCATACATAAATTCAAAATTAACCAACATAAATCTAGCTCACATATTTCACCAATATAACTTAAGCACATAATCACTTATATATCCAATATAATCACCATAATGTCTACTATTACAAATATTTCAATTATAAGGCACATAATCTCCTTCACATCCAGCTATTTACAATAAACATACTAATTCACCTCACTAACCTTTACGCATAAAATAATAAACCAACAACGATCAAGCTCACAATTCACCAATCCCAAATATAACACCAACACCATCTATTCGTAGTTTAATCACAATACATAAATTTATATAAGTTCCACAAAAACATGAACTACCCTTCAATTTTTAGATATGACAATATAAAATTACAATATTTGCATATCTAAACCATAATCTAGTATTTAACCTATATCTCATACAATTACACCTAACCATATACATAATGGTCTAATCCACATACATATATCATATCAATGGTGTATACCATCATTGTACATTTTAATCATCATCACCTTCATGCCTTTGACTAAATAATGTTAAGGTATATTATGTCTTAGTACAAAATCTTGAGATTAGGACATCACAACTCCAAATTACACAATCTTATTTGAACCAATCACTATTTGATATAATATATTATTACAATGCCCTAAGATAACAAAATATAATATCAAAATGTTGAATTCCATGACCCTATTTGATCCCCGTCACACAGCCTTATAAAACTCTCATAAATCATATAACCTTATATAACCCATGTAACACATTGTTCTAATTCACAAAATATATAAGACCCTTTGTTAACCACAAAAATAGCTTCACCTAGCCCACGCATACATTTAAGCAACATAAAAAATTAAAAAATCCCAAACAGCCTCGTATAAAACCCATATAGGATACAAAAGGCCTAATTACATCAAGTTAATATCACCATAATTACATCCATACAATACCATTATATTCGATGTTTAATTGAACACTAAGATCACAATATCAAATATCAAATATAACATATATCTAATATTTATAGCACTTGAAATATAATAGTTTAACATATTACACTACTTAATCTAAAGTCACTACACGCACTAAAGTCACTACATGCACGCTTATTCAATGAGAAAAAACATAATATTCAATATTAAATATATAACCAAATTATCAAGTACACCACTTTCATAAGTCTAAATCAAAATTTAACATATTAATCAATTTATGTAATGCACTTTATAAAATATCAATAAAATCAAAACATATCATAAAAATTAAGTATAAAAGAACTAAGTAATGAGTCAACAACCACCAAGTAAGATCTTCTTCCATCCAACGTAACTCAAAATTTATAATAGTCATGTATAACTACTACTACTACTACTAACAACAACAACAACAATAACAACAACATCAACAACAACAATAACAGCATCAGCAGCAGCAGCAACAACAACAATAATAACAACAACAACAACATTAATGATGATGATGATAATGATACAATAACTAATAATATTGTTGGACCTCAACCCTTTTCTTGAAAATTTGAATTTATTGAATTTCAATTAATGAGGAATATAGGCATGGTTCCTTGTGATGAATGAAAAGTATGAATGAATCTATGAGCATTTGATGGAATGAA
>JANZLX010000002.1:20930998-20941763 GCA_025531955.1 Erythroxylum orinocense
TCTTTATTTCTTAATTTTCAACTTCCATTTCAATCAACTCATTCACTTTACTCTCATAACCCATACAAAGCTACTCATATATCAAAGTCATCAAAACTAATCAATTCTTTTCTCATTAATTTTTCTTAAGGCACAATAATATCTATAACAAAATTCATATACAAAAACACTCATTTCAGTTCATTTTACTATTTCTAATTTCCACTAAAAATTTGGGATCCAACATGGTTCAGAAAAATTTGCCGACAAGGAAGAAAAAACGTGGACAATGTTGTGGAATGTCCAAATGAAACAGAATTTGGTGGAATCCTAAAAAATTATGGAATAAAGGCACCAACAATTAAATAAACGAGCAGGGATTTATTGACAACATTGTAGTACAGAACATACCTAATCTGAAGGATTTACAACCCTATTATAGCCTTCAGAAAGTAACAAATTTAAGGACAAAGACATAGGCTATTACAAGTGGTTTGGACAGTTTTATATAAACTGTCTGAATACCTAATGACATCAACTGTCACATTAACATTTCTCCAGCCATATGTAACTCCATTCAAGCCATATACTTATGCGTATAATGATGGAGACTCATCCAAAGACAAAGCCATGCAACGTCCACTTGATCAGCCAAGCAAAACAACCCACCAACATACCAAAACACCTTGTTACCTACAACTTCCATGTGCAACGTTCTAGTATTATAGTAAATAAATTCCAGCCACATTAAACTCACCATAGAACGTTACTAAAGGCTGTCCACTAACGCAGCTGTACTTCCCATCATATATTAATTAATTCCAGCCTTATGAAACTCACACAACGTTGTAACATTAACATAATTTCATGTAGCCCAAGTTGGCCAACGCAATCTTCATTTTCCAGCACCCAAAAATAATTCCAGCATGTATTATGATAGATAGTTTTATGTTTTCATATTACCAAAGGGACAATACAACTTTAAAAAAACATGCCACTATCATGTTGTCCAAGTGGTATAATGTTGGTATTTACTGAATACTGAAAAAAAAAATCTCACAGCAACCTTGGAGAGCTTTGGATACTGCCTTAAATATGCGTTTGATACCTTTGCATGTGCCATCTTTTTGTTCATAACGATGTCATGTGATGATGAAATTAACTAGTGGGGATTGGGAAGCAGCTAGAGAATAATAAGTAAATGCCAAGTTGAATAGGATGATTCCAATTCCATGCATTGAACATCAAAAAGCTTGCTTAGGAATTCCAAATTGTGCTCATTAACCACCTTCTAGATGTAGACTTTATAGAGAAATTGCTAGTTTCCATACATGTATTAACACTTATCCTCGAACCATAACTTCTATGAAAGGAAAACGAAAATGTAGGCACAACCGCAAAACTCATTCCATCTTTTCATATTGGTCCTGGGCTTGAAGATACATGAAGTTTCAAATATCGATCATGGAGATGTTAAATTTTCAAATTGTTGGCCCTATAATTATAACGTTTAAAAGTTGGATATAGATAAATTAAAAAGTATTTAAATCTTTATCTAAATTTCATAATTTAAATGCATCCAAATTCTTCTATAATTTGTTATCAATATAACCTGTTCATTAAAGATTAAATATAGTTTTCACCCGATTCTAATTTTTTATTATTAACATATGATATTTGAGTGCAAAATAATTTTAATATTATAGTATAAATATAACTCTCTATTTTCTCTTTTCCCATAAAAAAGAAGACACAATTAATAAGATATTGAAGTTATGTAGAACATATGACTTAACATCATTTTGTTTGAAACTACACTTCTATTTTAAGAGGCTGAGTTTTAGAGCAGCTCTTAAAGTTACTTCTTTGTGACTAGAAGGTCACAAGTTCGAGTAACAAAAACAACCTCTTTGTGAAAAAATGTAAAGAGAAAGTTGCGTACATTGATGACTCTCTCCCAACTCTCATAAAGAAGGGAGCCTTTTGCAGTAGGGTATGTTGTGTTTTTTTTCCTTCTTATATTTCTATTTTAACATCCTTATCAATGTTTTGAATACCATTCAATACTGAATATATGGTACCGGTTGAAAAACGAAATGGTATTCCCTGCTTTGATACAAACCTTGGGTAACGGCCAATACTAGAAGTTTCACTAGGTACCGGTCTGTATTTAAAATATTAGTTAAATACTGATTGATATTGTGAATTTCGATAAATCTAAGGACAAATTTGTAAAAAAAATTAACAAACCCCTCTATAGTTGCACCTCAACTCTCTTACTCTCTTTCTATCTCTCTCCCAGCTTCTTTCATTGCTATTCTACGCCGTTGTCCTCTGACCACCATCGCGACACTACCTTCCTTCTCCATCGCGCCTCCCTGTTTGTTGCTCTGCCTCCCTCTCTATTGTGCCTTCCTGCCCTTACTAGTCTACAATATGTCTCTCCACCTGAGCCTCCTCCCCTTGCTGCTCTCCACCTCTCCCTCCTCTCCACCGACTGCTCAGCTACTCTCCTCCACCAGTCCAGCACCAACACTACCGCTACTCAGTTGAAAAGTGAAATTAGATTCTTCATATAGGTTTTGACCTAACCTGACCCAAAAACCTAACTCGACCTACCGAATCAAATTGAAATTGTGAATTTTTTGTGTGCTCCTTAATTGCATTTGTAAATGTTTGGAAATGATTTATGAATTGCATTTGTGAATGGTTGGAATTGAATTGTTAATGGTTGTGTTCAATGTGTTGAATTGTGAATGGTTGTGATCAATGGGTTAAATTATGAATGGTTGGAATTGAATTATGAGTGGTTGGAATTGTTGAATTTGTGAGATTTGAGAAATTTAAGTTTATAAATGTATGCATATTTTCACATTCACCATTAACTTTAAAGGTAAAATGGATTACAATTTAATTTTTTGTGACTTAACCTACAAAATTTTAAATTAATGACTCTTAAATAATTAGTTCCACTATTAAGATCTTTTTATTCTCCTTTTTTAGCTCCTATATCACAGTGAAGGTAAAGACAAAAAATAATAAAGAGGGGGACAAAATTTTACTTTCATATATTTTTAATAAATACAATTAATTGTTGTACAAAATATTAGATTTTGTTATATTAGGATTATAATATAAAAAATTTGATGAAAAGAGAGATTTTGTTAGAAAATAGTTTAATTATAAAAAAAATCATGTTACCATTTATCCTACATTTAAATCCATATGGAATATCAATAGATTAATGGAAGATAATTAATTAATTAAGTAGCCCCAATTTAGGCATTTTTAAGAATGTATACAATGACATGAGTTATAAAAATCTATTAAAGAAATATTCGAGGAGAACTTGACATGAAGTGTGAAAGAATCATTAGTTTGATTAGGACTCAGTTGATTGCCTTAATATGTTAAAGACATTGTTTTGTCAAAGATGAAAATATCAAAATATCATCTATATAAACTAATGTCTTATTTAAGTCATACATAATGAAGTAAAAAATTTATTTATTAATTAAGTTCAATTCACTTCATGCATGTAATTTTTATACTTGTCTTCAAACATATTCAAGTTAATGACTATTAAGTGTATAGTGTTATTATGTATATTGAATACTTGAATTGTTAGTTTTTGACTTAAGGTAAATTGTGTTAGATGAAATTGAATTGTGTATGATGTAATCATACAAAAATGAGTTATATTATATAAAATGGATATGTATATTGTGTAATTATGTATGTTAAATGCCTGAATTGTTAATTTTTGACTTATTGGTGAATTATGTTGGATAAAATTAAATTTTGTTGGATGAAATTGAACTGTGTATGATGTAATCATACAAAATGAGTTATATTATATAAGATGGACATGCATATTGTGTCATTGTGTATGTTGAATACCTAAATTGTTGGTTTTTGATTTATTAGTGAATTGTATTGGATAAAATTGAATTGTGTTGAATGTAATAATATAAAATGAGTTATATTATATAAGATAGACATGCGTAATGTGTAATTGTTAGTTTCGAATTTTGAGTTAAACAATGCATATTTTGTGATAGTAGTTGATAATGAAATTATGTGTTATAGAAGAAAGTTTAAGTATTCATGAAGATCTAACTACTTCAAAAAGATACAATGATCTACCTTGGGTTTATGCTGCATTGATCCCCAATATGAAGAATCATAATATTTGTTTGCTTTGTAATCAACATTTGATGTTGGATCGGAAAAGAAAACATGCAAGATTTGGTTAAATAGTAGGTTTCAAAATATTTTAGAAATCATAAGACAACGGAAGCAAGGTAACCAAATGAACATGTCAATCGACACATGATACGATATAAGGATAATATTTAACATAAGCATAGGATGAAGATTATATTGCCGAATCTTTTGCTACAGCTTTAATTCCTTGCTACGCTATCTTATCCTCGGCAATGTATCCACTCTAAGATGATGTATCCTCTTCTTTTTGTTATTGTTTCTTCTTCTCAATATTGTATCCTCAACCAATCCGATTTACCACTTTTTCTTTTTGGACAACTTGGTTAATAAGATCATTTGGTGGGAAAGGAGAAGAAAACTATTAGAGGAGATTTTTCTTAGAAGAAGAAGCCAAAAATAAGACACCTTCTCATGCAAGTTTCGACACTCTCATGCAAGATAGGAGAGAGAGTGATAAAAATACAAGAACCCTTTCTTACACACACTCAATTTCGGTTAACCTCAAAGAAAAAAAGAGATTTGCATCAAATGCATCACTTCCTTTTTTAATTAATCATAAAGAAGCCAATAAATGAGGCTCTTCTCATTTGTCTTTAAGATGGCTATATGAAAAGACTATTAACCTAAATAAGACCTATCAACTTCGTTTTTGATGATGAAATAAGGAAGATGGTCCATCCAATGTACATCTTTATTCTTTAATGCAATAAATGGTAATAGGTTACATGTTATCATTAAAAGATAACCATTAAACCATTTAATGGTAAGATCATTACTCCATTTAATGATGATAATGTATAATAAATACTATCTAGATTTAGCAATTCAATGCCAAATCTGTAGCTGCACATTCAGCCCAATAAAATCGAAATTACTTCTCCTTTCTTTAAAAAATTTGTTTTAATATAATTAATCTAATCAATTACATTAAACCAAAGTCTAACCCATTTCTAAATGTACACTTAGGCTTCTAATTAACCATTAATTAGTGTAACTCAACGTTCAATCATGGGCTTTAAAACCTCTATTTATATTTCTTACTTTGCTTAATAACCGTCCTTGAAGCCAAGTGAGGAATCTTATTGGACTTAAATAATTCAAGCTCCAATAAGCCCAAAATTAATTTAATCTCATTAAAATTAATTCTAACTTATTAATTAATGTTATTCCAATAAAGACAATTAGTTAAACTCTTTAATTACTAAATATTATAAGAATACATATTTCAAATAATATGTCCAATTGTAAACCCTATTATGAACCTTATTATACCCTTCCACACAAGAAATGGTAAAATTATCGTTTTACCCTTATGTTGGTTTTTTTTCTAGATCTCTCGTTTGATTCTATATGGTGATTAATGCACAAGATCTCATCTTGGTGTTAAGACTTGATAGGTAGCTAGGCTATCAAATTCCTAGCGCCAATTTAATCACCAATCTCCATAAAACATCTAGAAGTGATGATACCACCATAAAATCTTTATTTTAGTGAATGTTCCCTGATATATGTTTCAGTTAATAATTTCAACATGCAGACATTGGATTAATACTCTGTAAAAATCAATTCCAATTATATCAAAATTTATAATGAAACACATATGAGTTCACCACTCATCAAGATTGTAGCCCATAATAAGCAAATACTAAAATGTATGTTTTAAAACTAAGGTAACGGCCTACTTATTCTTAAAAACATACTTGACTTCAAATTCATTTAATAGTACCATTATCGATAGTTGACTACTATCATGATACGACACTCATCATTCCTTTGAAGTAAACTCCTTTACTTACATGGAAATAAATCGCAACACTACAGTCTAAACCATAATCAAGCGGCTAACTTGATTATTCAACTGTGAATCTATTATTTTAGATTCTTATAATATACATGTTTCCTATATATCTCTATGTATACGTATATTACTCATAAAAGAATCTCGGTACCTTATGACTAGATATAAAATGCTCATAAAAACCAAACTCTTTTGTTTTATTAATAATAAATATTTTCATTACAAAACTGTAATTGAAGATTAAGTTATATATAAATATGCATGCTTTTTAGGTCACTATATTTACATAACTCTAACATTTGAAAGGTAAAGGAATTACTTGATTAAAGAAGTGTTTAGTTGGTTACATGATATGTGAAATCCTGCAAAAAGAAAGCTATGATATGAAGTGACAAATAAAAACTTTGCTAAAAGAATATCAAAACGAGAAAGATAGAAGGGATAGATTGAATTATGAAATTGGTTGTAGAAGTTCATTTATTGGTATTCATGATGGTAGTCAAAATGTTAAATGTGGTAGTGGCAGTGTTCATTCCTAGCAAGAAGTGCATGTCACATCTAAACCTGGTATTAGGAAAAGAAGAAGGTAAATGATGAATTTTTTTACATCACTAATAACTCATAAAGCTCAATTTTCAATTTGTAGTGTCATGCAATCAAGAGAGGCTACTCACAATGTAAATATGATAATAGCTAGATGGTGGTATGATACATATGCAACATTCAATGTAAATAGTACATTCTTACACTTAGAAATTTAACTATTATATGAAGTCATACGAGTCATATCATATGAGAATACATGAAATGCATTTCATTTACATGCTTCATATTTACATACAAACATAAATTATGATTTAGTACACATTGCAAAGATAGTTTATGCATTCAATTTATTTATTCCAAGATATGAAAGATTTTAAACGTTTATGATATGATTGCGTGATTGTGTGTTATTTATGTCTTGAAATTTGGTTTGATGTATTAAATTAGTGAATTGGAAATTAATGTTACATTTGAGTGATTGATGAAGTAATATGAGTATCTAGTATAGGAAAAAGGTTGAATAGAAAGATAAATTGATACATAAAAATTTAGGTTCACTAGACCTATGAAATAGTGATATATGACATTAATACTAGTGTGACACATGGCTTGATTAAATGAGTGACAAATAGTGGCTTAATTGGGTGACACATGGTCTAGTGATTATGAGACAAGTGGACTAATTATGGAGTGACAATTGGTAGCTTATAAAAGGAGACATGTAGCATGAGTCTTTGTTTGACAAGTGTCCAATCCCTCACCACATACTTAACCCACAATTTTACTCTCGAAAGACCATTTTTTTTGTCTTGGTTTGGCCATATGCTTTCTTCTTTTTTCTTCTTGCCACTGACTCACACCTATAACCCTTACACTTTGAGTTTTTCCCAAATTTCTACACTTTTCTACTCCAAAATTTTTGCAGCCTTCATTTTAGGATTAAAACCCCTTTTTATTTCCATCTTGTTCTTAGAGTATCCTTGCTTGTTGAAAGATTAAGTTAACTTGAAGATTGAGGTGGAATTAAGGCTAATCAAGTAAATGATTTTTTAATCTCTATGGCATGTTAAAATAGAAACATTCATGATGATTAAATTGAGATGAGTGATATGTAAGGTTGATGTTAAAGTTGTGCTGGAATTTGATGAATGAATGTATGGTTTCTATTTTTTTTTATGCTTAAAAATAGTGCATTATATAGATGGTCTGGGTTGACATTTGAAGTGTAAATGATGACGCAACTATGCAGAAAAATGAGCATTTTGGGAATGTTCCAGAAATTGATAACTTTGGGTTATATGTATGAAGGTGAATGATAGTTTTGTTTTGATTATAATGCATGAAAGACTATGATTTTATGAGTTATCAATTGAATGATTTTGAGTTAAAATTGGTAATGAAATTGATGAAGAAATAAAGTATAATTTAGATATAATTGAGGCATGATCAACGAATTTGTATGATGGTGTTAAAATTTGACAAAAGATTGAAGGAAATGAATGGTGAACCATCTGTTCACCCATTCCACGATCGTGGAAGCAGCATAAGCTCCTTCCCACGATTGTGGAAAATATCTTGGAGAAGAATAATATTTGTTTTGTCTTTCTAAGAATATGGAAAGGTACCCACGATCATGGGAAATGCTTGGGAAGTGAAAAACTTCGTTTTGTGTGATTGTTGAACCAACTAAAGATAAGTTACTTTACTTTGTTATATTTGGATTTGATTAAGGTTTGAAATGAACTTAGATAGTTGTTTGATTGATTGATTAAGGGTTTGATAAGTTTAAGTTGATAATTGATGTTAGAATTAATGAATGGATTGTTTGATATCAATGGATATGAATTTGAAAAGTATGAGTTAAAAAAATAAAGGTGTTCTTATAAATGTAAATGCGATGCAAGGGATATAAGTCATGAATTAGGCATGATTGAATGAGAATTGGGAAGTTGTGTGAGTATGGAATGTTATGAAAGGATGGATAAATATCTGATTGAATAAATTTAGAATAATCGAGACTTCTTAAAGCATTGATCAAATCACCAATAAGTTATGTAAAAGATATGACAAATGAATGAGCAAGATTTGTGAATAAGGTTACATGCCCAAGATAGTCAATTGAGCATGCATTAAACATGACACATCTACATGCACATTATTGAGTATCCATTTGATTAAACAAGTTAATAATGTATACATATGTATGTATTGCATGATATAGAAAAACAAATTGACCAATCGAATCCAAACATTACCAGGTCATCAAGACAATAGCTACTCTGGAGCATCCTGTCAATCAATTTAAATGTTCTCTCACCATTATCTAGTTGCTTTGTTTAAAATTCATTTATTTAATTGCTGCTTATGTGATTGTGATAATTCCAAACAATCAATTACCCGAGGAAATTGATATTTGAGAATGTATTGGAAGTGTTTTGTAAATAGATGTGAATAAGGAAATATAGGTTCTCAATTGAATGTTGAATGCTGGACTTAGATCGGAAGAATGTGATTTATGACGGGAATATATCGAATGTGAAATAATGAAAGCATCATATGTAAATTGTTGCATCTCATTATATCGAAATGTATGAACAGATAAAAAAGTTGTGACCGTAGTAACCCAAGTGCAAAAAGAGCTTGAAGCTCATAAAGGCACACAAAGAGCCGCAGACACATTAATCAATGAGCCCATTACTCATAATGGTACGAGACAGTACATAAAATGAGCCCACTATTCACAACGAATATTAGATAGTTAAATATGCGCTCAATCATAACAAAGTAAAAATGAAGTGGAGTCACATGTGCATTTACATATGCATCCTTATTTATTAAATGATTGAATGAATATACCATATTGACTAATTGAATTAACATGCCCATTGAACTGAGATGAAATATTAAATAGTTGAAATCAATAAAGCATGTGATGTGATGTGAATTATTCATTTATATGACATATTTGGTAAATTGGACGATATATGTGATATTGAGGGCTGATATGAGTGAGCACATCAATGATGTTTCACTCACTGAGTTCGCAAGCTCATCAAAATTTGCAATGTTTTTTTTCAAGTTCAAAAGAGTTCTAACTTCTAAGTAGATCAAGTAGAAATCTAGTACTTAAAGGACGGTCAGCTGAAACTAAACAGTATTTTGGTTTAAAATCCACTTATAGCATTGAAAGGAAGTGAAACTCATGTTAGGACTATGAAGCTGTCATTGATCATTCTGGAAAAGTGGTGTCTCAAGTATGAATAGATAAAAAAAATTGTGACCGGAGTAACCCAAGTGAAAAAAGAGCTTGAAGCTCATAAATCAGCACGAAGAGTTGCAGATTCATTTATCAATGAGCCCATTACACATAATGGTATGAGACAGTATATAAAATGAGCCCATTATTCACAACGAATATCAGATAGTTAAATATGCGCTCAGTCATAACAAAGTAAAAATGAAGTGGAGTCACATGTGCATTTACATATGTATCCTTACTTATTAAATGATTGAATGGATATATCGTATTGACAAATTGAATTAACATCCCCATTGAACTGAGATGAAATAATAAATAGTTGAAATCAATAAAGCATGATATGTGATGTGAATTATTCATTTATATGACATATTTGGTAAATTGGACTATATATGTGATATTGAGTGTTGACATGAGTGAGCACATCAACGATATTTTACTCACAGAGTTCGAAAACTCAACAAAATTGCAATATTTTTTTTTCAGGTTAAAAGGAGTTCTAACTTCTAAGCAGATCAAGTAGAAATCTAGCACTTAAAGGATAGTCAGCTGAAACTAAAGAGTATTTTGGTTTAACATCCACTTATAGCATTAAAAGGAAGTGAAACTCGTGTTATTATGGAAAAGTGGTGTCTCAAGTATGAACAGATAAAAAAGTTGTGACCGGAGTAACCCAAATGAAAAAAGAGCTTGAAGCTCATAAATATGCACGAAGAGCCGCAGACTCATTTATCAATGAGCCCATTACTCATGATGGTACGAGACAGTAAATAAAATGGGCCCACTATTCACAACGAGTATCAGATAGTTAAATATGCGCTCAGTCATAAAAAAGTAAAAATAAAATGGAGCCATATGTGCATTTAAATATGCATCCTCATTTATTAAATGATTGAATGGATATACCATATTGACTAATTGAATTAACATGCCCATTGAACTGAGATGAAATATTA
>JANZLX010000002.1:20950518-20971462 GCA_025531955.1 Erythroxylum orinocense
CTCTAGTTTACCCCAAATAAAAAATCACCTCATTTGGATAACTAGAGATCAAGTTATGGCTAAAACACCAAAGCATAATCAATGGACATATACATTTTTCAGCTTTTAATTTTCAACATATCACATATAATTCATCTTGTATCTAAACAATCTTTTCCATTTCACTTCAAATTCAATAATAGCCAACAATTTCTCATTTAATAGTCTTAGCTTACAAAAAGGTTCGGGGTCCAACAGTTTTAATACATTATTAGGCTTGAGTTTATTCGATCAAGTGTAGAAAATTAGCCACATATGTCTATGAATAAGATGAAAGAGAAGATAAAAGAGAGAGAAAAAAAGATGATTTTCTACTCCAAAACCTAGAAAAGCTTAAACTCAACTTTCTCCCAAAAATATTCTAACTATCAGGTTACCAATTAAACCAATTGTTGGTTCCGATCATGCTCCTGTTTTCCTTGAAACTGCCCCGAGAGAGTTGAAGGGTGTCTTAGGCAGTTTAAGTTTGAAGTTTTTTAGAGTGAGCATCCAGATTGTGGCCAGATCATAAAAGCAGGTTGGGAATGTCAATTTGGTGGGTCTAGACTATACCAGATAGTGCAGAAGCAGAAAGCCTATAAATCCAAACTCATTGCATAGAGTAGGACGGTCTTTCCTAACTTTAGAAAGGAGATTGATGATCTTATGGCACAGGTTGCTGATTTGTAGGCACAAAATGGATGTAATGCTGAGGAAAAACTTTAGATTAGGAAGCTGGTTGGAAATTTAAAGCAAGCTTGGGAAGGGGAAGAGAAATATTGGTTTTCCAGATCTAGGGTGAAATGGTTAGATGTTGGGGATAAGAATACAAAATTCTTTCATCAGTCCACTTTGCAGAGACGACGGGGTAATAAGGTCCTTCGAATAAAGGGTAATGATGGGAGCTGGATAAAGGATGAATCAGGAGTGATTGATCAATTTTGTGAGTTTTATCAAACCCTGTTTTCTAGTGAGGGCTGTAGTGATCTTGATGCAGTTCTCCATGCTGCCCCTAGGGTTGTTACCGATGAGATGAATGCGGCTTTGGTTGGTGAGATAACTGAAGATGAAATAATGGCAGCTGTGTTTAACCTTGGAGCATTGAAAGCTTCAGGGCCTGATGGATATAATGGGTTGTTCTATCAGAAGTTCTGGGGTATTATTAAAAATGCTATTGTTTCTGGTGTTAAGAGTTTTTTTCAACATGGCCATATGTTGAAAGAAATGAATAAGGCTTGTGTGACCTTGGTACCCAAAGTGAAGAGCCCAGAGGACGTTTCACAGTTTAGACCTATTAGTTGTTGTAACTTCAGCTACATGATCATCTCTAAGATCATGATTGAGAGACTGAGGGTGTATATGGGTGAAATTATTACTTGCAACTAGGGTGGTTTTGTGGAAGGGAGGCAGATACAGGATAATATTATGGTGGCCAGTGAAGTGTTCCACAATTTGAATATTAGAAAAGGGCAGAAGTATGGTTTGACTCTGAAACTTGATATGGCCAAAGCATATGATAGAGTGGAGTGGATTTGTTTGCAAGCAGTTATGGAGAAAATGGGCTTCCATTTAACTTGGAAAAGGTGGATCATGGAGTGTGTCTCCTCTGTTACTTATCTTCTCAATGTCAATGGTAAGAGATCTGGTCTTATTACTCCAACTAGAAGTCTTAGGCAAAGGGATCCTCTATCCCCTTCCTTGTTTTTATTTGTAGTGGATGTTTTATTCCGCATGGTCAATCAGGCCATTGAGTCTAGACAGTTAGAGGGGCTTAGGTTAGTAAGAGATTGTCCAGTTCTGTCCCACTTACTATTTGCTGATGATGCATTATTTTTCTTACCTGCTGATGCTGCTAATGTATCCTTTATGTTTGATCTTCTTGATAAGTACTGTAAAGCTTCAGGACAGAAGGTGAATCTGTCTAATTCAAGCATTATTTTCAGCTCCAATACACCTGCAGACAAGAGGAATGAATTAAAGGCACTGTTGGGAATTTCGGAAGCGCTTAATCCTGGGACTTATTTGGGGCTGCCTAATTTCTGGGGACAAACCAAGCTGTAAACAGTGGAGTCAGTCAAAAAAAAACTTATCAAGAAGATTACAGGATGGAAGACAAGATTTCTCAGTCAAGGGGGTAAGGAAGTGCTTCTAAAAGCTGTTACCTGTGTTATGCCCATTTACCTTATGATGTGTCTCAAGTTTCCTAAAAAAACTTGTGATGACATTAATGTTGTGCTTGCTAATTACTGGTGGGGCCAAAAGGATACTGAACACAGAATTCATTGAGCTAGTTAGATAAAGATGACAGAGAGTAAAAGAACTGGTGGCATGGGTTTTAAGGATATGCAACTTTTGAATATTGCTTTGCTTGCAAGGCAGTGTTGGAGGTTTCTTACAAGCCCAAATGCTTTATGGGTGAGGGTGTTGAAAGGGTTGTATTTCCCTAAAACTTCTCTTTTGCAGGCTAAGAAAGGGTCAAGGGCTTCTTAGCTTTGGGCTAGTCTGCTGGAAGGAAGGGATTTCTTGAAACAACATGTTCAGTGGCAAGTTGGGGATGGTAGCAGTATTTCTCTTTGGGATGAGCCATGGATTCAGGGCCTTTCAGTTTCTAAACCTGAGGGACTGTCTGCATGTGCTCCTAAGAAAGTAGAGGAGTTGATTGATACTCAAGCTGAAAGGTGGAAATTGGAGGTTGTGAGTGATTTTTTGACTAGTGATCAGAAAAAAATGATTGAGACCATCCCTTTCTGCGATAAAGGATCACAGGACAGATACATTTGGCCAATAGCTGACAATGGAGTTTATTCAGTTCGGGTGGGATATCAGGTCCTGAAACAAGCTGTCACTAATGTCAACAGAAAAGCTACAACTTCTCATTCTGTGGATACGAAGCTTTGGAAATGGCTTTGGAAGCTCAATCTACCACCCAAGATTAAGTTATTTCTCTGGAAAACAATTCACAATTTCCTGCCTACTAAATCTAATTTGGTCAAACGAAAAGTACAAACTGATGCAATGTGTCCTATTTGCTATGGTGAACCTGAGACTCTTGAACATATGTTGTTATTATGTCCCTGGGTGCAATGTGTTTGGTTTGGAAGTGCGTTGGGTTTAAAAATATCAAGGGAAGGATTGATCACTTTAGATAAATGGCTTCTGGATATAAGTGACTCTTTTCAGAGGGCGAACAATGGCAGTGATGTGGTGGTGGCAATTGTTGTACTATTTTGGACTATTTGGAACCAGAGATGTAAGGTGGTTTTTAACAAAGACAAGCCAGATCCTATTCGATGTATTTTGAAATGTAATGATTTGTTGGCCGAATGTAGACTTTCAAGATAGCTAGTTGGTATAAATAGTGTGCAGTCTTAGCAACTTCATTAGATCAAGCCAGATGTAGACTGTTTGAAAATGAATTGTGATGGAGCTTTTAACAATGGGGATTCAGATGTGGCAGTTATTATTAGAAATGATAAAGGCGCCATTGTTGATGGTTTTGCTACAGATTGTAAACCAGGTTTAGCACTTGAGGTTGAAGCCAGAGCTGTGTATGAAGGAGTGAAGTTGCTTGATCAGAAAGGATATCATAACGTACAAATTGAGATGGATTCACAGATTGTTTATAATGAAATTCTTAAGAATAAAGGGACAGGCCAGTAGAGAATTCATCCCTTTATTATTGATATTCTGTACAGGATACAACATTTGTAGGGTATCGATTTTTCCCTAATAAAATGTGAAGCTAATAGCGTCGCTAATTGGCTAGCAAAGCAAGTCAGTCAGAAGATGTGCATTAGTAATTAGGTTTTAGCACCTCCATCTTCTTTGGTTGGAATCTTGAGCAGAGATGGCTTGCCAGCACCTCCTTAACTTTTTTCGTGTTGAAGTGATATACTTGAGTTACTACAGTGTTTAGTTCTCTTTTGTGTATTGCTTCTTTTTTTCCTTTGATCTTTTGTGTGACACTATTGTTTCCATATGTTCATTTTAATAAGATTTCTTCTTATTGGCCAAAAAAAAAAAGCTACCACACTCATACTATCAATTTTCTACTCAATGCATCCAACTTTGCCTCTATTGTCATCCCTATGTAAATAGTATGGATACCACCTATTTTTTACTTTAGTATTAGATTTTTCCACTAATAGTTTTCATGGAAATGTTCTTACTAAATTCTTGTAGTTCTTTAGGGGTCTTAAAGATGATGGTCTCCTCTAAAGAAACATATATCGGCTACTTGGTTAGGTAACTTAACCCACTGTGAAATGTTATCTACATACCCTTATCAAAATTGTGATGTAGGCACTTCCTCATTAACTCCATCCTTCTCTCATAAGTGTCATATAGAGTCTCACCCTCTAACTATTTAAAAAAGAAAATTTCATTCCTAAGATTTATTGTACGTGTTGGAGGGAATTATTTGGCCAAAGTTGTTTTGACCAGCCTGTTTTAAGAAGTGATTAATCTAAGAGGTAGTGACTTAAACTATGATTTAGCTTAGTCCTTTAATATGAATGGGAATAATATCAATCGGAGGTTTAAAACAATATTTAGGTTGAATTTGTCGTATATTTTTAAAAAATTGGATAGTGTGTGCATTGGAATCTTCATCTAGCAACCTATCAAATTGTACCAACTTCTAGATCATTTAGATCTTGTTTGGCTTAATTTCAAAGTTAATTACTTCAAGTCTTGGCTTTGCTATTCTAGACTTAGTCCCAATTAGTGAGGGCTTAACATAATCCCACATTATATTATTTCCTTATCATATCATTGTAAATAGTAATTGCATTTGAATTCTTAGTTTCTTTCTCTAATATTTAAAAGTAATGTTAGTTCAGTCTCTAAATTTGGCTCAAGTGATAATCCAGGATTACTCCTAGTTATACACTAAAAACCTGGTTCTGTAATACAACCACATAACATATAATCAAGAAAGGTTGTTTTAAAATGAAACAAAAAAATAAAATAAAAAGGTGATTAAACTAATAAAAATAAAGTTTTCTTAATATTACATCCCACAACAATAATGCTAAAAACTCAACATGATAAAAGTAAAATGAACATTAAAAAACAATACAACAATATGTAGGCAAGTGTACTTAATAAAGTAAATGGTTGATTTAAACAAAGTAAATAAAACTAATTTAGATTTAAAATAATAAATAAGATTTCAAACCATTTATTAAATAATGATTAATTCTAACTCTTAGAATGGTAGTAATTCCTAAGTTGTAATTATATAATCTCCTGAAAAATACAATTCTTGTCTTTAAATTGAATTAATCAAAATCTCTTTTTAATCAAAACAATCTAAGAATACATTAACTTGTTTTATGAATTACTATGATATTTTTCATCTTGACCTAAAAAGACCATCTAATTTTATCGCTAATAACCTATTCAGCCTTCATTATCCATATCCTATTTATACATATCATATCTTGATCTCAATGTACTAGATATAAAATTGATTTAAAACATCAATAAATTTTATTTCAACATAATATAATTATTAATAATTCTTAGGAAGAATCTTTCATTAAAACAAAGCATTAATTTAAGACATTAAGTTTTAGGGCTCATCTGGCCAGAACTACATCTAAATTAGTGTAGGATAAAATAAATAAAAACCATTATAAAAAGAAAGATAAAAGAAATCATTCTTATAGTCCTTGATGAATCTTGATAGATTTGTTTATTCTTTTTTCTAAAATTTCTTTTCCTTAAGATTAGCTACTTTAGTTTGGCTCCTAATTATTTCTTTTTAGCTCCTAAAAACTCCTCCTTTTGTTTTTAGCCATCTCTAATTTTAAAATGTGAGACCCTAGATTCTTTTTCCAATATGGCCCCAACATAGTATCGTGTTTTGAGTCCTTCACTTAAAATTTGTCAAAGTCACTCCAAATTAGATCCAATATTCTCCAAATCCATTCCTTTTCATTTGAAGTGCTAAAATAAGACCTAATATAAAATATAAGTCAGTTTAAGTTCCAAATCCTATCAAGACATAAAAATACAAGAATAATTTTCTAAAAGATCATAATAAAAATATAGTCTATTTTTCACATATCACTAATAAAATGTGAACTTACCTTAGTTGTGGTTAATAGATTAGCAATACAAAAATTTGTAAGTCAGATAAATAGAGAGAAATCATATCCACTACAGGCAAAGGTTACAATAAAAAATAAGGAGGTGATTTTAGTGAAACATTTTCATGAGTAGCAATACTTCAACTCATAAGGGTCTTATTGGCTATAGTTGCATACAATGATTACGAAATCTAACAAACGGATGCCCAAACAAAATTTCTTAATAAGAATTTTCTTAAGAATACGCATATAACACAACCTAAAGGTTTTGCATCTAAAAGGTTTCCTTGTCATGTATGTAAATTGCAAAAGTTCAATTATAGATTTAACTAACAATCACATTATTAGAACATTCATTTTGATGGCATAATTAAAGAGTTTAATTTTATTAAAAATATAGATGAACCTTATATTTATAAGAAGATTAGTGGGAGTACATTTATCTCCCTAATATTATATGTGGATGAAAAGTTGCTAATTGGAAATGATATATCGACGCTCTAATCTATAAAGATTTGTTTATCTAAGAACTTCTTTTTAAAGAATATGGAAAAAGCAACCTATATTGTACGAATAAATATTTTTAATGATTAAAAAAAAGGTTTCATAGTTTATCCTAATTCGCATATATAGACAAAGTACTAAAGGGACTTCTAAGAGAGGATTATACCCATATCACATGGGATTTCTCTCTTGATGATCATTTATATAAAGACACATAAAGAGAAAGATAAAATAGATCGTGTCCTATATATTTATAATATTGAATCAATCATATTTATGTTGCTATATATAATACTAAATGTTTCTTATACTCTCAACATATCAAATAAATTTCATATCAATCCTAGTGATAATAATTGGATGGACGCAGAAATATTTAAAGTATCTAGGAAGAACTAATGATGTTTTCATAGTATATAGAGGATCTGAACTAAAAGTTTACGGGTATTCAAATGCTTTTTACTTTCATCACTATAATAGCATATCATAGATATAGTACATCTTTATTCTAAATGATGGTGTAACAAGTTGAAAAAGTTCTAAACAACCAACCATTATTGATTTTATGGCCTAGATAGAGTACACTTTAATGTTTTAGGTAGCAAAGGAAGTTGTTTAGATCACTAAAATTGGAGTTCGTAGTATTATTGAGATAATAATATTATACTATGACAACAATAATGTCATTGCATAGGAAAAGGAGCTAAGATCTTGTCAGCAGTCTAAGCATATAATCTAGAATTTTTACTTGATAAGGGAGATAGTGGAAACATGATCAACATTACTAAATTTTGATAGTGCTTTTGACCTATTTTATTAAGGATAACTTAGTCAATAGTACTTGAATATAGTATGAATCGTAAAGAGATAGCTGAGTAAGTTGATAAAGAAATCGTTACTCTGAAGTACTTAGGGAGAATTTTCTATTTTTCTTAATTAATAATGATATAAGAAAATTATCTAATTAGAGTAAATTAAGATTTAAAAAATTATTTTCAAATATCAATTATAAAATAATTCCTAATTATTAAGAAAAAACATAACTATTTTTGAGTTGACTATACACTAATTTCATACTTTATTTCGAATTGAAACAGTGTATGAAGAAATGATTAAATTATAGATTATATGTGAATGTGCTTAGTTAAACTACTTTAATAATCATAATATTTAGGTGATCATGACATATTAATAAACATCAATTTTAATATATAATTATAATTTGTTTATTTGGAGGATTGAAAAATTAAATAAAAGGAGATTTAACTTATGTAATTTTAATTCTGAATTATATTTATAATTTGTATTCATTATCAATATATTATAAACTTAATGTGTCTGTAGCATATCATACCCATAGGACATATTCCCGAAAGCATAAGAGAATATTTGGGATATACTCTGCGAACATGATATGTTAGCAAACAATTCAGAAAGATTTTCCACCTTACACATAATATCATATAGCACAGACGCATTTTAATCAACAAATTGCCAAAGTTCGACCTAAATTTCAGACCTTTCACATATTCAAACTGTGTGAAAACATTTTAAGAAAGCTCAACTTTCCTCTTTAATGATCTCAGTAAAGATGTATAGCAAAACATTTATGTTATCCCACTTATCAATTCTCACATTCGTAGACATTTCTAGTATCTGATAACGAATAAATTCGTAGTACTTTTTCATTATATTACTACCAAACATGTACATCAGGCAATAATTTAGTCTCAACACAAAATATACATATATCATAAACACTAGTATACAGAAATACATCATACCAAGCTACATATATGAGTTACAAAGTTATTAACACGCTATATACAATGTAACAACGTGTTGTGATATGCAGATGCAAAACTAGTATTAGACTCTACAGATTCATAAAATCAAACCTTTGAGCGATGACTTCAAAAACGTAGGAGTTATACTCCAACTAACTCTAAACCTCTCCTGAACTTGAAAAAAAAAAAGTTATAATTTTGATAAGTTTTGCAAACTCAATGAGTGAGCCATCATCGATGCACTCAACAAGCCATAACAAACAAGATCGTTCAAATCAACATACCATATAACTAATAATATCAAGTTGCATTTCAATAACACACATCAACTTAGGAGGAACTCAAGAAAATCATATCACATTAAAAAAATATATCAAAATATATTTCAAAATCACAATACAATTTAATCAAACGTGTATATGAAAATGCAAATATGCTTTCATTCTTATTTCCTTATGTTGTGATCAAATATGTTAATTCATGCTCCGGGTTTCAAACAAATTTCTACTGGCCAGCTTAACGAGCATTATAGCCTTGATCACATTATGAGCATTAAGTCCTAAGTTCTTATTACAAGCCTTAGGCCTTGATTATGAGCTTTTCACCCTGAATGTTTGCGTGTTGGTCATTTTGATCACAAATCCCTTTATCTCATCATGAATGCCAAATGCAATTATATGAATCATCTCATATATCATTTTCTTATGTCAATAACTGATTGTCCAAAATTCACAATCAATTCAATTCAAAAAATCATTTCACAATTATTCACGTGGTCAACAATTAACAATAAAATAAAAAACACTTTCATATATAGTCCCTAATATTAAACTCCTCGGACCAACAATGTCTGGAATTGTAACAATCGTATAAGCAAAAATTCAATAACTAACATTTAACCAAAAATAAATCAACCATAATGAGAAACATCTAGGCTAACTCACAGAACACTCCAATGAGCTATTGCCTTAATGTCCTGACAATATCTTGGTATTGAAAATCACTCTGAGAGCCTATTAGACATGCATATGAACATCATTCATTGCTAACGAATAGAGAGAATATGTATGCAATCCATTTTTTTTTAGAAATTAAAAAGTTTCATTAATGAAAGGATTTACAAGGAAGCATTGTAGACAATCAAAGCCCTCAAGGGTTGAGAGTCCGGTAGTAGGCCGCTTTACCATACAGTGCCATTTGAATTAACGACAAAATCCCAAATACAATTAGGGCAAAACTACCTAACGCCTTTCGCGACTCTTCGGTGCAAATTCCCAAATCGGATCAAATCAGGATGGAGAGAGGGCAATGAGATGAAGAGGGGAAAACCTCAAGATAAGTCGATCCAAATGAGGCAAACTACGCGTATCAACAACGGAAAGAATCTATAGATGAGGGAGGGAAGGCGACGATGAGGTTAAGATGGAAATACCACAAGGAAAACCATATCCAAGTGATACAGTCTACTTGTAAAGTCAAGAAACTCTCCGGGGGTATACTGACAACCACCATGCAATTTGCAGGTACTCGAAACCAAGCTCAAACAAATCTACAGAGAGGATGGAGTCACGCTGAGGGGAAAGATCAGGGGGATCAGCACGGCTCCTACAGCTTTCGATCACCACACTACCAGGTTAGTCCCCAGTTTCAATGTATTCCAGTACTGGTGTGGATCTGTGGATCTGTGTGGTAAATTAGTTTCTGCATAGTTTGATGTGTGGTGTAGAGACGTGTGTTTCAGAAGTTAAATCCTCCATAAGTAGGTCGTTCTCCTATTACAAGATAGGTGTAACTGATTAACCATCACTTGCTCTCTAATGCTTATAGTGAGGAGCTCCGTAAGTGAGTTCAGAGAAGAGGACTGATTCCTGAATCTTCTGTAGTTCATCTCTTTCCATAGGACCTGAATACAGGTAGCCATCTAAATTAGGGTTATGACCTTGTCACTTACCGACAAGTGAAGGTTAGGAATCTCTTGCATTATGTTTAGGAGTCTCCATTCATTCAGGTCTGGTTCAGTGAGGGTTGAGAAGGTGAACCATAGTGTTCTGGAGAAGCCACACTAAAAAAAGAGGTGGTATCTAGATTCATCCACTATCTGACAGAAGATAAAGTGCTTAGGGAAAGACAAAAAATGTAGTCGATCCATTGTGCTCAATCTATTTCTCATTGCCAACCACAGCAGAAACCTCACATTAGGTATGAGAGTATTATTCCAAGTCAGGGTATGCCATCCTACCCTATTTTCTGGCCTTAGATTGAATTTCCTTACTATCTTGGGAATGATCTCTGCAATGGGGATACCCCTCCATAAATAGGTGTCTCTATCCCCTTGTCTTATAAGAGGGGGAAGCTGGAGGCAGTTTAACTCAGTTGATGATAGTGTCCACTTACCATTAGAAATGATATCCTGAAGTTTAGCCTTCTTGGTAATGCAATCTAAAAGAGAATTAGCCAAGTTGTTGTGAATTAAGGGCCCATTTCTTGACCAATTGTCAAACCAGAAAGAAATTCTATCCCCTTCCCCTAGTCGACAAGTAACATGCTGAAAATTTTCACCCCTCAGGCCTAGAAGTTGGTTAAAGAACCAAGTGTAGCTAGGCTTGGGATGGAGAGACCAGAAACTTCTTCCTTTTAATATATATGTATGCATCCATTGGGCCTATAAGGTTTCCTGATCATCCAATAATCTCCATATTATTTTAGACATAAGCATTCTATTCTTTGTAAATATGGAATCAATTCCCAATCCCCCTTCCTCCTTGGGTTGGCATATTGACTTCCAAGCTACCTTGGCCATACCCTTTTCCCCATTCTTTTGCCCCCATAAAAATTGCTTCATCAGCCTCTCAATTGTTTTGGCCAGTCCTTTGGAGAGGAAAATGTATGAGCTCTAGTAGGTGCTCATGGATAAAATGACAGATTTAAGGAGCTGAAGCTTGCCTCCATAGGAGAGAGTCTTATAAGTCCATGAGCCCAACCTTTTCTGAATCTTATCCACCAAAAGGAGACATTCATAGTATCTGAGACGTTTAGAGGAAATAGGGATCCCCAAGTAGGTTAAAGGGGGGTCTTTAACTTCCATAGCAGTAGCTTGAGCTAGGGTATTTGAAAGGTGAGAGGCACTCTTGGAGAGAATAATGAAGCTCTTATGTAGATTAGTACATAGCCCAGACATCTCTTTAAATTGGTTGAGAGTGGACATCAGGAAAGAGACTGAGATCACATTGGCATGGCATAAGAGTATGAGATCATCTGCAAAGCATAAGTTTGTTAGGGAAATCCTTTTGCATTTAGAGTGGTACCTGAATTTTGGCTCCCGATATATGTTATACTTGAGCAGGAGGGTTAGGACTTCCATACATATTAGGAAAAGGTAAGAGGAAAAGGGGTCCCCTTGCCTAAGACCTTTTTTTCCCTTTAATCAATCTAGTGGGACTCCCATTTATCAAAATCCCGTAAGAAGCGGTAGAAATGCATTGATGGATCTAGTTGATGTAGATGGGAGGAAAGTTCATCACTTTCAATACTTGAACTAAGAAGTCCCAATTCACACTATCATATGCTTTTTGAAGATCAATCTTAATAGTGCAATTTTGAGGAGCTCTCTTGCTAGAATAACCTTTAAGGAGTTCTTGAACCAATAGAATGTTGTCCCCAATATCTCTACCTACCACAAAAGCCCCCTGATTCTCACTTATGAGGAATTTCAGAACCTCTTTCAATCTGTTAGCCAAGATTTTGGCTATAATTTTATAGAGGAAATTGGTGTAAGAGATAGGCCTGTAGTTTGTCCATGAATCTGAGCTGTGCTTTTTGGGAATAAGACATAGGAATGTCTTATTGATTTCTTTTAGGAGAATTCCTTTCAGGAAAAACTCCTTCACTGCCTCTTTGACAGTTCCACCTAAGGCTTTCTGCAAAAAGAAACCATTAAGACCATATGGGCCAGAGGCTTTGAAAGCATTCATACCAAACACCACTTGGTCAATTTCCTGATCCGTAACCATTCTAGTGAGCATTAGAGCCTCTTGGTATGGGATTTTGGAGGTAACAATATGGCTAAGATTGAGAACCTGCAATGGGGAAGGGTCGGATCCCAGTAGCTTGCTGTAAAACAATATAGCATCCTTTGCTATCTCTCCTTTACCAAAAACTTAATTCCCATCACCAGTATGAATTTAGGTTATTCTATTGAAGTGCTTGTGGGCTAACAGTGTATTGAAGAAAAACTTAGAGCATCTATCCCCTTCCTTAATCCAGGATATCCTAGACCCTTGTTTCAACAAAGAGTGCTGATTAGCCACAGCTTCCAAGTACTTTGTGAGAGCCTCTTTTTCAGCTGAAGCTAAATTTTCATCAGAGGGATTTCTGACCAATGCTTGTTGTGAGGAATAAAGGTTGGCCCTAGAGAGGTCAACCTCCTGGGTGAGATTTTGTCCTCTTTTCACATTAAGAATCTTCAACTCCTGCTTTATAGCCTTAAGCTTCTGGATACATATATATTGTGCAGTTCCATAGCACCTAATTTCCATACCTTTTTGAATTGCTTCATGAAAGCCCTCCATATCAGCCAGAAAGTTGTTGAATCTAAATGGATGGATAGGTTTGTGGGAAAAGAAAAGATCCATTAACTTCATAGGGGTGTGGTATGAAATCCCTGAATCTAGAAATTTTGCATAGTTGAGGGGAAAAGAGGATAGCCACTCCCTATTAATCATAATTCTGTCCAGCTTCTTGTTGATGTTCCAATGGGAACTTTGCTTGTTGGTCCAAGTGAAATCATGACCTATTGCCTTTAGATCAATAAGTTCAACATCCTAAACACAGTCATAAAGATCTGTAGAATAGTTCCTAAGATCTTAAATCATAATCTTCTTAAATCATAATCTAGTGAAAATTTCATAATTACATCATTAATTATAAAATTTTCATTAATTTAGAAATTGATGTTCATCAGTCACAAAAATTATCCGTACAAGCATAATTATCTAATATTTTAATATTCAAAAGTATATATAATAAAACAACTGCACTCAATTTGATCTCTTAACTCACAAGATTGACACTATCAATTAAGTCCACCGAAATTATCAACAATTTATCTATCTCCTAAAATAACATAGTGGCAAAAAATAAGCTGTCTATTTAGTAAGAATAACCTAATTATAACCTTAAAATCGAATAACCCAATATATGTCGAAATAATCAAATTATAAAAAATAAACATATAATACTAAAATATACAGCCAGTCAATATTAATAACATTATTTTATTATTATCATTTATGTACTAAAGTAATTGGACTTTGATTAACCTAGTAGGTTTACATTTAATAATCTATTGATTCATCTCTACTCGTTGTAATCACTTAGTAGGTGAAAACATAATCAATTGTGTAAATATTGACATAGAGTATCTTAATCCTTCAATTTAATATAGTATCCTAGTACTGCTTTAATACCTAACCATTAGCATAGGATATTTCTAATATTTAAGATACCTTGACACTGCTAGAATAATATGCCTCACTAGTTACTCGTACCTAGCCACAATTCAATTATATCTTAATAATCCATCAATGTATGACTTTCAAATATAGCTTTATCCTAGACAAGCCAGAAATGCACAACTTTCATGGTCTATTATCAAATCACTATAAAGCAATCTCTTTCTAATTTTATGAACGTAATTTTAATTATACACTTGCATAAGTGAAATTTTTTAATTATCAAGTAACAAAATATAAATATTGAACATTTTATATTTTGACAATTATTTATATAATAATTAAAATTCTTACAAAATTCATATATTGTAGAAATTCACATATTCAATTATTAATCCTTAATTTAATCAATTACATCAATAATAACAATATATGTGGGTTCAAAATTAATAGTTTTAATTAAATTTAAACTTAGAATTGCCTTAACAAGTCGGCATGTTTATTGCGAACACTAGATGTAGCAACTCACGTTCAGCCATCATGAGAAAAGGTGTTTTATTAGTATATGTTTATTTAGTACAAAGGCCCGAGTTTACTGGCTTAATCTAAGCTTGTTTGGAAATGAGGCATTTTGATAGATTCCATTTTCCACCGACAAAAGCGTTCTCTTTGAAGAAAATAGCATGTCTATTATTTCCTTTCCAACCCGCAAATTCCTTTTTGACTGATTTTTTCTTTTTTCCGCTTTAGCAGGATGGAGGAGAGGTGCGGATTTCTTATTTCTAGGGAGCAATATGCGATAGAAACGCTATTTTTTATTAGATAAGATGAAACAAGAATAGCAAAAAAAAAGTATTGAGAAAAAAATTTAAATTTTACAAACCATGAAATTATTGGAATTGATTACATTATATACATAAAATTATTATTATTACTCCAACACTATAAGACAAGTCACCATGTGCAATTGTGCATGCCCTTTCTTTAATGCTAATACCATTCCTTTACGAGCTGTATGGTTGCTGTCTCCGTAGCTAGAAATGGAATAGAACAGAATTCTTAGAGATGGAACGGAACAAAAAATAGAGACAACGAGCTGTTTGGTTATAGTGGACAAAGCAGAGAAAACTATCTTCATCTTGAAGATAAAAGTGTTTAGTTGCTAGGGACAGAGGACAAATATGTTTTCCAAATGACGAATATGTCATTGGTCCTTAATATGATTAGAAATATGTTATTAATTGATACTTTATTTATAAATGGAGAGTATTAGGAAAAAAAATTAACTATTACTGGTTGGAAAAATTATAAATTAATTACGAATAACAGTAATAATAATTGTTATTATTATTTTCATAATAACAAAAACAATAACGCCAACCACAGAAATGTAACGTCTCCGTTTCACAGATACATCCTCCATTTCTAACTCAACGCTACCAAAAGTAAAACAATAGCAGGTGGACCACATTTCGCCAACCACAGAAATGGAGACGTTCGGAGGCATCACGTTTTTGCCAGAAATGTCAAAAAATACTTACTTGGGAAGAAGAGTCTTTGCGTGGGAGAGTGAAGCCCAGCGTCCAACAGATAACCGTAGACAGAAGAAATGCGTACGGAAAAGAAGGACTGATGACGGAGGCCAAGCCGTGCAAGAGAGACAGACAGAGACGATGTAAACAGAAGCGAGGGGTATTTTCAGAGACAAGTCAATTTATTTGCTCCGGAGACAGGGACAAAGCCTTTTGTCCTTCGGTTTTCGAGTGGACAAAAATCTTTGTTTTTGTCATCCGAAGACAAAGGACAAAAACAAGAAAAAGTAGGACCAAATGTTAACGAAGGACAGGATTTCTATGTCCTGTCATCTGTCTTCGTCCTCGGGGACATCAACCATACAGGGGGTTATATATTGTAAGGTATTATTTGGGGATAATTGTAAAAACAATATTAAACTTTACTTCATTTTATAATTATAGCTTTAACTTAAAAAATTGAAAATTGAAAATTAAATATTTCAATATCCAATTTTTTAAAATGTTAATCCTATGTAGTATATTCAATTAACATTGATGATGTAACTTGATACATAAGACACAAATTTTAAATATTCATACACGTCACATTTAATTAAATTTAACTAAACTATGTCGTTTTGGGAAATCTCCAAATCAAACTCTCAACCTAAATTGTTAGAATTTAAAAAACTAAATTAGTTTATTCTTGCACAAAAAGAAAGAGAGCCTAAGACGACAAATTGCGATTTCATTTAAATTGTTTAAAATTGTGTCGTTATTGTTTCACACCAGCATGATAGAGTGTTATTGTCATCTCGCACTAGCATGACAGAGTTTGATTTAAAAATTTTAACATCAAATCGACATAGTTTAGTTAAACTTAATTAAATTTGATGTGTATAAATGTTTAAAATTTCTGTTTTATGAGACAAGCTACATCCTCAGCATTAATAGAAATATTAATTTTAGGTTAGAAATATAAAAAAAATGAAAGTTTAGTCTTTTAAGTTCAAACTTCAAACTATAAATGCAAAATTGGGTAAGGTTTAAGTTTTGTTTTGTAATTAACCATTTTATTTATTTAGTCACACAAATGATAATGATCGAGAAGCAAATGATTACAACTAGGGAATGGAACGCACCTTGTGGCCAGCTATTTACCGTTTAGTGCAAGCTCTTGTGACGAGTTCGGATTAGTCGAACACCCACGTGGTGTCGGAAACCGGATGGTTTCCACAAAAAAAAGAAGAAGAAGATTACAACCAAAATTAAAAACAAACTTCTTACTTACATGGATAAGATTTACTGCCTTTCTAAGCGTGTTAACATGGAGTGCAAGTAACAATTTAATTAAATTACGTAATTTAAATAAATAATTTAATAATTTTAATTATATAATAATTTAGATATGAATTACAATCAATCTAAACACATAAGTTAAAGTTATTTAACATTTTTAAAAGATTTAAGTAAAATTTTATCATTATTTATGTTGTTATATTATATTTTAATATTTACTAAAACATTATTAATAACATTCTGAATTCCAACGAAATTAGAGTTTATTTAAATCCTATTATTAGTTAAATTTATAATTTTCACTTTAATATTTTTTAAAAATTTAAATTTATGCACCTTATTAAAGATGTAATGACTATTGTTTTAATGAGGTTAAAATGTAAAATAAAATAAAAATAATAAAAAGTTAATTAATTTTTTGTTAAATATTAAAATATAAATCAATTTTAATTAATAATTTAAAATAAGATAACTAATTAGAATTAAGGCTTATAATGAATTTCCACTCTTAATTGTTTAATCTCTTTAAACTTGAAGTAACACGCTTCTTCACCTATGATCCCCCACACACAGCACACGGCAAATCCCCACTCTCCGATGTCGTTTTAAATGCTTTCTTAATGGCATTCGCAATCGCACTCGCGCTCTAGCCCTAGGATTGTCCGATCTGCGAAAATGGAGAGCTTCTCGTACTCTTCTTACCCGGAATCCGGCGACTCGTCGCCGCGCTCGCGAGAAATTGATGAGAACCCGTCGTGGGAAGAGCCGCCGTCGAACAACTACAAAGTGAAATTCATGTGCAGTTATGGAGGCAAAATCCAACCCAGACCGCACGATAACCAACTCGCTTATATTGGGGGCGATACCAAGATCCTAGCCGTTGATCGGAGCATCAGGTTTTCCACCATGATGAACAAACTCGCGTCTCTGTGTGGTGATTCTGATGTCTGTTTCAAATACCAACTCCCTGGTGAAGATCTCGACGCTTTGATCTCCGTCACCAACGATGAGGATCTAGAGCATATGATGCTAGAATACGACAGGTTGTACCGCGCCTCAGCTAAGCCCGCGAGATTGAGGCTATTTCTTTTTCACTTGAACCTTCCGAGCTTTGGAGCGAGTGAGATGAAATCGGAGCGTCAGTGGTTTGTCGACGCCTTGAATTCCGTCCAGGTTCAGAATCTAGAAGCTGCTTCGCCGCCGACCGCGGCGGGTCCGGTGGGTAACCCAGACTTTCTGTTTGGATTAGAAAAGGGGTTTCCGGCGACGAAAACGGTACCGGAGATTATGGCTAAAGAAGTTGCTGTTGGATCCGATTGCGGGTCCGAGGACAGACATTTAATTTCCGACGTTGTGGTGAATCAGCAGGTCCATGATTTTCAGAGACTGCAGATTGCAACTGGTGGACATGAACAAGTGGTTTTAAGCAGAAAAACTGACGACCTTAACTCCAAGGGTTACTGTGCCGGAGAATTCTATTCACAAAAAGTTCCAGACAAGATGGTCACGACGTCAACTCCTGTTCAATTGCCCGTGCAAATGCCAATTCAGGGCACGTACTTGCCGGAACGCCATATTGCGTCCATGGGTATACCGATCTCTGCCACGGCCGGAACTGAACAACCGGTATACCTAGTCCCAAGTTCGGCAGCTGTGTACCCAACGCCGTCGTTAAGGCCGGTGACAGGTCAAGTGGGTCAGGGTTACTACGGAGTGCAGAGGGTAGTACAGGATGTATTCAGGGATCAGCCAGTTTACGGCGGAGTGCCCTCTCCTGCGGGGGCGTCGATTCAACAGCAGGCTCCAGCGAAGGTTGGTGTTTATAGTGAAGGTGTCGGAACTGTTCAACAAAAGATGGGTGTACCTGACCAAGGGTATATGCAGGTTGGTTACGATAGTGCAGGCCGGCAAGTGTACTACACGACGCAGTATCAGACGGTTGCAGCAGCGCCAGTGACATTAATGGATAATAGGCAAGTTGGCGGCGGCGGCGGCGCGTTGAACCAAGATGGTAAGATTGCTGCTGGGAGTGGCAATGCTACTGTTAATGCAAAAGTACCGCAAGCATCAGCTAATTGATTTCGAGTCATTCAATCGATTGCTTTTGTTTGTTAGGCTCATTAATATATTCAATAATTACTGTTCGTTAATACATATTCAATTACTGTATCTGTAAGGAATGTTGCATTATTTTATGTTGTTTGTGTGCTGGATCTCGACTGGTGTGCATAGGCCTCGGGAACAGTTGACTTGAATTTGATTAAATTTGTGAATTATATTGTTATTTGTACTACTCCTCTTTAGTCTCTTTTTTATTGTTATTAGTTTGGATTAATTGATTTTATTGGAGACTGACAAGTGCAGAAAGATGGGATTCATGATTTTATTTTGTGTTGGTGCGATCATTTAGTACTAATGCATCAGATTATATTAGAATTTCTGAAATTAAACATAACGGGATAGGTTTGTCTAATTGAGAACAAACATTCACGGTCTTTTTATATTTAAGTGCTATCGATTATATTAGAATTATGAAATCAAACATATTCCAGCGAGATACTCTTAGGATTCATGATTTTGGTTGTTTGGTTATGTTATATGGAGGAAACTAAAAATAACACAACTCATTAAATTGCCCTGCTTCTATTTGATATATTTATCTGTGAACAATGCAGGTCTGCAGGATTAGGTTAGGATTCGCACTTATTGAAGCTTCACAGCATTCTGATTCTCATGCATTATGCAACATAAGGTGGCTGTGATGGTTTGCTTTTTCAGTATGTTCTTGTTCTGCTATTTATTTTTTCCGTCAAAAAGGAAAGGATAAATGACTGTGGAGTGTGGACACAATATAAACATGAAATCTGGTTATTTGATTCTGCATTCTGTTAGATAGTAAACAAATCTTAACTCGTAAGCATGAGTTCCCAATTCAAATAGTTGATTTTGAAATTCGTTAGCTAGAATGAACTTTCGTCTTTGATAAAATGGGTTACTCGAAGGGTGGTCCAAGTGATGAATCAAGTCTTTCTAATTCTAGGAGCTTTTTAGACTAAGAAGATGAAGGTTTGACTTGAAGAGAATGATTAGTAGTGGAGCTGGAGATACATAAAAACTTGCCAAGTGCTACTTGGATTAAGTTTGTTACTTGACTCAAAATCGATGGATGCTTGCAAACATCAATTAAGTTGAATTTATCGTTTGATTTAGAACAATCATACTCTGATCCCTTATTTGGCTTTATCCCAAGTATAAGTTTTTCAAGAATAATATTTACTGATCATGAACTTCCAAAGGAAAAAAAATTTACTGATCATGACAGTGCAGGATGCTCGCCTGTTTGGTTAATAGTTTCGCTTGAACAAGCCATCCATCTACGGTTGGTCTTTGTGTTTCCATGAACTGCAGTTGACCTATGTGTTATGTACCCTCATTTCGATATCCCTTCGTCGTTGGTTCTGTATGTCGACCAGAAAATTTTAAGGGGAATCTAGTCATTGCGGAAGAGAATTTTAGACACTTTGGTATTAGAGTGCAACCTTTCTGATGTAGCCCGTTTCCTGGGTTTTGGCATTACAGCAACTTGGAATAAGCAAAAGCTCTCACCAGTCACCATTAGATTGGCGTGATGGGAAATTTCTAACCGATGTTTCCTTTGATGTACTCTTCCATCTTCAGTTCGGACCAACTTTTTAACCGCCAAGTTTCGATAACGAATTTCATGAAACTACGAGAATTGCATCTCTTGGGAATTTCGTGGAGGTTTTATGCAATTAATTGTTTTTTACTTTAACAATTTGAAAGATGATGAATTAAAATAAAAATAAGTTCATCTTATAAATAATTATTAAAATGAGTTGATTATTTAATCACTACCAGATAGGGGCAAGCTTGCTTAATATCGGACTTTCCTAGACTCTATATCTCAACGAGACTTTTACAAAGTATTATTGTTGTTATTATTATTGAGTTGATTATTTAATTAAATATTATCTCGTATTAAACTACATAATCTACAAATTAATAAATGGGATAAAGATTTAAAATTGTTTAAGCTTTTAGAAGCTTTTTTAATTCAATGTCAGATTTTTTTTAAATTTAATTTAGTGAGTAAAATTTTAAAATTTGCATAAATTAAATTAAAATGTTAGTTTTGTTTTATGTGACTGACAAATAGATATTTATGTAGTATTTTGTGGATACGTTATTTTAGGTAAATAGAAAGACATGATTTAAATAAATTTTAAATTAAAATTTTAAAATTTTGATATAAAAAT
>JANZLX010000002.1:20971562-20986481 GCA_025531955.1 Erythroxylum orinocense
CATAAAATCCATCTTATATCTAAATCATCATTTCTATTCTTTTCAATTTCATGGATTATCCTTTTCTTTACACCTGACTGATTATCCTTTAATAAGCCTAGCTTATAAAAAGGTTCGGGGTCCAACATGAAATCTTGATTGCAGGTAGATAAGAGTTATGGGTACGGAGTTAAGATTCTGAGGGTTCCTGAGGTGTTTCTGAGCAGAGGGTCGAGAAAAGCTGGGAAGGTAAGGAGTTGAGATAATGTGGATGAAGAGAGGAAAGCGCTGAGTAGGTGGCAAGGAGCTAGGGTTTGTGAGAGGTTTTTGATGGTATTTTTGAAATGTAGGGAAGGAGCGGAGAAGGGCTGGAAAAGGGAGAAAGTGGAGGAAAAACACGCATGAAGTAGAGGAGAAAAACAGGAAGCAGGAGACCAATAGGATGATAGAGGTTCACCATGGTCATCATAGAAGCAGCTGGGGCAGAGGTTCACCATCGAAGAAGTAGGACTGTAGTGGTTAAATCTACATAAATGTATATGCAATCCTTAAGTGTAATGTTTATATCCTTTTCTTTTTAATGTTCATTTATGAACAAGCTGCCCTCTTTTAATCATAACTCTCTCTATAAAAATACAAATACCATGATTCTTATGCTTCCTAAAACTAGACTACTTTAGTCTTAATATATCCAAGAATTACACGAACAGAGAATCTCCTTGGAATACAACCCCCATCCAAAATTTGTCCTATTTCTGATAAGAAACAGGCTGGCAACCAATGCTCAAACAACAATAAATCATTATCAAGATATCTTCTAGCCAAACCGTTTCACAAAATCATTAATAAGACATTAATAATCATTTTTCATGCTTTGTACTTTGACTAATTCAGGCTCTAAAGCCCTAAAAAATAAGGAAACAATACAAGGTTCCTGCACAGGGGTCTATCACGGATAGTATTAGGGAAATAAGCATAACTTAAGCTATAATCACTATTTTATGAAGCCCCTATGGTAGAGGTCAAGCTAGGATCTATATTTACAACTTTTGCTCTTTGAGTTTCTACAAATTCATGCTCTAAAGATACGTAAAACATATCAAAAGGAAGAATATGAAATTGAAACCAAGATTGTTACTCACCTTGGTGACTTTTTTCATTCTTCTCTTCTCTTACCCTTTTTTCTTCTTTCCTTCTCTCTCTCATTTTTTTCTCCCTCTTCTGACCTCACAGCAGACCCTCACTCTCCCTTATGTTACCTTTTACATCTATTTTCTCTAGAAAATTAAAAGAAAGTCAAACTAATCCATGTGTCATCATTTCATTGGTCTATGTGTCACCATTCTATTAGTCCATGTATTATTCTTCTATTGGTCCATATGCTACTAACCTCAAGCTCCGCATGTCACTCATTCAAGCCTCCATATGTCACTATTTGTAAGCCCACACATGTCACCAATTATAGTGTTACATATGTCACCATGTAAAGCTACACTTGTCACCAATCTTACCATTAAGGAATTCTACTAAGCCAATTTATACATTGACTCCTCAAACTTTTGATTTTTGACAATTAACTTCAAATCACTAGCTTAAATCCATCAAATATGTCAATTAAGTGCACATAAAACATTTGTCACTTATTTCTCATTTTTATAAATAATAATCTATATTTGTGTATGCTAATCTCATGCATGTACATAGAATAACAAATATTGTATCCTAATGCACCAAATTAATCATCTAGTGACATAACTTGTTTTATGTAATGCAATATGCATGAGCTTAATCTTCTAAATCTTCTAATCCTCAATAATTTAGGAGACACGATATTGCAGTATCACACATAAAGAGCAATTAAAAAATAAATTTAAATTTAAATTAAGATAAACTTAACTATAACATTTAAAAAATTGCTAAGAATCAAATATAAGATATTTGATTTTAAATTATAACTAAATTTAAAAGAAATCTACTAAAAAGAACTAGTGCTTATGTTAATCCTTATTAAAAATTGAGTTCTCCTTCTTCTTCTTTTTTACTTTATAAATATCATTAGAGATTAGACAATTGAACAAATTAAGTTTGTTTTTAACCATTTTACTTGCTAATTCTTACTTTAAATTATTCTATTAAAGAAATTGTATAAATAATTGTAGTAAATTGTTTTGCTACTTAATCCTAATTAATTTCTCAACGAATTATGTAGTAACTCTAGTAACTAAATTTAGCTACTGTTTCGACTTCAAATGACAATAGGCTTTCCTCCCTTTTTTTTTAATTGATCCTTAAGTTTTCCTATTTCTTAAAAAGAAATTAAATTTCGCAACTTTGATACTCCTTAATATTGATCGAAACAACTTAATTACGTATGTGAGGGTCTCACATCTATATATATATATATATATAAGAATGAGATGGAACGGTTTGAAATATCTAATTAAATAATTCTTTTAGTTGCAAAATTCCGTCAAGAGTTACAGAGAGCAGATACAATGATAAAACACTTATATGGACCCTCCTCTCCCATACTTCACATGTTTCCCACTAACATCTACATCTGAACCATTTAATGGATGGGCCACGTCTTGGATGGGACATCACCAGCGGTCAATTGTGCGACGAAGCTCTTTTAAACAGTTAGCTACCCTATATTTTGACAAATCCCGTTGGTGTAATATCAAAATCATATTGTCTTCATTTTTTAATTTTATCACAGTAAAATGTTGGAACTCTATGATATGATTATACTAATGAAGACATAACTTTGGTTTAAAATCTCTGGGAAGCTTTGTATTATCTGAGGACTACAGATTGCAGGTAAAACTTTGTTGAATAGCAATGGCTAGAGTCAGAGCTGTTCACAAGCCTAAATCCCATAAGAAAGGTAAAAAGAAGCTTACCATCCCTCACTTTCCAATGAAAACCACAAAACCACCTGATCTAAAATGAAGATTTTCTCGTTGCGGTAACTTAACACGACATCGAATTACTTCTTCAATCCAGACAATGCTATTTACTTTTCTAATAGCCTCTCCACCTAATGACATGGCATATTCAGCAGCTTTTGACACGTGTCAGATAATTATTGAAAGCCATGTCTATTATGGCCCACTTTGCAAAAGGTTCTTGTTTCAGCCTACTTGGCAGTCCCAATCATACACCCCCTCCCACAGCCTAACCCCAAAAGTATATAGAGAGAGATGGGGTTCCCCCTGAATCATGGATCCAAAAGCCTAAGTACAGAGTGAGGTGCAATTATTCATACCATGAACATCATCCTAAGCAAGTGATGAGCTAAATTCCACACACACCCAAAAGCCAGATAAAAGAAAAGAAAATAGGAAAAGAATACCGACAAACAGAAGGAATGCCACAAAAATAGTGCAAAAGTTCTTTTTTAATGTAATAGTTAGCCGAAGAAAAAATAGAAAGTCCATTCTCTTTATCCTCATATACCTTTCCCTTAAAAACACTCATAGACAACATAGATAGAGGACAGAGCGAGAGAGATTTGGTGCAGCTATGAAGAACACCGTTAGATGTTGTGTCTCTTGCATTCTACCATGTGGAGCTTTGGACGTGATACGAATAGTACACACTAATGGACGTTTAGAAGAGATCAGTGGCACAATTCGTGCAAGTGAGGTCATGAAAGCACATCCTAAACACGTCTTGAAGAAACCCTCCTCACCTTCAGAAGACGGTATGGTCCCAAAGATCGTTATAGTCCCTCCAGATGCAGAGCTTCAACGTGGGAAGATCTATTTTCTCATGCCGGTACCATCGACTCCAGACACTAAGAGTAGTACTCGCTCGTCAAGAGGGTCTGGTGCGAGAAGGAAAAGAAGAGAGAGTGGTAACACTATTAGCACAGCTAATGACGGAAGCAACAACTTGAGCAGTACCATTAACAACTCCATTTCAATTACCACAAATCTTCTTATTTCTGACCAGTACTTGAGAGAGATACTTTCGGAGAGGATATCAACTCAGAGAGATCGGAGAAGAGGACGTGTTGGAGTGTGGAGGCCTCATTTAGAGAGCATATCCGAGTCACATAATGATGCCTAGCGAAAAGGGTTGATATATATCCGTTAATAGTTTTTCTTTTTGTGATAAATTTCATTTTGGAAGTTCTTCTCCATTAGGGTTCAAGAACCTGTCTATTATTCAATTTTCTTCTATCTTTGTCTTTTTCCTGTAGAATTTGCTTTTAGTGTAGACATATAGGCAGGTACAAAAAAAAAACTCAAATTGGGATTAATTACGGTGATGATCAGCCTAATATAAGCAATCGTTCTGGGATCTTGGTGCTCCATATATATGGTTATAAGCAGTCGTTCTGGGATCTTGGTACGCCATATATATGGTTATAAGCAGTTGCTCTGGTCTGAAGAGCTGAAATACACGAAAAGCTGTTACTTTTTACAAGAAATAACTAAGAGAAACCAAGTTATCTCGAGTTTTTGGTTTCATTTGTAAGAAGGCAGAACAGAAAATGGTTTTGAGGAAGATCCCAGTTCTAGTAGGGAACAGAACTTTGCTTGTCTTGATAGGACTTTAAAGGTGATTTCGTTGTCATGATCATGTTGAAAGCCTAAATAATATCTTCTATTCAATTTTATTGTGTCTTATTGTGTAGTAAATTTCAGCTATTTATTTATGTGAATTTTACGTAAATTTTACATAAATATATATAAAATTCGCATAAATAAATAACTAAAATTTATTAAATATAATAAGACACTGTAAAAATTGGATCGAAGATCAGAAAGCTTAGACGGCGTCGAAATCATTTATAACCAATTTCCCAACTCTGTCAAAAAACAGAAATGCTTCGCAGTTATCAGAAAGGGAAGTGCGTATGAGCCATATTGGGAATAACGACGATGACGTTGGTCATTCAACAGTTTATTAAGTGACATGAGGCTTTCATCACTCTCCCCATAAATGGGATTTACCCTTATATAAAATAGATTACTTGAAAAGCATTTGACTAACATATTCTCTCTTTTTAATTAATTGTTAATCCAAAAGGGTTAAACCATAATTTTAACTGAGAACGGGAATCTTGTTCGGATCAATCGAACAATTTTTGATATGTTGCATCTCTAGCTCACACTCATCGTATCGTCGGTGTTGCTCATATTGAAATTATACGTGAACTAGATGATCAAAGTGAATTTGATGTGATGGAATAGGAGTCCCCACATAACCTTCCACCATAGAATAGAATAATTAATAATGCCCTTGTATATCTTAGCTTACACCTACAAGTAGGCTAAACGTCTTCAACCATTTTGGTCTCTTTAGTCTGGGAGTTGAGTATGGTGATGATGATGATTACGGGAGGTGCTTACGGCACTTGTACATGTAATTGATATAGAGTTTGACCTCTTTATATTGGACTGAATTTACGGTAAAACATAAACATTCCCATGATCCAAAATCTAATACAATGTCGTGGGTGGGACCAATATAAAAAGTTGCAGAACTTGGGAATGTTATCTAATCCAAAGTATGCACCTTCCCTGTCACTTCTTCTGTTTAGTCCTTTTATGCCTTCTGTTTCATACTTTTCCCCTTATTGTATTATAAATTCTACGTCTGCTTTTATTCATGTAAGTCCTCTGTTTCATTTTGCCCTTCTTTTCCCGCTCGAAAGTTAACTCGCTCGTTTGTGATTGTGAGAGTCAGTCGGAAGAATCGGTATACATCCCAGACATATTAGAACACTGCATGAACTGCTTGTTCAAGCCATTAGTTTAGGTCATTTCTTTAAGAAAAAGAAAGGGAAAAAAAACATTTAAGAAATTAGTTTGTTATTGTTTCTTCCATCCTTTCCTTGCCGACAAACATACGAGGGTGCACCTTGGAAGAAATGATGTGGAGTGTTTTTTAGACTATCTTGCTCAATAGATAGGCCATCACAAAAGGTTGGAGGATAAGAACTGTGCAAGTTGTATGTAACATATCACAGGAATACAAAATTGGATGCAATCGGTAGTTTTATTATAGATTGGTACAACTGGAAAAAATATTAAAATAGGCCATGTTTCTATAATCCTAGACATAACGATTATTTTAAAGAGCCATACAAATTCAGTAGATTGCGCAAAAAATTATTTTACAAATTAAAATTGTTTGAGTTCAGAAACTCTAATTTAAACAGAATAATATTGTCCGGTGATAACCTTTTACTGAATATGGTAGTGGGTTCCTTACGGGGTGATCGAGATGGCGGAGTAGAGGGCATGAGATCAAAAGGTCTTGTATTCGAATTCTCGTGCTTACGTTCTCTTGATCGAGCCTGTCGTATAGGGCTTACTTAGTGTGGAGTACTCGATTTGTGTAATTTGCAAGCTATTGTGTCAATTCAGAAATTTACACAGTATACATCCAAAAGATAGCGACTACGGGTTCCTCCGTTTTCAAAAAAAGAGAAGAAGAATACAATAGTGCATTTAAGAGATAATATACTGTCAATGCATTTAAGAGATAAATGATTGTCAATACATTTAATAGAAAAACAATTTTTCACATCGCCTCAACTACCTACAAAAACATTACACCATTTTATCATGAAAAGGAAATGGGTACACATGTTGGCCCAAACGTACAGCTCCACACTTATATAAAGGTTTTTATACATCTAAGTGGAAGCTATTGTTTCTCTTTAAACTTCAAACTTTCTGACTTCTTAAATCAGCACTAATATATGTACTGTAGTAACCTCAGGGTGCAGGTGAGATGATAAGGGGCTCTCTTAGCTTAAGTGAGATTGCAAGTTTGAACCGCCTTTATGTTTGCAACCGTTTAAAACTTGAGGCCAGAGCTTTATCCCCCGTAGGGGACCTACCCAGTTCAAGCGGGGATTAGTCTAAGTGTGGATGGCTTAAAGGTGCCTTCCTATAGATGGAACCCTCCTAGGACACCTCGTTCAAAGAACCAATGAGCGCTTCTGTGCATTTTTGCAGGTCGCTGGAGTCGAACTCACGACGTGGTGGTTAAACCTAGGCTCTGATACCACTGTTCTACCCAAAACTCGAGTTGTAGGTAGTGCAGAATCAAATTACTTAAGTCCACCACACTTTCGCTGGTATCAGAGCCAAGAAGAGATAATCTAAGTTGGTTAGGTTCGTTCGTTTTACTATGTTTATATTGTTGGATTGTTAGTATTGAGTTTAGTTTTGTTTTGTTCTTGTTCTTATGGATATTGATTTTAAAATATTAAAAGAGCATGAAGATTCATTAAAAATAGATAAAGAAATAATAGAAGCTCAAAAAATGATAATTTATTATGGACAAAATTTTTTACAACATTGTGAACAGATAACTTTAGATTTAGAATCACTAATAAATAATAAGAACATTGAGAAGGATAAGGGTAAAGAGATCATTACAATAGAAAAGAAAGATGAAAAAAGAGGAGAAAATTAAAAATCCTTTTATTATACATCTAAAAAAATTAAAAGATGTCAGAAAATAGTTCGGATAATGAAAACTATGTTATGCCTGACATAGATAGTCTAGTAACTCAAATAGGAAATTTAGATCTTCAAAATAATTTTATTAATATTAAACTAACAGGGATAAAAGTTGAAAATCCAAACATAACTGATATACCAAGCTCTAGCACAGAACCTAATATTAGATATTGTTGGATGCATTTTCTTATTAAATTTCATGACATTTTTCCTTAATTTCTGGATTAATTATTAAGTTATATATATATATTTCTTGCTAAATTGCTTGGTCCGCCTAAATTTGCATTTATAATTGGTCTTATTTAATTTGTAAAAAATGCGCTTGATTTTTGGTTCAAAAACAAAAACGCATAACAGTCCAATACGCAAGCAATACACAAGAAAGAAAGTAACAACAATTAAATTGTCACATCAGCGTGCGTTTGGAGGAGGATTGTGCGTGATTTGCATGAAGACAAGAGGAAATACAGCAAGAAAATCACGCACTCAGGCATTAGAAGGCACAAAAATCACGCTACAATTGGAGGCTTGAAGTATCAGTGGAGGATCATGCGCAGCCAAGGAGATTTGACACCACGCATGTAAGAGGAACTGAAAACGTTGAAGAGAAGAAATAAAAGCCAAAGGCAGTTGACGGCACAACAAAAGAAAACAACAAAATATAGGGTGGCTGAGATAATATTTTGGAGGCAACCGGTAGCCAGAGACTTCAACGTAGGCAGCTGTTGGAGACAAGAGAGGAGAGACTAGCTGGAGGCGTGAAGCAACAGGTGAAGAAACGAAATCACGCTAGAGTGGAGCAACTAACCATTGAGAGGCATGACTTAGCAGGCGTAGCTTGAGGAGAAACACACGATAGCAGAAGGATTTTAATGAGAGCACAAATTGTGAGTAGCGAGATAAGAGAGCAGTGGAGGCGACAACAGGGGGGCTTTGATGAGAGTTAAATTATTTTTATAGGAGGACAGACGAGACCACCATCATAGAGAACGACGCTGACCCACAAAAACGTCAACCAGCACTCAATTGTTACCACAATAGGGAGGCCACTCACGCACATCATTATACACAAAGCTGAGGGACCAATGAAGTGACCCACCAAAGAAGCAAACAAAGAAGAAGAGAATCGAAGCATTGGTTGGTACCTAAAGTCAAAGGAAACGAAACGTGAGACCTACCCATCACTTTGCTATTGATTCACGTTACAAACAAACAAGAGGGGGCTTGCAACGTTACGATAACAAAAAGCATAGAGAGAGGCTCCACCATGAAGGCACCAATGACAACTCTTCATTTTGGGGGCCCCATCCACTCTCATTCCACACTCAATTTCTAAAGGCCACTCAACGTTGCTCCAGCGGCGGCATATTCACGTTACACAAGAAGAGGGCTCCATTGAGAGGACACCAGCCACTCACCTAAACTCTCTCACGAAGGTGGCTCAAAGACCAACGCTACAACCAACACTCCACTCACCTTTACAGAAGGCTCTCAACATTATAGCAGCCAGGAAAGCTCTCAACGTGACATAAAAAAAGGGTGAGCTTGGTGAGACTAGAGGGAGCCACCAGCTTGAGACGAGACCCACCACACAGGAGCTACAGTGACGCATTAACGCAGTGACGCAGAAATACAGAGAGGGCGTTCCCAAAAACCCATTCATCTTCTGTTTATTTTCTGTTTCCTTTTATATTGATTGTTGATTGTGATTTTTGTGGTTTTCATCCTACCATGAGTGAGTAGTTTTCCTCAAAGTTTCAAGGTTGGGTTGAAGCTTTTAGCTAATTTTATGGATTAAATCTCGGTTGATTTATTTGTATAAATGTTTGGTTTGATTTCTCTGTTTTGAAATTGATTTTTTTGGTATTGTGTTTGGCCAACCATTACCGTTAGTTGTTAATTGAAGAATTGATAGGTGAAAATTAATAACGGAACTCCAAACAGAGAACTTATAAATTTCAGATTTAGACATAAACTGAATTTATGAGAGAAAAATCAGGTTAGCAAAGAACTTAATGGGTTACGCTTGATTGCTAGTTTACGATAGTAAATTAGGATTATTGCGTAATACTCCTTTGATACCTTGAAAAAGGATCTAAGAAACTCTAGGCTCAACCTTCTATCAACCAAAAATTCGCCTAATAAATTGACCCAGGTAAAGTCCATAGAAAAAGCTAAAAGTGGAATCATCCTTGAAGCTTACCACATTCCATTCAGAGTAACCCCTAGAAATATTCGCAATTTTCTTTAGCTTTAATTTTTATTATTTTAGCTAGTTAAATTTCTTATTTTAAATACCCCATTTTTTACAAAATCGCATAGTCCAATTAATTGAGTAATCCAAGTCTGGTAGTTACACAATTACTCTCTGTGGGACGATATTATACTGTACTACTTGAGACCCATGAACTTGCGGAACCACATCAGCAATATTACTACGTCTAGGTAATGAGGCCTTGATAGAGGCACGTGATAAAACTAGTGTTGCGTTGTTGTGAAATTAATTTGGAAGTAAGTATCAGAAAAAAAAATCACTTATTAATCTTTTACATTAAAAGCAACATTTATACACTTGAGGATGTTAGGAAGTATACACGAAAAAGATTATACTAAAAATTTTAATCGAATCGTCTTGAATCGACAAGGTGTTGGGGTTAAAATTTGAGAAGTAGGATGAAGAAATAATCATATTGTGTTCCTTGCTAAATTTATATGAAAATTTCATAAACTATTTTAATGATGTGAAAGATGCCCTGTAGTAAAAAAATTGAAGAAAAACATTGTTAGCACTTACAAAGATAGACTAAAATGGAGTATTTTTGTCATTAGAGGTAGGAGTAGGGAAAAGAATACTCAAAATAAGAGCAAGTAAATATTTAGATTAAAGGCAAAAATTGTTTGATACTTTAATTATAAAGAGAAGATAGTAACAATTTAAATTAAAGGAAAAAATTGTTTAATATTTTAATTATAAAGAGAAGGGACACTTTAGGATATATTGTGTACAAGAGAAGAAAGAAAATAAGAAAAGGAGATAGATCATAAAGCTAGTGTTACTGTAGTATATTTAAGCTTTGAAAAAGAGGATGGAAGAGGAGGTGATGTTTTGATGGTCAGTAAGTCTAACTCTATAAGTTAGTGGGTACTATACATTATCATATAACCTTTAACAAAGACATGTTTTGTTCTTTCAAATAATGAAATAGTAATATTAGGTTGGGTGGTGATGGAAAGCATACTATCAAAGGCAATGGTATTAGGAAATATAAATGTAAAATAAAACTGTCACAACAATCGATGCCTAGCATATTTATAAATTTGAAAGAATATGATCTTCTTAAATACTTTAAATAGTTAATGATATAAATTTTTTGGTAATGATGGATAGCTAAAACTGTTAAGGGGCAATATGACTATAATGAAAGAATAACTATAACATAGAATATATATATATATATATCCTAAATGGCAAAATAATTATATCTACAACTAAATCTTATTCACCAAATAAGCAAAAACAATATAGAGTTATGACATTACTGATTAAATCACAAGAATAAGTAGGGACTTGAGATTTTGAGTTAGAAAGGATTGTTAGATGGAGTTGTTAAGATGAAGATGCAGTTTTATGAGTCTTGTGTTCTTGGACAACATCGCAAAGCAGAATTCATTTTTGATAATTGAACTTCCATTATAATTCTTGATTATGTTCATTCAAATTTATGCAGTTCTATTTTAGTTCAATCCTATGACAAATTTTTTCCATATTTATTGATGATTACTCGAGAAAGTATGAGTATTTTTTTTCTAAATCAAAGGATGAAGTATTTGAAAATTTCAAGGAATGGAAGAAAATGATTAAAAAAGAAACAAAACCTATATCAAGACATTTGAAACAGATAATAGGTTGAAATTCTATAATAAGTCATTTAATAAGTTATGTATACATCATACACCATAACATAATGGAATTGTAGAATGGATGAACCAAAAACTCACATAGTATGCTAGATGCATGTGATTAAATATTATATTGTAGGAGTTGTTTTTGGCTGAAACTATTAATATTGTTGCTTATATAGTGAACATATCTCTATCATGTGCACCACAATTTAAAACTCCTTAAGGGGTATGGTATGGTTACTCCCTTTGATTATTCTCACATGAGGATATTTGTTTTCCCTACATACTCTTAGGTTAATAATTGAAATTAGAGCCAAGGGTAATGAAGTGAAATTTTTTTGGGTATGCTATTAGCGTTAAAGGGTATAGATTGTGGTTACTAAATAGGATAGAACTCTAGGATCTGTGATTGATAGAGATGTTATATTTGATTAATTTATTACGTATGGATAGAGGGAGGAGATTGGTAATCTTCTCAGTAAAAAAAGATCAGGGTACTGACTAAAAGATGGAGTTTGAAATTGAAACTTTAAGAAACACAATAGCAAACTAGCTCTTGAATATATAGGATCAATAATCTGCATATAGGATCAATAATATGCTCAAAGTATTATGATAAATAGGATTTTTGATTAGGCACAGTAAACTCTAAATATCACAACAAATAATAAGTGTTTGTCACATCCATGTACAAATTAAAAACAAGATTACACAACTATATACCTTTGTAATCCCTTTTGTTAGTGACTTGCATTCTACTTTTGTTTACATAACTATCAACAAAAATGTTGCTTTCTACTTGACTGTATATCTAAGCAAGGTAAAGATATATCATGTAAATTGTCACTTTCTTAAGATATTACCAACACAATTAGAATTTATATAGCCAATAAAACCATTAGTTGAGTCACTAGAACCATAAACAAAGCAAATATCACTCATACCTCTCAGGTATTGCATAATTCACTTAACAACTTTCTAATGAGTTTCTCAAAATTACTTATATCCTACTTACCACACCAACTATATGTGATAGATCTGGTCAATGTATACCATGGTTATCTTATATTTCCAATTATACTTGAGTAAGGAACTTGCTTTATGTAATCCTTCTCAACATATAAACTAGATAATGGACCATCATCAAGTTTAAAATATGCTACTAAGAGAGTGAAAACTACTTTTGATTGATCTATCTAAAAATCATATAGCACCTTGCCAATATACTTTTATGGTGACAAGCAAAATAAGCATGTTCTCACATACCTCCAAATCTCCATCCCCAAGATTATTTTTTGCTTATATCCAAATTCTTTATCTTAAACTCACTACTCAGTATGCTCCTCAAACTATTGATTTCAACCTTATTCTTAGTTGCAATTAACATGTCATCAACATATAATAATAAATAGATCAATGAACCATTTGACACCTTCCTACATTAAAACATATATTTCAAATCCATTTCTAAAAAATCAAAAGACAATAAGAATGCATCAAACCTTTTACACCACTGCCTTATTGATTGTTTCGATCCATATAGGAATTACTTCAACAAATACATATAGTCCATCTTCTAAATATCAAGAAAGCCCTCTATCCATGGCATAAAGATCTATTCTTTTAGATTCTCATGCAAAAATGCAGTCTTAACATCAAGTTACTCTAATTCCAAATAAAATAAAGCTTACTATTCCTAAAAGAACTCTTATTATCTTATGCTTCACAACTAGTGAAAAAACCTTATTATCTTCTTGCTGAGAAGTCCTATACCACTAGTCATGGCTTAAACGTATATAGCTCAACTTGAGGAATACCTTCGTTCTTCTTAAAGACACATTTGCATCCTACTAGCTTTAAACCATTTGGTAAAGTACAGGTTCCCACGCTTCATTCTTGTTTAGGGACTACATCTCCTTATACATGACGACCCGACATTTTGATTCTTATTGTCTATTGTCTATCTATAAGTATTTCATTCAACATCGTCTATCTTTTGAGTTACTATTGAGGTATATACTACAAGGTTAGTCTCTTCAACATCAACATAAGCTAAATACTAGTAGGTTTCTTGATTTCTTTTCTTCTTGATATTAAGTTGAATTTCATTTAAGATGTTATTGAGAATATGGTGCTTTCTATACAAAAGATAGGAATAACTAGAAATATCGAATATGTCAACAAAATTTTTAGTCGAAAAGAAATTCAAACATAGCTTGGACTTAATGAAGGTTTATATAACTTGAAACCCTTGGGGGCTTGTAAGGTGGGGTGTAACTTTTGGTTAGATGTTGAATAATTAAAGTCAAGGTAGAGAATTATGAGATGACTTAAATTATAGTGAAATGGTATCTTAGCAATCTTAAACTTATAGTGAAATAGAATTTCATTGATCTTAGGAATCTGCGAAAATAAGGTTTTACTATCATTTAAATTTTGGTAAAATAAAATTTTAAATGACCATAAACATCTATGGTAATATAGTTCCACTATACCTATACATCTTACTTGTAATTTTGTAACTACCTTATTAAGGGTTGTATAAGGTTTGAAAGTTTTGTTCATAATTTTCCTTGTATCATCTTTCTCATGGTAATAAAATAATCAATTTTCTTACTTACTGACGTAAGCCACATCTATTAGCCTAACCACGTATATTCATTTGTTTTTTATTTCCTTATTTTTCATATATATGGTTTATGTTTGTGCAATATATGTCAATAATAAATTATATATGTTAGTACACTAAAAAAATAAGAATAAAACTTATCAACATTTTCTCAGATAAATATAAAATTAAATAACATATAAGTTGCAATGGGAATCACATATTAATATTTTTAATTTATAAACTTATCTTTTTGTTGAAAAATGAATGAATACTGATTGTTTCTTGCAAAACTATTACAACATTACAATGATTTCCAAGATATAAGCTAACTATAATCTTACAACATGATTGGAAGCTCAATTACAAAAGAAAAATTATGAAAAACAAATCAGATAAGCTTGTAGACCAGTGCAATAATTAAGTCATATATTTAATTTTCTTTTCATTCTATGGGATAGTAGATTGTCTAGTTTTTTTTAACAATTACAACAACTCTAACCCTGTTCAAGATTTTATTAGCTAACTGGTATTTATCCTCCTCAATTTGCATGTAAAATCTATAGTTTATTTCTTTCCAAATTGTGTAGATGGTGATGGTTAATGTAATTTTAAGCAGGAATTCATTCTCTTTTCTAGATCTGGTATGGTTAGTGAACTAGCTCATTTTCTTCCCATTCATATTTATCATTCCAATATATAATGAATTATGCTTCATACTGGTTTGGTGTAGTGGCAAGTGAAGAATAAGTGGTTTTTGCCCTCTTCTGCTACTTTGCGTAGAACATATGTTAAATCCCTTGCCCAAACCATCTAGTTCTTGTCCTAAGCCTATTTCTAATGTTAAGTCAATTAAAAAACCTATATTTTGGGCTTAATATTTATTGATTTGTGAAATTGGTATTTTAAAATTGATGGAATTATTTGTTAATTGTTCAC
>JANZLX010000002.1:20990377-21001401 GCA_025531955.1 Erythroxylum orinocense
TCCTCTTCAGAACCAGGCTTCTTGTCAATTTCACTTCTCACTTTGTTAAGCAAAGCATAATCGAGACCTTTCACCAACCACATCACCTGAAAATTCATTCCTCCATTTTCATTATTAAATCTGAAAACAAAAAACCAAAAGAGAGAGAGAGAGATAACTGCAAATGAAAATGAACAAGAAGAAAACACCGACCTCCGAGGTACTTGCTATTTTCAATGGAAATCTTGTGGGCGTCGACTGACTAGAGGTCGATGGTGCCCGAGGGAGCAATGGTGTGAAAGAAACCTAATTCTGTGGATTCATAATCAGGATTTTGATTTTCTCTGCGTTCCTTTGCTCGGTCTCTGTATTTAGCCTCTGTATTATTAGATGTGAAAGGAACCTAATTTAGAGAAATGGTGGAGACAAATAAAATAGATGTGATGCACAAATTATCCTTCCTAGAAAGAGGTATAATGAACTGATTCGTGGACAACATAAAACAGAGAAAGAAGAAACAAGAGAAAAACCAGCGGCGAAGAAACGTCAGAGAAAAAAGTGGGAAAGGAACGCGCCTGACGAAATTTTAAATATTAAGTAAACAAATCAACAACGATGTTTTATTGAACAAAATGACGCGGCTTCTATTTTGTGACGTTTTAATAAAAAAAACGTCACAAAACGTATTATCAATTTGCGACATTTTTATAAGACGTCACGAAAAATTTGAACTTTTCGTGACGTTTTTTAAACGTCGCAAAAAATTTTTACAATCTGTGACATTTTATTAATTAAACGTCGCGGATTATATTAATTTCTTGTAGTGAAATGACTAGCTTTTTTTTAGAGAATTTAAAAAATTCATTAATAAATGATGGAGATTACAAATGTATAAGGAACTATTACCAAATTGAGTTAAATCCAATTAAAAAACTGACGTCTGACTTAGTAGCAAACAAAATGGCATTTGCTAAGACCTTACGACATCATTCAGCTCCAAGCAATGATATTTTACAAAGATACAAGACATAATACACTTCGGGCATAACGACTTAGGGCTTTCCTCTCGTCTTTGATGCCTTTCTCGAGTTGGGTAGGGAGACGCAATCCACCGATGTGCGATGGTGCTTCTCTCCCTCTGTTATTTAATCATAGTAACAACACTCTGGACTCTTTCTCATCTTTAGGAAGATTTGTGATTTAGAGTTTGACCTTTGGCGATCCATCCATCCAGATCTTGCGATATCAGGGGTGGCGGGGTGGAGTTTTCTTGGGGCTTCCATTAACGGGATCTGGCTCAGATAAGTATATTCCATTGGATTGTGCCCGATTTTTGGTTTAATTTTGTATTCCTTTCTCACTAACATTCTCGGGCCATCGCCTAGGGTTTCTACTTGGAACAAGAAGGAGCTGTCTTCGCCATCTTCTCCATCATCTCACCTTCAGTATCTCAACAAACTCATCCCAGGTAACATTTTATTACCCGCTGATCTATTCTTGAAGGCATGTCATCTCCAAAATGCGATTAATCCGTACTTGATTTCTTGTAGGGGCAGAATGTCCTGATCTGGTGAATACACATCACGATATTCAACCTAGCGAAGTACTATTCCAGGTAATGTTAGTGTTCCTTTCTATTGTGTTGTTGAGTATATATTTTATCTTGATTGCTAGCTCTGTCTGTTGTTGAGAGGAATAAGATTATCCTGTGTTCCTTTGAATTTGTTGAGTAGGCTATTTTGGAGTTTTAGGAACTATTGACTAGAGAATGAACTAAGAGAATTATTATTATAAGATTTAATTATTGAGGTGATGGAGTCAATTAAAGGTCTTAAGTCTATTGTGAATAGCAAGTTAGAGGATGAAGTCTATTGCACGACGTCATTCCCTCAATACCTAACTAAGACTCTTAGGGTAAAATGTTATGACCATATAGTGTTGTCACATATTACATAGGTTTTAGTGTCGGTGCTTTTCTCACAATATAATGAAGTATTGTTACAACTTTATTTATCACTACTTTATATTATTTGTGTCAACAAACTTGTCGTAAATAAGTACAGTTGTTGTGACCATATAGTGTTGTCACACATTTGATAGGTTTTAGTGTCGACAATTTTGTCACAATAAAATGAAGTACTGTTATGACTTAATTCGTCACTACTTTATATTATTTATGATGATAAACTTATCATAAATATTTAAAGTTATTGTGACCATATAGTTTTGTCACACATTTCATAAGTTTTAGTGTCAGTATTTATGTCACAAAAGTGTTGCATAATTGTGACCATTTTTTAAATTAGTCACTATTTTATTAGTGACGGAGGTATTTGTGACGGGAGGTGATGACTTCAAAAATTGGACAATATTAATATTACTGCTTTTAGTGACAACTTTTACTTTCACTAAAAATACAATTTCTTATAGTGTTATGAAAAGCTTTTCACCCTAGCTGATGATAAGATTTGATTATGTTATATTAATTAGACTTATCTCTTTAGTTTTGAATTGATTTTTGGTGCTTAATTAATAAAATAAAATAAAATTTATTTTAGGAGGTGATAAGTGGAGATTGGACCAAATTTGAATTAAAAATGTCTAATTAGAGCATGATTGGTAAAATACACAAAATTTGGAAAGATAACATCAAAGACAACAGATAAGACTAAATCACGCATAGAGCCATATTCACTCTAAAAAGTTCAGTTCAATTAAAAGAATTAATCCTAGCACTATTATGTAAGGATTTTGATTTTTTTAAAAAGAATTATATCTAGAATATTGAAAGAAGTTAGTTTTTTTGGTAGGAAAAGAAGAAAAAAACGTTACATACACTCTCCATAATTCTCTTTTGTCTTTCTTTGTCTTTTCTTCTTCTTCTTTCTAATTTTTTGGTAGAACTAAAGCCAAGAGTAGCTAAATCAGAATTTTTTGATTCAAGAGAAATCAAACTCCAGTTATAACTTTAGGATGTTTTGTTCTAAACCTACATTTTTATTTCAATTCAAGTATTTATTATTTCTTGTTCTTATATTTCATGAATAATTAATATTGATTGATCTAAAAATTATTTCAATGTTGATTATTCTATTATTATTTATAAGTTTAATGATATGTAGTTGTCATGAATGATTATTACAAGTAGCAAGTAGGTTATTTATGTATTTGTATTTTTAACTTATGAGAAGCAAGAAAACTAAATTTAATAGTTGTAGCTATCTCAAACATTTAATTTATGGCTTAGTCTTTGTTATTATGCTTATTTCTATCATTTAATTGATATGAAATGTTATCATACGCAATTAATTAATGGTAAGTTTTGATTTGAATGCTAAGTTTAAATCAATTAATTTAGAAAAAAACTAAGATTTATTATAGATATCCTAATAGGTTTTAGACTAACAACTTGAGTTATGAAAATTATTCTTTTTATACCAATGATAAAAGTTACAAATGGATGAAATCCTTTCCTTAAATCAGGGTTATGAAATCCTTTCCTTAAATCAGAGTTAAGTAAAATTAAATCTCTCACTTTTATGCTAAGTTGATTTATTTTGATTTATTTTTAATTTTAGGTAATTAGTTAATTGATCACAAACCTCATTCTATTTTTTCAATTGAAATTGAAAAACTAATTTTGAGTTTTCTTAGGATTTGACCTAGTCCTACAATTACTACAAAAGTTTAGCAAATCAAGATTAATTTTGAGTGTTTTGATATCCTATTCAAAATTTTGGTTTTGTTGCTGGGGAACTATTTTAGCTTCTTAGTTTCTTTGTTTTATTTTATAATTGACTGCTAATATCTTGTCTTGTATGACTTATTCTTCTTAAAAAAATTAATTGTAATATAATCTGGAGATTGAGAAGACATTGTGTTGATTAAGAAAAGAGACCAAGGAAAAATTATTTCACCTTCAATGATGAAAGTTGAGATAGATCTAACAATTAGTGAAGACTCTAATTTTCAAGAAGTTAAAGAAAAGATGATAAATCTTAACACTAAAACATTAAGGGAGTTAACTGCACAAAATTTGAATCAACATCCCTTATGCGTAAGATTTTCAAATGTTAAGGTATATTTCAAACTGAAATCTGGTTTAATTCACATACTCCCTATTTTTGTGGTCTTTTAAGTGAAGATCCACATAAACATTTGATAGAATTTCATATTGTTTGCTTTAGAATGAATCCACAGGGAGTGATAAAAGAATAAATTAATATTAGAGCCTTTTCAATCACATTGAAACATAAGGCAAAGGATATACTTTATTATCTTCTCTCTAGCTTAGTGACAATATGGAACTAAATGAAAAGGTCATTCCTAGAGAAGTTCTTTCCTGCATCATAAGCAGCTAATATCAGAAATGATATATGTGGGTAAGATAATTCACTAGAGAAACATTGTACAAATATTAGGAGAGGTTTAAGGAATTATGTGTTAGCTTCCCAGATCATCAAATTCTTGAGAAACTTTTGATTTGATATTTTGATGAACGGCTACTACCAATAGATAGGAGTATGGTTAATGTAGCAAGTTGAGGAGCTTTGCTAAATAAAACTCTAGAAAACTAATTTCAAATATAGCAAAAATTTCTCAACAATTTGGGATAAGGATGAATGGTGCTGTTAGTAAGTACTACAAAACCTTGAAGATAAAATTTAATATTTAATTGCTTTAATTTTTCAAATAGTTGTAGGTTAATTACAACTCACACAAATGTGTGGAATATGCTTATTCTTTACGTATCGTACAGATATATGCCCTACATTGTAATAAGAATCCATTCAAGAAGTTAATGCAATAGGGGATTTTTTGGTCAACTTTTGCAGAAATGTGACCCTTATCATTATAGTTCAGGGTGGAGGGATCACCCAAATTCTAGCTATGGAAATCAAAGAGCACAATAAAAATACCAACATAAAATTTCAATAGACAAACTCAAGCACTTGCATATGCTCAATCGCAACCCTTAAATTTAGGTATGTGTTTGGATGAAATTGTTAAGGCATTTGTTACTAATACTCAACAATTTTAGTTGGAAGTAAGAGCAATCCTTTAGAATTTAAGAAATTAGATCACTTAATTGGCCCATTTTGTTAGTAAATTAGAACTGCAAGAATTATGAAAATTACCTTTACAAATGATGGTGAATCTTAAAGAGAATGTGAGTGTAATAATGTTGAGAAATGGGAAGGAAATCCAATTTAACTCTTCTTTACCAATGAAGATAGAAAAGCATGATAAAGGAGAAAAGAAAGATTAATCTCTAGCTCAGGATTCAACAAAGGTAAAGGTTAATTTATCTTTGTCTATGCCATGTAATTCATATATCCCTCCCTTACTTTGCAAGTTGGCTAAATCAAAAGAAGAGTAGTATGAGAGAGAGAAAGATATTAGAGACCTTTATTAAGGTGAAAAGAAGGACATCTGTAACACACCACTACTATATAGCATATACCCGAACATCTGGAGGACATTCAAGAACATTCCCAATGAGAATGACATGTTAGAGCAAACATATTCACTATTATGGCATCATACAGAACATAAGTAATCATAAGTTCAACATGTCTCATTTCATTTCACAAACATCATTAACATTGTCATTACATCTTATAATCCATATATTTACATTACAAAAATATATGAGAGTTTATTGTTCTTTACAAAATATCTAACATGAAATGAGATGCCAACAGAAACAATTTATCTAAACTCCCTAGACATCAGCTGACGAGACCTTTAAGCCATTCCTGATTTCAAAATTGACAATACTAGTCTGATACTAGATTGCCTTAGAAGTTAGGTCTCCTTAGTACCTGAAAAATAACGTTGCAGTTTTGATGAGTTTTGTGAACTCAGTAAGTGAACCATTATAATTGTGTTCACTCAAGTGATCAAAACACAACATCACAAGTATACAACCACATTCATAAGCATATCACATTAGCTTCAATCAATTCCCATACATTTTTGTATATCAAGTCACACTATGCATTATATCTCAATAAGCACATTCTAATACAAACATGTCATATAATCTTTTTAGAACAATCCAATCTTTCAACTTAATCATTCATATCATCAACATGTATACAAGTATTGCATATTCATATATCAACACAATTTAGTACTTTTTTCACAATCATTCACATGTACACAAACATCGCATAAGATTATATCATCTCAATTTAATCATTCTTTACAATGATTCACGTGATACATGTAAAGATATATATGCAATGCACATGAGGCTCCACTTTCATTTTTATTTTGATGTGACTAAGCACCTATTTAACTGTCCCATATCCGTCATAGATATCGGGCTCATTTCAGATACTGTCCCATACCCATTGTGGATACCAGGCTCATTAATCATTGAGCCTTTGCTTTATGTGCACATTTTTTAGCTTTAAGTTGTTTTTCACGTTGGTCATTCTAGTAATAACTCCTTTATCTAATCATACATATCAATGTAATGAAAATGCATCAAATAACATATTATGCTATCAATAACTCTCATTCAGTGTGCACAGTCATATAGCACATTCATCGAATCTAAGTCTGGCATTCAACATATAGTTGAGAACATAAATTCCAAATTTACATTCAATTTGCAAACACTTCCAATACAGTCCCGAATATTAAACTCCTCAGACTATCAATGTCCGGAATTATCACAATCATATTAGTAACAGTTCAATATCTAACAGTTAATTAAAAATAATTTAAATATAATATTTAAACATCTAAGTTAACTCACTGTATGCTCCAGATAGCCATTGCTTTGACAATCTAGCAATGTCTGGATGCTGACGTTCAGTTTGTGCTTCTTTAGTCATGCAATACACACATATGTATACATTACTAACTTGTTTAATCAAATAAGTACATAATTACACACATGTATATGTGTTATGTGCTTAATTGAATTTCTTGGGTATGTTTTCTTATACATATATCTTGACTATTCAATTTGTGCTTATACACCCTAAGACCATTCAAACATTATATTTTGTATACTACCATTTTGCAATCAGGTTTGTACCATTAAGTTAGCTTGATTTACTCCAATTTCATCAACCATACTTTACTCTTATCCTTGAACATTTTCATGAAAAAAAGCCTCTTATAATACATATACAATTTTTACTTTAAATCTGAAATTTCAGTAAGCTAGATCTATACATTCACCGAACTTTTTCCATCAATATATTTTCATACATTTACCTAACTCTCATTCATAACTACCCCATGTTCGTCAATTCTCATTCATCCATACCTTATACATATTACTCATGTCTTTAACATCATGTTTGCATTAAAAGAACTCATTTATTCCTTAAACAAATCATAATTTCCATATTTGAGCTTAACCACATCAAAACAGTCCATTCTTTAGACATCAATTAACTACATAAACTTATCAAGCTCTTAACCAATCAATCAAGCAACAATGTAGGCTCATTCCTATCCTTAATCAAGTCCAAATATACTAATTAAGAGTGAAATTTATCAGCTGGTTCAACATGTACACAAGGCTGAAATTAAAATTCTAGAATTTGACATCAACATCACTAATGTGTATAACTTTACTACCTTCAATACTTCACGAATTTTACAAGCCTAAAGACATCACTAACACCTGAAATTTTCCAGATTTCATGTCCTTTAAGGTCACTTCATTTCAGGTTAATTTAACTTCTATATTGGTTACACTAAGGCTTACAAAATTTTGCTCACTTATATCATTAACAGTCACTTTTTACAAACACACCTACAACTCTAATTTTTCAGATTCGAAAATAACTTAATAACACGTATCTTTAGCATGAATTCATCATCAATTATACTTCAAATCTCAACTTAAATCATCCATACAACAACACATAAGCTACTGTTTTCTTACATGTAAAAATAGAATAGAAAAGTACCCAAGTTTATGTAGAAATTTCCAGCACAATTCATCATCAATATCATATACAATTCATCCCAATTTCATCATCATAAATTCTATATTATAACATGCCTTAAATAACAATCTTTTACTTACTTGTCTAGCTCAAATTCTAGCTCAAAGATCAAGCTAATTTAGTTCTCCATGCATGCAAAAATCCTCATGAATTTAAGGTAACAATAAGTTCATTTTCAACTATATCCAAGGACAATAATAATTTGATTCTTTAACCGTCTTGTGAAGGGTAAAAGCATGGATTATTGGTGTGGAATTGGACACAAACATAGAAAAAATACAGGGATGTAAAGGTGAGAGAGTTTCGGTGGTGTAAGAAGAAGATAGAAGAAGAAATGAGCATAACTAAAATCACTCCTGCAGAAACTTAACACCTTGGATGCTAAGTGTCTCCATATTACTATGACATATGTCCCTAAGCATGTTCTCCATTTGTCTTGCATATTTGTTGCCAAATGTCAACATTAAGCTAGGCTGTTTGTCACCCACTCATTGCTGCCATTTGTCAATTAATTAGCTATGCTACTTTGTTTTCTTCTGAGTGTCAATTTATCTTACCACTTTGCATTTTTCCTAGGCTAAATGTACATTTAATTAATCAATTTTCCAATTGTATTAATTAATTCCAAATTTACTACTTGTAATTAATCAAATCAAAATGCAAGGCAGAAGCAATACATAATTCACATCATGATCATTTTAACCTTTCATACCCCGAACTAAATCAATTGAGTGCATATACATTCTTGGCAATGTATATGATATCATAATTCATGTGCCTATGATATCATTATGCATGTGAATGAAATGAAATTCATAGATTCTCAATGATATGACTTATATGCAATAGTGTGAGTAAAATCAGCATAAATTCTACAAGCTCAAGCTTGGGTAATACCACCAATTACAAGTTTCAACACTAAAGTAGTCAAATGACCTACTTGTTGAGAATTTTTCTTTAATTGATCCTGAATGAAATGCACATTTATTTCGTTAACTCTCCTAACTTGATTAATCTCATTTTAGTTCCAAATTGTTGTGAATTTTTAGCCATGTAAGAGATTAATTGTTTAGCTTGTGTAGGAGTTTTAATAACTAATGCCTCGCCACTAGCTGCGTCTATCATGCTCCTATGAAAATAGAAAAGCACGTAATTTGACTTGTTCTTCATCAATTCCTATAGGTCTCATAGAAAAATAAACAATCAAAAATTCTTTTAAATACCTATGAGGATCCTCACCTGCACGTCCATAAAATTTAGACAATCTACAACATCAAAACTTAAGAAATAAACTTATAATACATTTTTAGAATCATATAATCAATATTTAAAAGCTAGAAATTTACTTTATTTGTCAAAAAGTCTTAATCATTCAAAATATATAATCTAGAAATTTTTAATAATGAAATCAAATTATACAAATATGAAAATTTCAACTATAAGACATGTAGAAATAGGAAGCCCAAAAGGTCATATGACGTCATGGTCATATGAAGTCATGTGGCATGTAGAAATAGGAAGCCCAAAAAGTCATACGGTAGTTGTTAAAATAGGAAGCCCAAAAAGTCATATGAACTCATGGTCATATTATCAGCGTGCTTAACGCACTCTTTCACCCTATTCAGCTAATAATCCTATTTTGCCCACATTAAGTATATCACTCGTAATTTAGCCTCAAGAGAGAATTATCTTCACTAATTTGGGTTGTCCATATTCATAAAACTAACTTTACATAGAATATTAATTTTGTCAATGACATAAAATTAGCAAAAAATATAAAACCATAACAATCTCTAAAACTAACCCCTTCTTCATATGACTGTTTACTCATCTTCTCCTCCTTGCTACTATTTTTTATAGCCTAAAAAATGTCTCTAACAGTCGTACATTACTGGATCTTTGATGATTTTCCTCTTATCTCTTCCATTTTAAAAGGACTTGGAGCTAGGTTTTTGAGATGGAGATAAAGACATCGAGTGGGTGAGTCTCCTTCTCGCTCCCTTTATTACTGCGTCTATTTTCTCTTCTTTTGTTATACATTTTACTCTGTTCTGGCTTTTGCAGTTTATTCCTCTACACTCTTTCCTCTCTTTTTTCCTGCTTCACATTTTGTTTTTTTGCTACTTATCCTTTAGTTGTTTGTCATATTGTGTTGTCTTGTTTTTTGGCTGCTGGAATTTATTGATGAAAACGATCTAGAAGGAGGGGTTGAATAGATCTTTTAATCTTTTCGTAAAGTGCTACAAAACAGAGAATTAAAACACACGAAATAAACAAGCAAGTTGAAATGTAAAAGAGTAGAGAAGAAAAGCAAACACAGTGTTTATAGAGGTTCGATGCTAAGACCTACGTCCTCCACCTAAGCTCCCACTTAGGATTTTGATAAAGCTCTTTACTACACACTTTTTAGTTAAGTGTGAACTCTTCCAATTCAACTTGACTTCTAGCTTAAGCTACACCTTACAAATGATTTATTTTTCGGCACAAATCCTACCTCCCAAGTGATTCTTCTCTAATTGCTTAGCTCATAATAATAACAATGATAGAAATGAAGTAGTAAAGCCTAGTACAGCTGAATACAATTAGAATATGCTAAGAACAAATTGAGAGCGATGTGAAGATAATTTCAAACTTTTGTAAGTATGCTTCGCTTTGGACTTATGTAATCAATCCTCTGAAGTTCCATCCTTTATTTCCAGGCTTCAAAACATTTTTAGACGTTTTAGAACTCTCCTAGCCTTTGTAGAACGCTTCTAGCCGTTGTATGAATATTTTCTCCCATTTGTAATCAATTGACACAGTCAAATTATGTTCAGCTGCAACTGATAGTTGACTAGTCGGTATGTAATAGTCGACTAGTACATTATAGTCAACTTGTCTTCAAGAGTTAGTCGACTAGCACTAACATTTTTCATGAGATTTTTTGCTCCGCTCTTCGAATAGTCGACTAGTCCATTTAACCAACTGACAGGTCTGATTATTAATAGTTGACTTGCAACATGATGGTCGACTTGTCCCAAGCTCCAACTGACAGATATCACACAATCTCCAATCTTTGATTGTTGA
>JANZLX010000002.1:21011585-21045155 GCA_025531955.1 Erythroxylum orinocense
ATTTTCACTCACTTGACTGAATACAATATGAATTGAAAAACTGAAGTCTCTGTGTTGTGTGTCTGTCCGAAGTTGGTATATTGCCTTTTATACCAGAAGTTGAATAGATGAAGAATAACTCTTGGATGGCTGAAGATGAAGTATGTCACATGCCTCTCACATGACTCATTAAAGGTCCTTTCTCTGCTGTCATTTTAATGTTTATGAAGTGCTGCGTATAACTGTGCTTTGGGCTGAGTTTAAGATATGCACAAAACGACTACATTTTAGTTTATTAGTATCTGACTAGTTATGAGCCACGTGGGTGTGTATATTTTCTGAACATTATTGTCTGAATTTGAAAACAGCGTGAACTCTCTTCTCCTCCTTTCTTCGACAACTTCTCAGACACAATATGTATTTACTTGTCGTCTTCATTCTTCTTGTGCTTTAGATTATGGATTGTTGGAGAATCAGAGGCTATTCTCACAATTACAATTTGGTAGATTATGAAATACTTACACACTAATCGAGTCATTTAATAGCACCATAATTACACGGTCTAAAAACAAAGATAAGATGAAGACCATTAACTTCTATTCTCTAGTAATCTCCTAAGCACATAATTTTAAAAATAATTTCTAGAGATCCAATTCATAGTAATTAAGTTAAATCAAATCAAAACATACTACTATGGAAAAGAATTAATGAGAATAATCACGATCAGTATATGATATTAGTAACTGTACTCATTTTCTATAGTTTGATTAATAAATGTGGATCTCATGAGAGCATATCAAAGTCCTAAACTTTTCAAAGTAAATTTATATAAAAGAGGTCAATACAAAATTATCACATTTTAGAATTTTAGAATTACAAATAATTTAGAGGGAAATGGAGTTTGTTAGTAAATTATTTAGTAAATATAATATATGATCAATCAAAGTGACTTTCTTACCCTTGATAGATTTAGGCCTTTTTTATAATTTCTATCATAATGTCATTCCCTTCAATGGTCACTTAGACAGGCCTAGTGAGATTAAAATTTTAGGTAAATTATATATTCTAATTTGGAGTTCAACTATAATTTGCAGCCTAGTTTCTGTCTAAAATAAATTATGCACATATATTCTAACTTTTAACAATAGATGTTAAGATATGAAAACTAACTATGTAGAGTTTGAATATTATGAACCAACTAAGCCATATAAGTTCAATCGTATACAAATTTGAACTTGTTCCATATGTGTGTAGCAAATGCAAGATCTTTTTTTATTTTTTTACTAAATGAAACATATTATTCAAAATAGAAAATTACACTTCTGAAGTTTGGTATTATTGAATAGTAGAAAAGAGAAGCTAGAATATAGTAAATTAAATAAGCCATATCTAATAATAAATAAGTCATATTTAAAGTATGATTAAAGGTCTTTTGCTATCAAAATATTTAAAGTCTATTTTCTAATAAATATAAGGAAACAATTTGGTAGTCATTATTTATTTGTTATTAGTGATTATAAATATTATAAATCATAAAATATATTATTTTAATAAAATAATTTTTAATTTAATAATGAAGACTTTTTTTTTAAATGAAAGAATTGCATTAACTATAAGTAAAGCTAATACACCATTACAATGATTTCAAGGCTAGTAGGTCGATCATTAAAAGTTATATAGATGAGGAAAAAACTACAAAAAGATAGTACAAACTAATAATGTCATGTACTTATAACTGCCATCGAAGTTTCATTTCAGATGAGAGAGCGTGTTGCACATTCTTCGCAACAAAAGCTGACTATACCCAATTAATAATCATGTCTGCAAGCTGGTATTTGTCTTCTTCCTTGTGTGTGAAAAAGTAGCTATTGCGCTCTTTCCAAAGTGCATAGATGGTAGTAGTAAAAGCTATTGCAAGAAGAAGTCCATTGGCCATATGTGGTTTTGAGTTTCTACTAATTGTTCAAGGTTTGCTCCCAATTGTACATGGAAGTATCACATGGAATGAGGTGAAGAATTTTGCTCTAAACTACTTTAGAAAATCGACATAGAAAGAAGAGATGTTCTCTATGTTCCATATGTATCTTGCATAAAAACACAAGTAGCCTCTATATTACCATGCTATTGCTTTCTAGTCTTGAGCCTATTCCGAATTGCTGACCAAGTAACGAAAGAAGCCTTGTGATTCAAAGTAGTCCTCCAAAGTAGATTAAACCAAGGGACCTCAGGGAGATCGTTGGTAAGTAGAAGATGACAAGATTTGTTTGAGAAAGTACCATTTGGATTGGGGTCTAAATGATTCCATCATCACATTATCCAATTGAGGTAAGTATTGCACAAGGAGATCAAAACCTCTAAACTATCCATGCCATTCACCATGAAAGATAGAGATGAGACTTTTAGGTTATGGGGTAATCTGTTCCTCAAATGATTCAATTCAGAGATGCATATAAGAGGGCTAGAGTCTAACCAGTTATCAAACCAAAACTAAGTTTTGTGGCCGTTACCTATGTTGTGCTTGATCTAGGGATATGTAGTGTATCTCATCTGAATGAAGATTATTATTGATCACCAAATGATGGTCATGTAATTAGGTTCTTATTATAATTACATATTATATAAGACTTAACAGCAAATCATAATAAGATGATTTATGGCAAAAGCTTAGCGTTACGTCTGATCATCATATATGGAAGCCAGGATATGTGGAGCTTTACCAAACATTCCCAGGCCTAGCTGGGATGCAATGCTAGTATTACAAATTAAGTTATAGCTCCTAAATAAACTAAAGCTAGCACATAAAGACTAACTCGCGGCACTATGATTACACATATTAGCAGCTTTGCAATGCTGTAACTATTTTGCAAGAAATGATCTCAAAAGCCTAACGTTTGAAGTACGGACTGAGTCGTTGAGTCACCGGGCAGAAGCGCAGGTCACCTAGTCTTTCCATTCAGATGTGTGATTCTGCAATGTATAACTCAGTCAAGGATAAAAAATGTTATCCATTGGATTAAGTACGTAAGATAGCCTGTCAATACAAACTTGTTAACAAAAATAAAAGTAGGAGTTTTCTCTCAAAGCTCTTACCCTGAGGGGATCAATACTTCCGCACAAACACACACAAAAAGAAAAGAAAGGAATTGGAGGTGGCATCAACTAATTCATATGCAATTGCTGTCACCGGGGAATAATAGGGCTATGATATATTTTCTGCCTCACTACGTAGTTAATTAATAAAACTTACAAGGAAATGGCTACAACCCCATGTCTACACTAATCCTGAGCTTGTTCTTGATAAAAACGAACAATGGTACGTAGATCGTCAAGACATGAATGCGAAAGAGATTTTGGATTAAGGTCATATGTCCGAACAGAACTAAAATGAATCAGCTTAAGAATGGCGTATATGCATGCATATGTAACAACACGTTGTTAGAATATCTCTGTTTCATTTGTTCCAGGAAACATATATACCATGCATTGTTTGTTGCCTTGAATAAGTAGGCACGCAATCCCAAACAACCTCAGAACAAAAGCATTCACTGAAAACTCTTGTTCAGCATCTTTCAAAGGCTACTTGGACCCATCTTGGATGGTTTCTAATAGAAATATGACAGGCACTCTTTTCTTTTCTTTTTCGTTTCCTCTCTGGCCTAAAACTGAACTTTCTGATGGTAAACTGATTTGAGTAGGAGTAGGATGGTCTACGATGCTCTTCTTTGGTTTAGCTTGCGGCCCTTGAACGTAATCAAACTATGATAGGATAATGTTATAAAATGGTAGTACGATTGCATATATGTACCTATGAGGGTCCATCTCTTCTGTTTCATGTAAAATTTCTTAGCAAAAATACCACACAAGCTTGGTGAAGGCTTGCAAGTAGAAAAAAACGATGCAGCAGGTAGGCGATTGCAGGAAACAAAAGTGCCTTGCAGGACAAACACAGGAAGATGAACAAGTGCAAAAGCACAAGCAAGTCTTATCTTTGAAAATCCTAACAGTGAAAGATTTAACATCAATTTTCACATCAGTGAAGAGCATATACTAAGGGCCTCCCTAACACAAAATTTTATTAGTCATTCCCAACTTGTAAAGGCAAGAAATTTATGGTTTCATTGAAGGTAGTCATTCCAAAGCAAGTCACAAAATTTTGTCTGTTTGTGTAAGGTTCACGAAATATGTCAACAACTAACGTAAAGACCTCTAGGTCAACACATAAGTAGAACAAGGACCTTGTTCATTTTAATGGACCTATGTACTGGGATGAATAATATATAAAAAAGTAAAACATTAGTGCGATGAGAAACAACTTTCATTTCATCAATTCGGTAAGCACTGCACTAAAATAAGATCCCTGAGTTGTAGTTGCACTGTTTTTTTTAGTTGTATCTTTGTCTCATAGAAAAATCTATTTGAACTGTTCAAAGAACAGGTAGAAAACTGCAATTCCTTTCATCATAGTACTAGAGCTTCATGTATTGTGTAAAAACAAAAAGAAGCAAACTAACTTTTATTAAATTGAGTTTTATCTGTATCTTTGAGTAACTAGGGACGTGTAGTGAAGCCTAATATTTACTAGCGGCAATTTTGACATCAAGCTAGACCGACTTTATGGCTATGGAAGATATAAGGTCGTGTATCTTGATACTTTAACCACGACTTCAGTCAATAAGTAAAAACAAGAAATGCATCATTTACATTTGTATCAAAATGCATAAATTCGATGTACTCAACTTTGCTAACTATTGAATAACTACATCACATCTAGCGATATAAATTACTAAAAATATTTTTATATTAAAGTATTCATATACAGAATATTAAATTCAACCATATTATACACAATTATACACATTTTTGCTTAACTTTTCATCAATATATTAGTAATACAATTCCATCTAAGGGAAGACATGCAAAAAACATGTTCGGTTAGGAATTTTATATTGAAACTAGAAAGTACTAATGGAACTATAGTATATTTAATCATTCACCAAGATCTAAATAAATATTTATTCTTCTTTCATTTTTTATTCTCTTTATTTTTCATGCAAGCTTGTGTCTATTCGTGTTTTTTTTTTATGCCACATCATATGTTAATGTTTACTATAGTAAATAATTGTAATGATTATAACTACTGTAATTATATTGTTATTTGAATTCTTAATCCATAATCAATCATTTGAAATATGCGTTTTTATATATAAATTAAATATTGTGCTTCTATAAAAGTCATTATACTACTAGTTTTCTTTATCATAGCTAATTGGATTTGATTTCTTCTTTTTTAATATAAACATTTCCCTTTACATTTGCATTGAAAATTGCATTACATAAAACCACAAAATAGCAACTTTTTTAGTAGAAAGGAAAGGATATCAACTATAAAGGTAAACACCCTACATTACAAATAGTAACTGAAGTCAATAAGAATTAGTTTCCTAATGTTAGAAAAATTCACTTTAGCTTTATCAATTCAATCTTACTAACAAAAAACTCTATAGTCAAACTTTATTATACTCACCAATACACACAACTAGAGCAATTTTTTCTTAGAAATGACAAATATTTAGTAATATAAGTGACTCACATGCCCACTTAGCTCTAGTTCTATTCAATATGTACACCTACTACTATTAGATCTTAACATTGAGTGAAAAATGATATTTTAAATTTTATTCTTCTTTATTCATTTCGATAAAAATGATATTTTAAATTTTATTCTTCTTTATTCATTTCGATATCATAAATAAAAGTGTATATATATATATATATATATATATATATTTGTCTCTAGTTACAACCACTTAACTTTTGTGAGACTTTTTAAGAATGGAAATAAATAAGATCAATAAGACTATGTGTAATTATATGTTATTGAATTAAGATTACCATGTTTACGAAAATTTATCACGTAATATATACATCTCCTTGATTCACTCTTAAATTGGTAACATAATAAGTTAATAACATGTGATTTCTTTCATCTTAGATTCACATGCACACAATCATCATATTTATATAATAGAAATATTAATCTATTGATTGACCAATAATAGAGTGTGGAATTCAACATAGCATACACTTTAATCACAACTAAGCACAATTTATATATAAAAAAATTACATTATAGTAAAGAGAGCTATTGATTTTGACCTTGATATATTTAATCCAAAAGCTTAAATGATAGACGATCAACTATGTAGATTTATAGACATTGTAAATGTTTATTATAATATTTATTTTATTTTTAGATTATTGCTATTAATTTGATTTCTTCTTTCTCTCATAAACATTTTCTTTCACTTCTACTTATAATATTTACAGTAAAGTTACTTTTCATAAACCATAAAGTACCAACTTGCTTGTTTAAACAAGCAAATCATATCAACTACAAATGTAAGGATGCTCCATAGTGAATATTAATCAAAGTAAAAGAGAATCAATTTCTTAATGTTAGATAGACTTTGTATATTTATTATTATGCATTTCATTTTAGCCTTATGAAATAAATGTTACCAACTAATGATTTTCTATTTGAACTTTTACAATGTCTATAAATCTACATAGTTGGAGCAAGATTTTTTTTAAAATGCTTCAAATATTTAACAAGATGAGTGACTCTCATGCCTACATATCTCTAATAATATTTATTCAATTTTTGTACTTATTATTGCTAGATTTTTTTTAATTCAGTGTTAAATGATGTTTAAAATACTATCCTTTTTATTACTTTAATATATAAATATATAAGTATTTAACTCTAATCATAACCACTTAGATTGTGTGAGACAGCCGCCAAGATTGTAAATAAACATCAATATAACTTTGCGTAAAGTATATTATCAGATCAAGATTATTATGTTTGATAAAATTTATGAAATGATAAATGCATCTGCTTCTTAGAAACTCCGAACTAGTTACATGATAAGTTAATAACATGTGTTTCTTTGGTCTTAGTTTCATGGACACGTGAACTCATCAATTTTAATTAGTATAAAGATTAGTTTGTTGGTTAAATATTATAATAACATATGTTTCTTTCATCTGAGTTTCACTTACGCACAAATTCATCAAATTTTGTTACTAGAAATATTAATCTATTAGTAACAAATGGGACCAAATCTCATATTCCGGTTATGGTATTCTTATCATATTTCATTAAATCTCATCCACATATTTGTATAGACCTACATGAATATATGGATGAGATTTAATGAAACAGAGTTAGAAGACAGTAACTGGAACAGAGGATTTTATGTTGATCTTTTAAGTGCTAAAAGATCAAGAAGATCATAAACAACATGATTAAACTTGAAGCTTCACAATTCATTTGTATCCTTTTAATTTGGCATAGTTTTCGGAAAATGATATAACTTTTTTCAGTACAACTTTTAGCGGAAACCTAACAGGTTATCAAGGCAAGAATTATAACGACAGTTTTGATCCGAATCAAGTGAAAAGAAGTATGATATGCATTACAGGAACTTAAAATGTTCTAGAGATACCTAGCTGTCTGAGCTAAAAGAAATGAAAGTCCGATGAGTAGACAACTTCACTGGACAATTTTATAATCGCAGCGGGAACTTCCTTGGGTGCTTTTAGGCTTTTATAAATTTGTTCCTCACTTTCAAAACCTATCAAAAGATACCTATTGGATACGGCAGAAATGGAAGGAAGAGCAGGCTACCATAGATAGGTTTCAGATCCACAGTAAGCAAAGAAATAGAGAGGAGCATTTTAAATAAGGACGATGTTACATGATTATGCATGTTAAATCCCACGTCAATGTGTAGAAAATTACATGCATGCAAAGATTGACACATCAGTCGAGACCATTCATGGGGACCAGAAAATCACAGAGGATCATAAAAGAGAAAATCTAGGGGAACGTAAAGAAGTGCTGCATATTATAATTCAGACATCACATGTTCTTTTTGCAAGATGTGTATATATATATATATAGATAGATAGATAGATAGATAGATAGAGAGAGAGAGAGAGAGGAATGACCATTCTCCCACTATTTTGTCATAAACATCTCTTCTAATTAGAGAGTGAGGCTAAAAACGGAGACGGACGTGAAATCATTTAACCAGTCATAATTGCTTCTCTCCACCCTTCTCAACCTTAGAGGTGATACAAAGATTAGGGTTTTAGAAAGCGATCTTAGGGTTTTAGATTGAAGAAACCAAATCTCCTTCAACTAACAATCAAGATATATAAGTCCTCTAATTTTAGTCTCACTTTATATACGTCTCCCACGGTTGTTTACTGCATAATAGACAATACATATCTAACTTGTCAACCAAATATATATGCCCCTAGTTTCAAGCATTGATTAGACAAGGGTCTGATTCATTTACTGTTAGCTGAGGGGTAAAAGAAAATTTTAAACTGAATAATCGCATATACTACGTCATTAAAGAAATCATCTGCTTGAATATAGACGAAAGGAATTACCATATAGTCTGAAAAAACCAGGACGAGTTGATCAATTAAGCTGATGACTGCATCGAAGGATTGGTATCTTCTCTCATAACTTGCTTGATTGAACTCTTCTTCTTCTTTTTCTTCTTGTATGGAATCCCCCTTGCTTTAGCTTGACAGTCCCTCACTTCACGCAAATAAACCCGAATAGCTCCGTTCCCAAAAGGATTGGTCTCAGTTGATCCTCCATGTTCCTCGTAAGCAGCTCGCAGACGTCCAATTAGGGCATCGAGACTTCCCCAAGCTTGTCTCAAAGGACAGGTACAAGGAGCCGGAGGATCTGGTTGCCCAAAAAAGACACACCCATGTAGATGAACCTTAGTCTTTCCGAACTGATCGAGGTACCGGAGAAAATCAAGAACATGGTTGCAGTTGCACTGAGAAAGTGGAACTGGGGGTCTCTGGTTCTTCAAGTACTGCCCAAAAGTGTTCCAGTCTCGGCGTTTCTGCGACTCGTAACGACTCAACGGAGCAACAGCTTGATGAGGAGGAGGTTGCTGTTGTTCGCCAACCGATCGTGATGACCCTTCAGCAAAATCTTTAAGCTTGTCTCCTGACATGGTGATTGAGGTGTTTGCAGAAAGAAAATTCTTGGGTATTTTTGGCAAAATTTTGAAAAAGTGGGGACTATCTAGCTAGCTAGCTAGAGAAATAAGAGAGAGATGGAAGAAGAACGGTGAAGTAGTGCAGAGGTGCGAAAGTTGAAAATCACATCTGTGGTGGGTCTACAGAGGAGACATGGCATGGGGCCCTTATCAAGTTGCTTTTGTTAATTCTTTCTTTCTTACAATTTCTTATTTCGTTCCTACAATCACATTTAATTAATATACAAACTATATTTTGAATTGAAAATTCATATTTGTTATCTCTTTGCATCATCAATACGATCGTTATCATTATTTTCATTTGAATTATGATCATTTCATTGCGTTAATATGAAATCTACGACTCTTAGTTGTAAGGCTTAATGATTCGGTTTAACTTTGTATAACTTCTTTACATCAATGACGTGATGTAAATATACAAGCAGATTTGTGTTTTAAGAGTGAAAGTAACATATAATCAATTGATATTGCTAGAATTTTTATAGAGCTTCTTAATCACTTGTTTCGTGTGAAAAATTATAACCCTAGCAAGTCATCCATTCATCACCAGATTTGAAGTATATATATGTAAGTATAAATCCCTGTATAAAGTTAGTTCGGGATCTGACTTATTTATTTATTTGGTTGGTGGCACTTTTCTTATTTAATGTTGTTTTTCTTCCTCCTTTCAAAGTTTTACGCAAGTAGGCATAAAACCAGGGGAATAATAACAAACAACGAGCGATTGCTTGAAATTTTGAGCTAATTCATGATCATGCATGCACAAGGAAAATTCTAAATGACCATGAGAGTTTTGTTTCTTTGGCCATCAGGGAATCCAGGAAAAGATCGTTGCCTGCGCAACAGTAGGTACTAGGAATGCCTGCTTTAATTGTTGAATCCTTGGAGACTATTAGGTCAACAGTATTCAAATTGGAAAGCTATTTTTAGCCTTAGAAAGTAAAGGATTTTAATTTTATGCTATAGTAGATATGGGGACATGATTCATCCAGTAATTAAGTTACACTAGACTCGCTTTCTTAATGTTTTCGAGCTCAACAGACGCTCCTGCCTACTTGTATGCTTGTTATTTCATATTTGCTCAAGTACAATTTTGGCTACTTAGCTTAATTACCCACTTGAATATAACTAGGGAATGTTGCAGCTCAGAAACGGCATCTGTTAAGTTAAACGATTAATTTTTAAAGACCCCTTGGCAGTAGGTTGGAGGTGTTTATTCTTATACTCTGTGAACTCATATCTGGCCACATTGATCAGCCAATAAAGGAATATAAGTTTTAACAGTCAATTTTCTGCTAAAATCATTATAATATATGCTAATAATATTTTTAGATGATATCCCAAAGCACTGACTTATGGTTCGAATTCGTCTTGTTAAATATCAAATTACAAGAACTTATGAAAATTCATACGACAAAATTCTTGCTGAAAATAGTTGCTACCATCAGTGGGTTTGATCTGTTACTTTATCGCGATTTGGGAAAGTAATCCATATACTTAAAAGGGTCTTAAGCCGAGAAAGTGAAGATCGCAAGTTTTCACGTTGTCGACACTGGTGTATAAAGTTTATTGATTCTTCCAAATTCAATGCAGCAAATTGGTGTAGGAGAGATTAAATAGAGAATTTTCCGTTTATAAAAAAATCAAAATAAAAGAATAATTCCTTTACAGTGATTGTACAAATTTATTGTCAAGGCCTGAAAATACAAGACACTGAAAAAGAAGAGAAGTTGATGCAAAATTGAGAGACATCCCTGTGAGATATGGGTCCATGTACTCATAAATCATTGTGTTTCTTTTCGAGGACGTTCGATTACTTGCATCCTACTATTGTGGCAATTCCATCAAGAGAGCTATCTTTGAGCTTTTCACTCGAAGGAGAATTGGCATAGCAATAATCAACACAATGATATGCATTTCAGCCAATGAGACTCCAAATCCAAAAGAACAATAATAGGCCTATGCTCCAAGAGAATAGACATGGATCACTTGAGAACTAACTACCATTTTCTTGTAAGGTGGAGTCTTCGTATAAATTACTCATATAGTTAAAGTAGTCTATTTTCCCAATTATAGTCAAAAATAAACTCAAAGGTAAATCATTTATCAACATTCAATAGCTGAACAGCTTTTGTTGTTGGAAAGGAAAACTTCAATTTAGAAGTTTAATTACTTTTTAATTCTCAAATTATTAATCAGCTCTTACTTACTTTTTCTTCTTTGTTCATGAAAAAGGACAAGCAGTCCATTAAATATGAATATAGTGGAGCTAGGAAGGTATTTGTAATACTCTTTTTCTATTAAATCACAAGATTCAATAATAATTATTTAATACATTAAAAAGCTTAAGTGATGACATCCTTTCATCTCAAACGCCTACTGAATTTTAAATTTTGAACAAAGACGTGGCTTAGCAAACATCCCTTTAATAGATTAATTGTAGATTCCATCTGAATTAAAGTTGAAATTTTTGACATAATAATTTCTTCTTTCTATTCTCTTCTAGTCGTGAATGTTGCTTTTCAAGGAGAGGATTAAAACTTAATTCTTCAAACTGTCACATTGTTCATCAGTTTGCAGCAGGATTTGATTTTAACGAAGACCACACAGAATCCGTATACGATAAAATTAGCACAGGAAACAATTGAACCTGATATCGAATTAGTTTATAAAGTTGTGGAAATGAAAATATTTTAGGAGAAGAAATGTTCCATTTTTAGGCAGGAGCAGAATCGGTGTGAACAACTTGACTAATTATGAGTCTGATTCCAAAGTAAAAATGTCCTAAGCAAGTGATGCCCAAAATAAGCTCTCTTTATGTGACTATATATCTGCCTTTCTCATGTTTCGTCACTTTGTCTTTTTCTCTTCTTTCTTATTCAAATCCTTTATGTTCTCCTGTGTTGTCAAGTTGAAGAGTTTTCTAGGGAACCAAGTCCAGGAACAAGACATACACATACTCTAGACATATTATTACCTCCATTTACATTCATATATGATAGTACCCAGTACAGTGTACGTTTCAACCATAAATTTTCTTCGATACAATGTGTCCAATGACAGAAATAGAAACATTATTTATCAATACAAGGAGGCCCACTTTTGTTTACCCCAAAATATCAAAAATGGACAAGGTTTTTTTTTTCCCAAGAAACTATGGGTGATTTCTTTGAGGAGAAATAATGCATCTAGCTACAGCCCATTTCCTTTATTGGTTCGGACAGAGACAAAATCTAAGGATCTGAGAATGATTCCAGCATTTGCAGACTGTTGTTCTACAACCTTTCATCAATGATTCTTACCTCCCTGATCAGGCTACAATTTGTGCATTAATAAAAATGAGACTAGATTATACGTTTAGTTATACTATTGTATTGAACCTCTTTTGCGTTAATTAGAACTAAACTAAATATTTTTCTCTCATTCGTTTATAATAAACTAGAGTAGGTACAAGCAATATCCAACCTATGCATGATACTTTGGCATGGATCTTAATAATTGCATAACATATGTAATTATATATTATAAAGTAGGAAACCAATTCAAATTCTAGGATTATTCGGGAGGAATTTGATAAATAAAACTTCAATTATCTTTTAAAGAGTTGTATTGCTTCCTGTATAACAATTTCACAATTCTATCATACCGAATTGTATCGTAATCTAAAACACTCTCTTAGACTTCAATTATTTCTTTGTTAATGTAGGAAAGCTGGAATCGGTAAGTGCTATCGACATTTACATTCATATCTGTCTACTCATACTATAGAATAGGAGCAGCGTTGAGTGTAGCTAGATTTCAGTGTATGTGTATTCCTCTTGGGCAAACCTTGGATCAATTTGCTGCAAACATAGGAGCTCGCTAGAACACGATGATAGACGAATTGACGTTGGTTTTTAACTAGTGAAACGGCAACTATTTTGGACATATGGGTTTTCCCTGTTTTCATATGAACTTTAGATTAAAATTGAAATATTAAGGACGATCTATCTCACCAGACCATCCATTTTGGACCCTAGAGAGAAGCACGTTATGCCATGGCCCACGTGACTTTATTGTGAGGATCTTTTGAATGACAATTTCTCCTAAGCTTTTTCCTTATTTCCCTGATCTTAAGTGGGATATGGGACCCTGTGTTTTTCAATGAAAATGCGAAGAATCTCCATTTTAGTCCCATCAGAGAGCTGTTAGCTTAACCAGACTCTTTGTATATGAGATGGGACTACAATTACATTTATGCAAGTTGCCAGTAGTCTCTTTAGCAGTTCTAGTGCTTTCTTGAATTGCATTTTGGTCAGTTGACTGGAGGAAATTTCAACTTTCATATCAAACTACCAAGTATTAAACTGTGAATGGATGTCTCGATTACATATTAATCCCTCCTAACTTCTAAACTATAGTTAGGATTCACTTGGGGAAAATTTTGGACCTCCATGACCCCCAAAACTTGCAACATTGACCCGGGTGAAGCCTAGCTCTATACACTTGGTAATAAGTACATGATATTTATACAACTGGTACGAATGTTAGAGAGAACTTAAATGCTCCAACCGATAGTGCTAGATGGGAGTATTTGCTTTTTATTATTGCGTCTATTTCTTTTTATTTGTGAAAAGAGACTAATACAAGGTTGAAAAGGACAGAGGCTGGTATAAACCTTACGAATAATAAGTCGCATTAACTCAAACTGGTTGAAATAAAAAATAGGAAAACAAATTATAAAAATAAGTAAATTTACATGATTCAATTTTAAATATTTATTTTACAATAGGCATAATATATAAGGTTCCTTTGCTTAATCCCTAAAGTTCCCAATTCTTCCTTCCAATTAATGTTTCAGATCAATCTGTTACTGGAATCTTTTAAAAGTTAAACCCTAATGAAATCAATGTTTTACAGACTAGTTTACTGCATGTAGAAATATTGAAGATAACCTGTTGGCTCCAGAAATCTAGAAACACTAACACTCCAACAATAATTTTTCATACATATTTAAATTTTCAAAAAAAAAAGTTGCTTCATGAAGATAGACTTTACTAAAACTTTTGATAGACTCAACTAGATTTTCATGCTATACACTCTCCATGTCTTTAGGTTTCTCCTCCCTAAATTCACTAATTTGGATTTACCAATGTATGTCAACTTCCTCTTTTGATGTTTTGATAAATAGAGAAGCCACCGATGTGCTTAAAGGAAACCAAAGGGGGTCAGACAAAGAGACCCATTATCCTCATATTTGTTTGCTCTGGCTATAGAGGTTTTTGCTAGGATGATTTCCTACTAAATATCACAAAAGAAGACTTTCAGTTACCACTATAAATGTAGAAAAATCAAACTCTTCAACTTGTTATTTATTAATAACCTTCTAATCTTATGTGGGGTGCTGGTAAAGGATCAGTTCAGTTGTTGATAGAATGTTTGGATGAATTTGCAAGGATGTTAGGGTTGACAGTCAACAAGAGTAAGAGTCAGATTTACATATATGTAACAACTTTGCCACTGAAGCAATTTCTTGAACATATTTCAAGGCTTCAGTCATTTAGAGTACTTTTAAGCACTTAAGGTTGCCAATATTAACATTTGGGTTATCCTATAAAGATTTTAAACCACTATTTGATGCAATCTTAAGTAGAACTTGTAGTTGGATGTCAAAGAAATTATCCTATGAAGGAAGAACTTAATTAATCAAAACAATTATGAATGGTATGCATATCTATTGAAGCTCATATGTAACCCTCCTTGTTAAAATTATCAAGGATGTTGAAAGAATGTTTAGGAATTTCTTGTAGAGTGATGAAGGAATAAGCAAAGGGATTCCTAAAATCAACTATAAGGGCATCTGCCTTGCTAAAGTTCAAGTAGGATTAGGAATCAAACTCATAAGAGTGTCAAATAAATCTCTAATGGAAAAGAGAAATTGGAGATTATTCAATGACAAAAATTTTATGGGTAAAATGGATTACATTAAAGGAGCAAATTTCTGACCATAGAAATCTCTTTATAACTCTTCTTCAATCACCAAGTTCACCTTATGATAGAAATTTTATGGGTGAAATGGATTACATTAAAGGAGCAAATTTCTGGCCAATAAAATCTCTTTATAACTCTTATTCAATCACCAAGTTCACCTTAAGCCTAAAGGAAGTAGCAGGGAGAGAGATGAAACACATAACAGGCAATAGAGAACAAACCAAATTTTTGTTTGATAACTGGTTAGATTTATGGTCTTTTTTGCTCTACCTCTCCTTATAACTCCATGCAGTACATACTGCCCATTAATGCAAAAGTAGCTCAGTGATCAAGGATAGTTAGTGGACTTATCCCTCCAGAGGATTAGATAATTTACTACCTAGTATTCTTAATTATTTCCAAAACCAGAACAAACTAGACATAATCATATGGTCCAGAGACTCTTCTAAGAGATTTTCAACTAGCTCTTGTGCAACCTTGTTCACTTAAATCTCACAGGAAGTTAGATGTTATATCCTAGTTTGGTAGAAAAACCATGTTCCTAAATATTCATTCTTCATGTGGTTAGCCCTTAAAGGTAAGCTACTCACCCTAGATAGAATAAGCTGGGTTAGGGTAAACCAATATCCTTTATGATTTACAATTAAAAATTAGAAAGCATTTATTATTCATTTGTAATTACTCCTCAAAAGTTTGGAGATATACTTTATAGAGGTTTAATTTATAATATAATCTTATATCTATAGAGTAATCAATTGATTGGGCCATAAATTTAAAAATTAATAGCCATAGTGATTTGTTGTAGAGTTTATGCATATTTATAATAGGGTTTTAACCTTTTAGTAATATAATTACAATATAATTATAATTTAAAATCAATATATTTAGGAACTTAATAAGTAGCATGTAAAAATAGTAAATAAAAGAAAAAGGTAATTTAATCAAGTTGGATCTTTTTGTTCAATATTAATATTTAATTAGAATTTTCAAGTTAGATCTTATATGATCGTAATTTTGATATTTAATTTAGCCCTAAATTCCAACTACATTTCAATATTGACCAAAAAGATCCAACTTAATTAAATTACCCTTTTTTTCTTATTAACTATTCTTAACATACAACTCATTAGGTTCCTAAATATGCTGACAGTGGATTAAATTATGAACTTAAATCATATTTATAATTAGATAACTTAAACACCTTTAACTTATCTTTATTTTTTAATTAAATAATTTGTATCTATAGATCAAGATTGGTGTTTAATAATGTATCAACTTCAATATTAGGAATATTAAAGTAATTTTGACAAATCTATATGTACGTGTTTTTTTTACTTACTTTTATCATTTCATCATACAATATTCTAATTAGACACTTTATTTAAGTTCATTCATATTAGTTATCTACCATTAGTAATTGATTTTATTAGTGACATTTGAAATTATTTTTAAATTTCATTCCATCATGACCAATAATTTCTGAACCAATACTAATCGAGACCAACGAAATATTCTTTCTAATCACTTTAGAATGATGAATCATATATTGCTCACTCATATACCTCTATATAATTCATGTGATATCCATAGATTACCGATTGAACTACCTTTGACAAAGATAGGTCATAAGTGGTATCAAAAATTTAATAATCTCTATATGAGATACTTTAAAGATTTCAAGTCAAATGATTATTTATATAGTCATCATAATGAAAATTTTCATAGATATACCAGTAATATTTTAAATGGAATTCTTATATTGAGTTAATTTAATAAATTTTTTCTTTAATAAACAACTACACATTTATTTAAGTATCTCTATACTTGTTTATGAGATTAACTACTTCCTTAATAAGGAAGAAAATTAATGTATAGTTTTTTAACGCTTTATCAATGCCTATACTTAATAAAATAATGATTAAAAACAATTTTGGGATAGTACATAATAATATGAATCTTATAATTATGCTCTTATCATAATTTCATTTATAATATACATTTGTCCCATAAAATTTATCTTATTCATCAATTAATTAAAATAAAATAAAGAATGACTTTAAATAATTGTGTCATAAGAATTACAACTAATCAATTAATTATAGGACATTAACCAACATATTTTAAAATAATGTTATTTTAAGACATTTAATTAAAAAGAAATTTAAATTTATTAAAAATCAATAAACGGAGATATAAAATAAAAAGGAAAATGAGCAAGCCAAAAGATTTACGTGGTTCAACGTTATAAACATGATATAAAATTCACATTTTTTTCTCATTAGATTTGTATGTGATATATAAAATAATAATTTTTATCAATAAATAAATTCATTAAATTAACATAGGAATTAGATATACATATATTAAATTAAGGTTATAGACTTTTTACTTTAAAAATCACACTATTACAATTGGATACAAATATTAGTGAAGTTTAAATCTCTAACATTAATGACACTAATTCGTAAACTATAAATAACTATTTAAGAAAAAAAGTTCAAAAAATTCTTTTTGTACATAATTATATAAACATATATACTTCCTCTATTTTTCTTATGCTATCAGCACTTTATTTGTTCAAATAAGTCCATTTCAAATGCTAACTTAAAATACTTTCTTTGATTTTTCTTACTTTCCATATGCAAAGTATACAATGTATCATCTTTCTTATAAAATTTAGTTAAAATCTTTATTTAATTTGAAATTCTCTCTAAAACACTTAAGGTTATTTAGTACAAGGATTTTCGTATATTTATATAATTGAATCACTCATATACTTTAATTTTGTAATTGAAATTTCAGATGTGAATAACTTTCTCCGATCCTTAAAAGAGATTACTAAGGGTTATTTTTTGACAGATTTGATGACTGCTTCTTGCATACACTTGTTAGCATTAGTCAAAAGATAATTCACAGATGCATGGTATAGCCAAATGCTTTAATACCTTGAATTTATAAGCCCCACCCCACAAAAAAAAGAAGAAACACTTTGTTTAATATGTTGGGTTTCCAGCTTTTTTAAAAATACTTTTAGTGATCATAGACAATTTTATGGTTAGTAAAAATGACGAATAAGTGAAGACAAGATGGTAGAATCTCTTCTAGAGAGATACACGACCATGTAGAGTGCTACACATATCTCTTCTAAAGAGATACACGACCATGTAGAGTGCTACACATATGTGTCTTAACTTACACAACCTTGTAGATCAATGTGTAAGTCTCTTTAAATGTGTGAAGAAAGTGTGAAGAGGCAAAGACATACACAGTCAGGTACACACTCGTGTGAAGATACATGACCATATGTGGAGGCCGTGTAACTCTCTATAAACATGTATGTTTGCGATTGAGGCAGTGTTGCAAAGATAGATGGTTACTTATATGATTGTGTAAGTGACTGTATAAGTTGTAGAAAAATTTACTTCATGATATAAAAGAGAAAAAAGACGTAGGTTTTTATAGAGAGTGCAACTACAATGTCCAAGACTAAGAAGAAATAGAGAGAGGACAAATAATGTTTGATTGTTTTGGCATTTGGTTTGTGTGATTGTTGATTGTAACATCAACTTTAGTTTCAATCCTGAAACTTTGTGAGACAACTTGATGTTATGGGGTGAGAGATTAACTTTTCTGTAAATAATTACTGAGTTTAGTGGATTTTTTTATTTGTCCCATGACTGTTTTTACTCTACACCAAAGGATTTTCCACATAAATCTTGGTGTTTGTTTTATCGTTTAAAGTTTCTTATTCTCGTACTATTTTACTGCTCTAACTTGAAGAGTTATTTTTGTCATTGATATTTGATTCATCTTGTAGAGAGTTGAGTTGTTTGTCTACTAATAACTGGTATCAAAGTCATCGTCATGAAAGGTGGAAACATCTATAGTTAAGTTAACATCATCAAATTACTTAATATAGAAGCCTATGATGTAAGACTCGGTATTGCAAGGATCTCTTTGATCCTATTGGTTTGGAAAAAGGTGTGAAGGATGATATTCCATTAAAACCTGAAAAAATGTCGACAAAGACTGGGAAAAGTTGAAGCAAAAAACTCTAGATACTATTAGATAATAGAATGATATTAGCATATTTAACCATGTGCTTAAAGAAATGAATCTTTTTAAGCTATGGAGGAAGCTAGAAGGTCTTTATGAAAGGAAGATTACTGATAATAAGGCCTAGCTCTCTAATTAAGTGGCTTGTAAACTTGAAGATAAAGATGAGAAATTAGTGTCAGAGCATCTAAGTAATTCTAAGATATAATCAACAAGCTTACTACAATGAAGATCATTCTTAATGATGAGTTTTAAGCTCTATTCCTATTGAGTTTGTTACCAAATAGCTAGGAAACGCTAGTGGCGACGATTAACAACTTAGCTCTTGATGTTGTGTTCTTTTTTAATATAATCAAAGAGGGTATGTTTAATGAAGAAATTAGAAGAGAGGAGATTGGATTCGACAACATACAAGCTCTTATGACAAAAAAAAAGGGAAGGAATAAGAGTAGGGGTCCTAAAGGTCGTGGCAAGTCTAAGAACCATTTAAAGTCTAGAAGTGAGAAAGATTTGAAGATATGCTACTGTTGCGATAAGCCAGGACACATAAAAGGTTCTGTTATAAATGGAAGAAGGATAAAAAAAACCAAGATCATTAGAATAATGGTGACATTAAGAGTATAACTGCAACTGCTTCAAGCACAAATGATGAGGTGCCCTATTTTATGCAACTAATGAATGCTTCCATGTCAACAATTTTGGTTCTGAATGGCTAATTAATATAGGAGCATCTTACCATTTTGTTCCAACGATGGAACACTTCTTTAGCTAGAACAACGGAGATTTTGGCTATAAGTTATTTAGATACGTACCTAAGGATCAGGGAAAGAAGCTTAACTCAAAGTTGATACTATGCATCTTTATTAGATATAGAGGTGATCAGTTTGACTTCAAAATTTTTGACCTAGAGAAGAAAAAGATGGTCAAGAGCAAGGATATAGTGTTCCAGGAGCACGAGAGAGGTGTTGATCTTCTGAGTGGAGATAAATCATCACACTACAACTCATCAAATGACATAGTTAGCTCTTCACTAATTCCTTTGACTCTTGAGTAGTCTATAAATGAAGAAGATGAAGTGTGTTACCAAAAACATATTGTTAGTGATAAAATACAATAGGATAATGTTGAGCTATGTAAACCATATCGAGACAGTACTAGAGATGAATCCATTGAAGATAATGAGTAAGGGGAGCAATTGGATCCAACAGTTGATGAAGTATATCTTCTAAGGTCGACAAGGGAGAAAAGGCCTTCTACAAAGTATCTAAATTCTAAATCCCTATTACTTACTGCTAAGGGGGAGTTTGAGGATGTGCAAGAGGTTACATCTTGTGAAGAGATAAAGATTTGTCGTAGCTATGAAGGAAGATATCGATTATTTAATGAAGAATAATACATACAAGTTTGTAAAGCTAACAAAAGGAAAAAAAAAAAGCATTGAAGAATAAATAGGCGTTCAAAATAAAGAGAGATGGAAACAAGCTAGTAAAGCATAAGGCAAGGTTGGTAGTGAAAGGATTCAATCAAAAGAAGGATATTGACTTTGTTGAAAAGGTATTGACTTTGTTGAAAATGTATCGACTTTGATGAAATATTTTCACCTGTAGTCAATCTGACCCAAATCTGAACAGTTTTGGAATTAACTGCCTATTTAGATATTAAACTCCAATAGCTAGATGTTAAAATAGCTTTCTTGTATGAAAATTTGAAAGAGGAGATATACATAGAGCAGCTAGAATGCTTCAAAGCTAAAGGTATGGAAAATTTTGTCTACAAGTTAAAGAAAAGTCTTTATGGCTTAAAACAAGCTCCAAGGCAGTGGTATTAGAATTTTAACTCATTTATGACGGATCATGGTTTCAGGTAAACATATGTTGATGCTTGCATGAGAACTTCATCATTCTTCTTCTTTACATTGATGATATATTGATTATGGGTCAAGACATTGTCAGAATCCAATAGATGAAGGAATTGATATGAAAGATTTAGGACCTGTAAAGTAGATTTTAGACAAGAAGATAACTTGATAAAGGAAGGATAAGCGGTTGTGGTTATCTTAAGAGAAATATATTGAACGAGTGCTAGAAAGGGTCAATATATATCATTCCAAATTAGTTAGCATGCGACTAGCATCACTTCAAGCTATGTAAGTGCATATTTCACTCAACAGAAAAGGGAAAATATAGTATATTCTCTATTCCATACTCATTTACAGTAGGGTCTTTGATGTATGCAATAGTATGAACAAGGCCAAATATTGCTCAAGTTATTGGGATGGTAAATATATTCTTGTCAAATATAAGGAATGTTCACAGGGAAGTAATGAAATAGATTCTAAAATATTTGAGAGGCTCATTGAAGTGGAGTTTGTGTTTTGGTATTGTGAGCTAACTCTAGAAGGTTTTACCGATGCATATATGGTTAGGGATCTTAATGGAAGAAAATCTACTTCAAGTTTTCTACATGAGTTTGTAAGGGGAGCCATCTCATGACAATCTACTTCAAGTTTTCTACATGAGTTTGTAAGGGGAGCTATCTCATGACAATCTAAGCTAAAAATATGTGTGCCTTTATCTACAATTGAAGCAAAATATGTAGCTGTAGTGGAAGTTTGTAACGAGATGCTCAAGCTAAAAAGATTACTTCAAGAGGTGGATGTAAAGCAAGAGGACTATGTATTATTTTGTGATGGTGAAAGTGTAATTGAGTTGAGCAAAAATACCATGTATCATTCTCATACAAAGCACATAGACTTCAGATATTATTATTTAAGATCTATAATAGAAGAGCAACAATTAATGTTGATGAAGGTTTATACAAATTTAAATAGTAGTAATATGCTGACCAAAGTGGTTTCAGAAACTAGCATGAACTTTATATTAAGTTTGTCAGAATGTATCTCAAGTAGATGACGGAGAATAACGTGTTTTCCCCGTGTTTTGATTGGAGGGGTAGATTTTGAGTGTTTAGCCTTATTTTGAGACTTTTAGTGACCATAGATGGCTTTATAATTCATGGAAATAACAAAATAGATTATATTACATAAGTATCATTTTATAGCTAATAGCCTGTCCTACGGGCTTCCCATCCCTACATTCTACAATTTTATTAAATAAAAAGGAAACAATATAAGTATTTATGCAAATTTTTAATAGTTGACGATTTCTATTTAAATTTAAAACTAAAATTTGTGTTACTTATTCAAACGTGGTGTCAAAATAAAAAATTGTTTAGTTTTTTAAATTCTTTTTATAAAAATAATAAATATTTTCATTTTCATTTTCTATAACAATTTAATTTTAGCATTAGTTAGATAAATATTATTTAATTATTTATACTATATAATAATTAGAAGTTATGACCAATAAACTTTAATTAATCAATAATTATTTTTAAATATTTAGAAGAATTGATTTATTTTTTAAAATATTTTATTTATTTTAATTAATAAATTTATTAAATAAAAACTTATTTTTAAAAATAAATTTGATTATATTTTTCAAATTTTGTTTAAATTTCAATAAAACTTTGATGAAATTGTTAATATTAAACATTGCATGATAAATTAAGATAAAATTAATTTTCTCTAAAGTTTATTTATTAGTGTTAGCGAAAAAGAATAATTAATTTAATATTATCGGTTAAATAAATTTAAATTTTTTTTATAATAAATAGAACTTAGAAACATGAAATGAAATTAAAATAAAATAAAATAATAATGAAACGAAATGAACTCTATAAGAGTGAAGAGGAAGATCAAATATCTAATCCATATTAAGCTGTTGGTATTAAGTAGTAAAACGCATGTATCTGACATAGATAAATAAATTTTGTTAAGCATATGTCGAATTCATAATTTGTAGCTGTTGCATTTTGTTGTGCATGTCTCCTACCTAAATGGTTAGACAAAACCGAATTCCCAAGTGCTCCCTATCTTCCAAAAGTAAAATCCTTCTTTTCCAGATCTTTAATTCCTCTCCTCTTAGAGGCACACATCCTAGCTAGCTAGCAACTCAATTTGGTTTAACTGACAATCGGTCCTACAGATGGTCGTTTACATTGTGTGCATACCGTACAAATCATCACTGTTTTTAATCATGGGATGGAAAAACTTATTGCTGTCTGAGCCAACAACTTAAATTGTTGAGTTAAATTATTTTTAGAAGATATCTCTCAGCCATTTATGTTTTTTCATTTACATATGTGTCTATTGAAAATAACCTCTTGATTATATCAAAATAAGATTATGTATTATCAGACCTTTTCAAATCTTACTTAATTATAAAATTTCAAATTAAGTGATGATAAAAATGACCATAATATCAAACTTTTTCTATATTTGTTGAGATTGTAAGACAAAATTCACATTAGATGAAAAAGAAGAAGGTCAATCAATCCCATCATCAATTTGGCACATAATTTTAATTTATTAAGAACAAATCTTCTGTTTTGATTATATTATTTTCATATATTTGCGTAAATTTTATATAAATGTATTAATAAAATGTAATAAAATAAGATTAAAATACTGTAACTAGAATACAAAATTTGACGTGTATTTTTTCACCGATGATGTATCTTTTTTCTTATTCAAAGGATGCAGATATTATATGGTATGGCCATATGATGTGGATTGACTTCCTCGATGAGTCCTCCAATTATAGCAATTCTAAAGTAGACGGAGAAACGACGTCTATTGAATGTCAGTTTTGCTAACTTTGTGATTTCCCATTATGGGACTCTTTCATAGTTGCTGGTTGCCCATTTGTCCTGTTCTAAAGAAAGCATTGAAATCATAGGCTAATTGTAAATCCAACCTACGTTAATAATATCCAATAAAATATAAGAATAATTTTGGTAAATGTGTGGGGTTGAGGTTTTGAAAGATCAGATTTACAGTGTTTAGTCCTTCAAAGAAAAAAAAGAAAAGTAAAAGGCAAGTTATTAATGATGCACTGAAACTAGCTCACTTTCGAGTGGGACTACACATCCTGATGTTCCTATATGTCTAGGTAACTTTGATGATTTTTCATGAACTTTAATTCATTCCATAAAAAGATATGGACCAATCCACGTGAATGGCCCCACGTTTCTGTCCAATCGCCTTTGAGTGCACTTCCTAGTCAAAGGGCCCTATCTAGGCATAGACATCCAAAGCAGAGTCCAATTGTACAACAAATCCCGAAACATCTCCCGTATTTCATTACTGTTAATTTAGAATATTTTACCAAATTTCTGAGATCTTGTGCAGTAGTTGAACATATATTATATATACATGGGAGAAATGATGCTTTAGTATTTATCCTTACGGGCCGTCACGGGAGTGAACAAGGCCCATATCTAGTGCAATACAATGCACAAGTTAAGGAGCTTCGGCTTTCTCGCGTCAGGTATTTATTTGCCAGGACCGCCCACCACCCACCCCGACTATCCTATAGAATTTTGACCTTCCAGTCAAGACACAGTGGACTGACTCCTCAGGAATCTCTGAGGTTGTGTGTTTCTGAATGAGAATGGGATCAGGATACATACGGTGATCCGTGTCCCAAGGCCTCCAATTTGATGTTGCGAGTGTTTATTGCTAAATTTATTTCTGAACCTGAGCCAGACCGACCTGGATTTCGTGAATTACATGTGGATTAAAACTCTGCGCAGGTTGTATCATACAGATAACAACCCTTTGCAGTACATACAATTAATATTGAAAATGTGGTTGCAGACTATTTTATTTACCGAGCAGTTACACCTCATTTGCCTGCATGTCCAACTCATCCGAACCCCAATGTTTGCTTGGTGTTTCTCATTGTCTAGGACCAGGAGACTCAATTAGCTAATTTAAGAAATGAAGCCGATTTGAGGGTATAATGACTTTCCATCGTTACAAGAAAGAGTGTTTGGCCAGTTGTGAGGATAAAAGGAAGCGGAGATAATTATAAGAGTGAGACGTGAGTAGCGGTTTTTGATGGCAATGGCAGTGATATTGCCATATTGGAGGACATCAGGGAGCGGGTAAGGCATACTATTCTTGGTTCAATGATCTATAACTCTAAACGTGTTTCTTTTTTCTTTTCTATGGCGTGGCTTAAAGCCCTTTTAACTGGACGAGTTGACTGCTATGTAGTGACTATGTCGTGAAACTGATGGTAGAAAGTAAACGATTACGTTAATAACAACATATAAAACTGTTATGGAGTGGCTTGGGGGCTTCGATGGGATCCTTGAGACACAAACTCTTAGACCCGTGTTGATTGAGGATTTTAGAGAAACCTTGCTCTGCCGTAAAATTGGAGGAAAGGCCAACATGGAGATGCAATCGAGATAGCGACTATTAGAAGGAACATAATTCTTTGATTGTGCATCAAGTCTATGCTAATTATTACTTTAGTATGAAGATGATGCACCATCTGAGATTATAGCATATTTATTAGTTTCTTGTCAGTTGAATATAGTATTCTTGTTTAGAGCTTGTATTTCTCTGTAACTTTACTACTTTGTGAGCTTTAATATTACAATTTTCATCTTCAGTTTTTTAAAAGCTTATCTATCTATATTCATGCTTATTAGAACAAAAATCTAAAATTAGGAGGGAACTTTGTTTCTTAGAAACCTATGGAGAACTTTTAAATTTTTGGGCAGGGTGTTTTCTTCTAATCGTTACTTCAAAATTGATAGCACCGGTAAATTTTTTGGTAAGATGTCCTCTAGTCTTTACTTTTAAAATTATAGCACAAGTCTAATATAAAAGCATTTATATAAACGTTAAGGTAACTAATAACTCACTTTAACATATTTTACCATTAAAGATATTCTTTCATTTAAATTTAAATATTTAATCAATTATTATCAAATAATAACTCCTTAATCAAACTTGATATGAGTACATGGGTCTTGCTTAAGGATAAATACATGTATAATTTTTTCACTTAGCCCATATATCCTTTATCACATAATAAACAACAAACAATTGTAGATAGTGAAAGTTCTCAATCCAAATTATTATTAATATGAATAATTAAAATTATATCCAAAAGCATAGACACTTCCTTTCATGCATTATTATATCAATTATAATAAAAAATTAAGAAATTTTACTTTATGAATACAACAAAAAGTTTTTTCAATTTAGGATTCACTTAATGAGATAAAAATTGAATAAATAAACTTTACTAAAAGCAAACACTTTAATTAAACTATGCATACAACTGAATCACAACGTTTCAAGATTTTGCACTTTTTGGTGCTTGGGCATGCATTAAAACATGCAAAACAATAGTTGTGTGTTCAGATAATGTGTAACTTTTAAAATTTAACCCTAAAAAATAAAGATCTTTGCACATTAGCATCATAGCACATAACACACTGCCCCTAAAGTCACAATTATGCACAATTTCTCTCAAGGTGCTTAATTTTGTTATTCTAGAAAAAAACACTCTTAAATAAAATTAAAACATAATCTAGAATGAAAGTTTAGACAAAGTAATATTGAACTCATAGGTTTCCTCCCATGCAACGCTTTTTTACCGTCGCTAGCTCAACATACTTTTCCGCTTAAGGTGGCTCGAATGAATCGTGGGATTGTAGCACTACCATAGGTTCAATAACCTTTAGATGAGCTACCTTTCTACACTTTCCACCACCTTTTTCTTTTGGTTTATTCACTTGAATTTGTGACTTCCACAATGGATCCTCATGTGTGGAGTTCTGTGGAAAATCTTGACAAGACTCGCCAACTTTTATAGCATCTAGAAATTCAAATCAATTATTACTAACATTAAAGATCCTAAATGTAACATTTTCATGCTTTACTCTCAAGTTAACATGCCTCCATCAACATCTGTGAGTAACTTAACAGTGGCTAGGAATGGTCACCCAAAGACTAAGGGTATTTTTTAATCTTCCTCTATGTCTAGAATGATAAAATTAGTAGGGAACGTGAACTTATTGACCTTAACAGGTACATCTTCAATGATTCCCATAGGACTTCTTAATGATCGGTTAGCCATTTTAATGCATATCCCAATCGATTCAAGTTCTTCTATTCCCATTTTTTAAAATAAGGTGTAAGGCATCATATTTATGTCAATCCCTAAATTACGCAGCCTTATCCATCTTTAAACTACCGGTAGTATAGGGAATATAAAATTTTATAGGTTAGCTTGTTTCTTTGGTAGTTTAATCTCCTTGTCAGAGTTTTCCTCACTCAACACTTTCATCTCTGAAATTTTTTGATTCCTCCTTGTTTAGAAATCTCTCTTTCAATGATTCAACAATTGAAAGTTCTGTCTTCAATTAATTTAAGAGATCAAGGACCTTATTCAACTATACTTCTAATGTCTTTCTCTGTTCTCTAATAAGATATGGAATTGTAGATTAACACTCCTTGACTCTTTAGATGAAAACTACATTTACTTTAAGTAACTCTCAGTAGCCATTTTCTTTTCTTCTTCTTATTGGAGCTTCATTTTAGTGGTCTAGGTGATTGCCATTATCCTCTCCTTAGGATTTGTTTCAGTTGTGCTTGATAAATTCCCTTTAGGTCTCTCTGCCACTGACTTGGCCAGTTGGCCCATTTTAATTTCCATGTTTCGTATGGAAGCATTTATTTGCTGATGTTTTGTCCTAAATTCTTGAATAAATTCCATAATCTAGTCATCCATATCAGGTTTCCTTAGTTGTGATGCTTACTGCTATAATCCAATTAGAGGCCTATTTCGTTGTTGTCTTTGGTTACCCATGAGAAATTGGAGTGGTTCCTCCAAATATGATTGTGTGTATTGTTGTATCAATTATTTTAGGGTCTTAAAGTGTTCCCCAAATAATCTACATGCTCGGTTGAGTTGATTGACACTTTTGTCCTTGGTGATAACCCACATGCTTCACACTGTATCACCCTTCCTTGTGGAACCATAGTGATTTTGTCTATCTTCTTGCTCAGGGCCTCCACTTGAATCACCAATTGTGTCACCGCATCCACCTTATATACTCCTACTGTCCTATTGGTTCGTGCTTTAGCTGAACACCACTGTTAGTTGTTTATAACCATATCCTTGATCAACTCTTAGGCCACTTTAGGTCTTTTATTGTTTAGCGTCTCTCAAGTTACTGCATCGATCAACTGCCTCATAATTTGACTTAACCTATTATAAAAAGTTTGAATTTGCATCCACAGGTGTGGGCATCATTGGAGCATCTCTTATCTCTCCCAAGTGTAATACAGTGACTCACCTTTAGTTTAGGATTATGACGAGATGTCATTTCTCAGCTTTGTATTCTTTTCAAGAGGAAAGCACTTTAGTAAGAAATTTTCCTCCACTTGATCTTAGGTGATAAGTGATGAACGTGGCATCAAGTTTAGCCACTGTTTAGCCTTTCCTTTTAAGGAGAATGGGAATAAAAGCAATCTGATGGTGTCATCATTTGTTTAATTTATTTTAAAGGTATTGCAGATCTCAAAATTGTTTGCCTAAATATTCAGTTTTACTATGTTGGATTCCATACCAATTAAGTCTGGCCTAGCCTAGTCGAACATTGTCTATGATTGGTTCGCTATGTTGTAAAATTCCTTGGTGTCCATATGTCCTTCCAAATCTTCTATTCGATGATCTAGCTCAAAATCTTGTAGATTTGTCTTATTAAGATTCCTTAACGCAGTTCTTCTGATCTCAAGGTCTATGTCTAGTAGGTTCTTAAATGTAAATTGACCTGGATTCTAAGTCTAAAATCATGAAAATAAACTAACAAACTAAACAAATTAAATAACATAAAGAAAAAACTAAAATAAAATAGAGTAAAAGAAAGTAAAGTAATGAATAGATTAATAAAAGTACGATTATCCTAATATCACCATCCTCAATAACAACCTCAAAAACTTGATTAACTTTCTCTAAATGTGTCACTTATAAATTACCATAAGTGCATGGCGTAGCCGTAGCTAGTACCGACAAATATGAGTCAATACTATGAGGATAGTGATTACAAGTAATTACCGTTAATCTATTATATAGTTGATGAATTGATTGTGATTTTTAAACTAAAGAAACTAAAACTTAAACAAATAAAATAAATAAGCAGTAGGATTTAATCAGATCATTAAAGCAAACACTTAGTAAATTATCTTTTTTTTTTGATAAATCAAAAGAAATTTAATATAAAAAAGAAAACGTTATGTACATGGCCATATCTATTGAATCAACGACCCATTGTTGCCAAAAGCTTCACAAAACCGAATGTCATACCACTTTCCGCACACCCAATCATCATATTCAATTCTACCTTTTTTCCTAGTTTCCTTGCCTAACTAAATATCTATGTCATCTCCATTCTCTATTAAAGCCACAACGTTTCCACCATCATAACAAGCAAAATGTATATCCCAACCTAAGCTATCAGTCTAAGTCCTTATCCGAAGAGTTACAATGTGAGTATGTCTTGTGTACTGTCAAGTTAGTGTTTCTCGTGCATATCCTCATTTATGGGAAATTTTCAGTTGCCATCCAAGTAATGAGTGCGATGTTGCTGTAAAGGAGCAGTCAATTTTGATCCTGTCCATGCTGTGGATTTGTTGCTTTCTGCCTTAGTGAGATTGAAGCCCACCTATAGGAAATCTAAAAAAAGCTCCTACACTTAGTAAATTATCGATATAAGGAAATCAGTATCTAGGTTTCAAATCCCCCTAAACCCTTAATAGATTGATCTATTATTATGTAATTTTCTTACTGATTTGTTGGACCATGGAGACTCCTATGGTATGTTAATAGTTGAACTTGAGACTGTTAACAACTAATCCTAATGTTTTCAACCGAATTACTCAGGTTAAAGTTTATAGGATTGCTTTATCGATTTATGAATCCCTCTAGTAAGTTTAATCCCAATCTAAAAGACTTATATTATCCTATCTCTAATGTTGCAATCAACTCCTTCTAATTACAATAGATCTATTCATAAACAGTATTTCTCAATCTCTATGAAAAAATTAGCTTATGATCTAATATTCTGGATCTATTAGAATATAAATAAAACATAAAATCTAATCACAATATGTCAATCAATCAAGTGCATTAATAAAATAATCAAATCATATCAAAGTATTAATATAGGGTTCATTTATCCTAAATACTAACAAGATATTTAGTTACACACCATCAAACATGAAATCAAACATACATTGAAGGAAAAAGAATTGAAAACAATGAGATCATAATTGTAAATCTCCCTGGTTGTCTTCTATCGAGTATTCATATGATATAGAGTGTTATTCTTGTATTCAGATGGATCTTACAATGAACTTTTCATGTTTCCCACTCTTTTGGGTCAAAATAACCTCTTGACCTGACTTTGAGAGTTTCATAATGCTTTTTTCCGAAATCATTTTTTATTTTAAATTCTAGGGTTTTAGCTGATGCATAGTCTGAAGCACGACTGTACATCAAATCATGCATGACCAAATTCTTTGGAAATTACAAATTTGCTAGGAGACGTCTATGGGTAGACGTATGATGAAAAAGGTAAGAATTGAGGAGTAAGGTGGAGATTTTAAAACTATTTCTTCTAAGAAAATATTAATATTTTATTATATTTAACCATAAATATTCAAAAAATAGAAAATAGAGTTAATAAAAAAGGGTAGAGTATGGGTATCTATCGATTCAAGTTATCACCAGACCAATATCCAAATCTATATCTACATCTATTTTTCAGCATCCATTTAAAATCCATTTTTTAGCCTCTATATCTATGATTTTTGGTCAGATAGTGTGAATATTAATCAGGTTGAAAACCCACTGTCATCCCTAGCTCTGAATGCCCCATAGGTGGCATAAGCAATGGAATATCTACTGCAAATGATTTTTGTGGCCCAGTATTCCTAGGTTTAATCACCCATGAAGCAAAAGTAGAAGCTCTTAGACTTTTATAACGATATTGCTCCTTCTCCCACCTGCACTATGACATGGTATCACTTATCAAGTCATGATATAATAAATTGAAAAAACTTAACATATGTTCTCTCATTAGCAAAAGAAAATTACAAAATGAATGTGATGCAACACTAAATGTCAAGTATATGTCAAACGATGATATAGAATCAAAGTTCCTTAAACTCTTAACACCACCCATTTATCAATCAAGGCACAAATCAAGTATATGTAAAGATAGATGGCAAAATAATTCAAGGGTAATAATATGAAATGAAAAGAATAACTCATTGAAACTTATCAACACAACGTCTCATTGTAACACTCAACACTTTTATTTTAATTTAACTCGATATTAAATTATCAATAAAATCATCTTTAAGAGAGTTAACAACGAGAAACCTCTTTGAATAAGTAATAGACTCTAATTCATGCCAAAATAATGCACTATTAACCAATTTCATCTACAAATAACTCAAATATAACCTCAAAACATGCATTTAGGCTTTAATTCATCCAATCCTAACCATAACAATTCCTAAATCTATAAAGAGTGGAAATTCATCAAGTTTAAGCATAAGTCACAACCCATTGTCCTCAAGCAATTCACAACTGATGCTATTATTGAAAGTAAATGTTAGGGAAAAAGGAATAGTTATAATTTACACAAATGGGGATGAAAAAGATGCAATAAATGACCAAAAATATAATGAAAGCTACATAATTGGGGTTTTTTCTATAAGAATAACACTTTAACTCAAAATAGGTGATTTTGGTAAGTGAAACTAAGGAGAAATCAGCTTGGGTGGGGTCAAAATCCACTAAAAATCACAATTGAAGGATTTAATTTGGGAGAAAATTAAAAGGAGTGAAAATAATCTGTTCCAAATTATGGTTAAACACGAGCCTTACATGGTAGCATATTAAGGTTGTGTTTAAGACATCAATGTGAAATAAATCTGTGTTAGGGGAACAAAGGGCCTATATAGATGCTAAATGGAAGCATTTTTAACAAAAAAAAGGGGTAGTATAGGAAAATCACAATTTAATGTTCTTAAAACATAAGCCAGACATGGAAAGGACCTTATATTGTGTTAGTGTATTAAACAGAAACAAAAGTCATGTGAAATAAACACAATAAGAATATAATACCCTATTATTGATGTGTTGTAGACTCTTAAAAATCCATTTTTGTGCCAAGAACAACGTAGCCTTTACATATGGGCATGTTGATAAACATGATAGAGATATGGGGTTGTGTTATGTTCATGTTAAAAAAATCGTACTTTCGACTTTTATCCATGGTTTTAAAAATCGGTTCTTAATTGAACTAGTGAGAATCGGTCAAAATCGGTTAATTAACCGGTCGGACCGGTTCAGTTTGATCGGTTGGATCGGTCTGGTTCAATAATTATTTAATTTTTATTTTTAAATATTTTTAATATTATATATAATTAAATATAATTATGACGTCACATCGGTTGGACCGGTGGTTGGATCGGTCAAACTGGTGACCAATAAGGCCTTCGGTTCGATGGCCGGTCTGGGTTTCAAAACACTGCTTTTATCTCACTTAAACTAGAAATTAACACCAATGCCTTATTTTCCCTATGTTATGTATACAAGATTTTAGAGAATAGCACCTGGTCCAACATAGGGGTGTGTTTAGAGGCATATTTACATACCAAAAATTATAGGTGAATGTAGGAGCTACACAGTGATGTGTTTATCTCGTGTTCAATATAAGCACTTAATGCTCATTCATTCAAGTTCAGATCTTCTGTCCAGTTTTACTCTGTCTTATAAAATTTCAGCTATTTATTTTGCGGACTCTACGCAGGTTCCATGCGGGACCTACATAAATAAATGATTGAGATTTATTGGACACAATAAGACACCATAATATTAGACAGAGGATTTGGACTCCATTCATACAATGTAGAAATGCAGTGTGACATTTGGGGGTGTTCTTCTATACAGAGTTACACGAGGCGATATTATGCATAATATTTAATTTTGCTCCTTTTGACTTCTTACCTGAAATTTTGTGTTCTTTTAACACATGGCGAACACGATAAGGACATATCAAGTTGTTAGGTATATGGTGCAATATGATATCATGTCCCGTGTTTAATTATGTTACTCCCAACTTCTTAAGTTTGAATTGAGGTAGGTTAACAGAGGACAGTTATAAGGTCTTGTTCACCACTGTGTTTAACTGTATTGAATGACATTAACTCCAAACATAAAACTAGTGAATCACCATCAATTTCTACTTCAATCCATGAGTTTAAAAACACTTAAACTCAAAAGAAAAGCATGAAAAATAAAATGAAATAAATAATATAGTCAATTTAAATCTAAAACACATAAAACATCGGGTTACATCCCAATAAGTGCTTCTTTCATTACAACAAAAATAACATACAATAACACTAAACAGTAACACTTTTGATAATATGTTATAAAATGCCTATTTACGGTAACATTATATCTTAAAATGTTATGATTCTTAATTTGATAAGTAACACTTTATGATTTTATAACATATAATTTAT
>JANZLX010000002.1:21061827-21089575 GCA_025531955.1 Erythroxylum orinocense
TTTTATTAATAATAAATATTTTCATTACAAAACTGTAACTGAAGAAGATAAAGTTACATGTAAATACACTTGCTTTCTAGGGCACTATATTTACATAACTCCAACAGTAAGTGGATTTTTTGAATTAAACATAACACTGATGGTTCCATTGACAGGTACAAGGCACGATTGGTTGCAAAGTATTTTTATCAACGCCCAGGAGTTGATTATCATAACACTTTTAGTCTGGTAATCAAACTGACCACCATTCATCTTGTTCTTAGTCTTGTAGTAAGTCATAGTTGGTCCCTTCGTTAGCTTGATGTCAATAATACCTTTTTATAAGGCCATCTCAGTGAAAATGTGTATATGAGTCAATCAATGTGTATATGAGTCAATCGCCAAGGTTCATTGATCAAGATTTTTCATCATATGTATATAAGCTCCATAAAGCTATCTATGGTCTAAAACAAGTACCTCATGGTTGGTATGAAGAACTCCGCAATTTCCTACGTCACTCTAGCTACAAAAATTCACATGCTAATACATCTCTATTTGTCTTCAAATCTGATGGCCATTCCTTATATCTACTTGTTTATGTTGGCGATTTAATTGTCACAGGGGATGATGATGCAATTGTAAATCGACTTGTTCATTTATTAGCAAGTCAATTTTCACTTAAAGACCTCAGCTTGCTTTCTTACTTCCTTGGTGTTGAAGTTCTTCCTAACAAGCATGGTCTTTTACTCTCTCAACGACGTTACTTGTTAAACATTCTTGCTCGTCCACAGATGTTGGATGCTAAACCAGTTCAAACACCACTACCAACAAGATCCTCACTATCGCTACACTATGGGACTGCCTTATCTGATCCTTTAAAATTTCAAGCAATAGTGAATAGTGTTGGACCCCGAACTTTTTGTAAAAGATTAGAACTATTGAATGAGAAATTTTGGTGGTTAGTCACGACTTAAGAACAAATGAATGAAGAATTTCTGAAACAAGAAAGGATAAACAAGAGTAAACTAGGGAATACGAAATGTGGAGAGATTCATGATTTGCGATGGTGTTTTTAGTGGATAAGAGATTTTGAAATAGGAAAAATTAAAGTGAAAGTAGCAATAAAATGAAAGCAAAAATGAGAGCAATATTGTGTAGTAAAATGATGAAGAATAGGTATATATGTGTATGTTCTGTTATTTGTGTTCATGATTATTCATGGATCTAATTGTCATTATGAATAATGTTGATTTGAAATGGAGTTGAGAATGAGGAGTAAATGAAGTAGAAAGAGATGATCTGGAAAATGTTCATTGAGTATGCTTCAGTCTTTTAACCACAATGTTTTCTCTAATTATCCAAACGAGATAATTCTTGATTTGGATTAACCTAGAGATATATGGCTATATTTCTTATGATGTCAGTATCATCTTAGTTTTGTTCCGTCTCAGTTTTGCTTCTGTCTCAAAAATGACGTCATCATCATCTTAGTATGACCTCAATATCGTCTTAGTTTTGTTCCATCTCAGTATGCATCATCATCATCTTAGTATGACGTCATCATCGTCTTAGTTTGACTTTTGCTTAGTCTTAGTTTGATCTTTTTGTTTCCTTATTTTGACCCATTTTTGACCCTTTTAAAGGCAGAATCTCGCTTTGAGGCCTTCATGAGAGTTGTAACTCTTGAATTCCTCTTTCCAATCATATAAAGAACACCTTAGTCCAATATCTGTAGGGAAAGTTATGACAATTTTTCCAACCTTATTTCGTCTGATGATGTCACTTCGTCTCAAAAATAACGTCATATCGTCTGTTCTATTTTTCACCCCTCAGATGAAAGAATTTGCCTTTAACTTCTTCATAAGAGTTGTAGCTATTGAAGTCTTCTTTTGAACCATCCAAAGAACACCTCAATCAAAAATTTCTTCTGAAAGCTATAGTTGTTTCCCTGAATCAGGTTCAGTATGATTGAGGTCAAAAACATGGTTTCTTCTTTTGGCCATAACTTCCTCTCTAGACCCCCAAATGATCTGATTCTTGAACCATTGGATTTGTAAGACTTTTCTCTACATCTCCACCAAAAATAGAAGCTATCTGAAATCAAGTAATAATGATTAAATGAAAAGAGTGGGACAGGTACAGTGAGTGTGCTCTTAAGTATTTTAAGCTGATGTTACTCCACTGAACATAGTTCACTGTTTTGATGATATCTTGATCTTTAGGAATCCAAATGTGATGATTTCTAATTTGTGGTAAACTAGAGACATAGATCTACAAATTATTTGAAGGAAGTGAATTGTGACTTAGTTCCTAAGACTTTCAAGTTTTGGATTGAAGTTGTGTATAGTATATTGTTTTGGACAAGAGCAGTCCAAAAATGTTTGAAGTATATCTTTTAAATCACTAAACCAAATTGAATGAAATGATTTTGTTGGCATTAGAAACATAAGACAATGGAGGATATTTTTCTAGAAGAAAGTGTTGTGTCAGAATATTCAAGGGTATTTTTGGCAAGACACTTAAGTATAAAAGAACATAAGCCTATAAGGAAGGATAAAATAGACTTTTTGGACTCATTAAGGGCATAATTGGAAAAACAAGTATTGTCTTGCTTATAAATAAAGGAGAAAACGTGAATGAGAAGATTCTTGAGAAACAAAAAAACATGAATGAGAAAAGAGACAAGAGAAAGAGACATGAAAAAGAATGAAAGAGACAAAGAAGAGACAACAAGCTAGGGTTTTAATTTCCTTAGCCTTTAAGAGAGATTTTGGCGTTGTTCAAGAAGAGAAAAAGGTAGAGAAAGAGAAGAGCTTCCCTTTGAGCTAAGGAAAGAATGAAGGTAAGATCATTTTGAAACTCTTGGGTTTTTTAAAGGATTTTAGTTCATGAAGTTTAGAAAATGTTTGGGTGTAAGTATTTTAGAACCAATTTTAGTGATTGTACTTTATGGGATTTTCAATTGAAAACCCTATTGAGTGGGATTTTTGTTATTGTATAAGGGATCAAGGGAGAGACAAGAGGAACAAGAGAATAAGCATTTTGAGCAAGTTAAGTCTTTAAGCAAGGAAATCAAGGTAGGTAACTGTTTATTTTAAATAAAAGAAAATCACTAATTTCAATTGCATCATAAGTGTTGCATCTATTGTTATGAATGATTTTAGAGATCTTTTTTATATTCAAAATATGAACTTTTCGATGAATTTCAAAATAAAGATGGAAATGCATTGAAACATTGTATGTTTATGCCTTGAAAAATGTCATGACATTTTGTATAAATGAAAAGAACATGAAAGTATGAGCATTTGATAAAATGATTTTGAGCATGATTATGTGATTCTATTTGGGCAAGAGTGGAACCATTCTGTTCGTCATGTGCACGTCAATAAGAGCCTTCTTCCGGATGTCCGCTTGTGGCAGATACGCTCCGAAATGGACTCATTCTGTTTATGGGGTAAATTTCAGTTTCTCCATTTTGTTTCTATGGGACCCTTGAGCCATTTGTTGTGTATTGCATCTGTAAATTGTCAAGTTGATGCATTCAAGTTTTGTAAGTTGAAAATTTTGACTGCATGACAAGAATTTTGAAAAGCAAATATTTTTACGATGCAATAAGATATTTTCTTAGACAAGTAAAATATTTTCAAGGCTTTTGCTTATTCATTTGTTATAAACTGTTACCCACGAGCTGTCAAGCTCACCCCCCTCTTTGTCTTATCCTCAGGTTATAGCTAGAAGATCAAGTGATCAAGAGCCTAAAGGAATTGTTTCTTTTACTATTTTGTAGTTCTGGTAGCTTTTGTAATTTAAGATTTCGGACTATGTTGTATTGTGGCTTGAGAGGCCATTATAGCTTTGTAAAACTCTTGTTAAGGGTATGGAAATTTGAATGATGAAATTAGTTGTAAGTATTGTACTAAAGAGTGATCAAATTTTTTTTTTGAGAGTCTTATGATTTTTCGTAAGAAGAGGAATCGATGATTTTCAAGGAAATTCCATAGGTTTAAGCTCACGTTCATGATCCAAAGTTGGGTTCCAATCGGTGCCCAACATGAATGGTATCAGAGCAAGAAGAGATTACAAGGAACCGCGCTCAAGAAAATGAATTGATGATAATTATGGTAATCAGAGCAATAGTTGAGTTCCGGAAATGGGATCCAACAGAGAAGCATTACCTATAAGGTCATCGATAAGGCTCCTTTCTATGATGGATATAGGATGCAAGTTTATTGCCTTTCTTGTGTCAACTAATTGACTTATTATTGTAACATCTCAATTATAGTAGTTTGGTTGTTACAAGAATGTAAATTATATTTTTGGTCAGGTCGAGTAGTTTTAAGGGGTGTGAGCTGCTTTGCTGAGGTTAATATATCGATGTCTTCCTTAAGTATCCATAGTTCTTTCTCTAAATAAAGATATTTTAATTACATTAGTGTTTTCTTAATTAAGAGTATTCAAAATTTTTAAATGGTTCCCACAGTCAATGCTAAATGATATAGACTAAAATTGAGACAAGCATGTTAGACTACTCTCACATATGTAAGCTTACATAAATAGATAGCCAAAGTGTCAAGGTTATTCTTGACAAGACACTCTAATACTTAAGTCAATAAAAGAAATGGATATTAAGTTTACAAGAGAATTCTCAAAGTAAAGTTCTAAAATTAGCTTTTATTTACTTAAAATCTTATTAAGTAAATAAATTTTAAGCATGTCAAGACTTTCTCACTTTAATGAACATAAAAATTTCTATGGATATTTTGTTCTAAAAACGTATATGCTCGTATTTTTTTATGCTTAAAGTTTGTTCCATTTTCCTAAAAAAAATTTCAAAACCATAATATATAACCTCATAATATAAAAGCATGAAGTATGTAATTCAGCAAATTCCATTAAATTTGGGCTCCAAAAATTTTAGTTGTCTTCATGGATCAAAAGAAATAAAGTTTAGGATGATTTGAGGTAGAAACCGATAACTTGAAGTTGTTCCTAGTATGCAGGCTTGTGTCTAATGTTGTACATAATCGTGTAAATGATGAACACGATCATTTGGATGAACATGTAAGCTTCTGTAAATATGTACAAGTTTACAGACGACGTTTAAAGATAGACGTACACATTTGGGGTCAAACACGACCATGTAAATGAAGGACACAGTCATATCTGTCAACTATGTAAGTCACTAGTTTTGAAGGACGTAGTCACTATACACGATTGTAAAGACGACCATTTGTCAAATAAAATCTTATCCTTTTGAGATAAAAAGATAACTTTGAAAGATATAAGTTGCATAAAACAAAAACATATAATGATTGAAGAGTTTTAGAGTCTAAATAACATTGTTCAATTACGGTTTTACTAAAGTTTGATTTCTAGGATATATATGCAATACTACTCTAACTAATGTGTGCGTGTGAATTTGTACTCAATCTTTAAAGTTTTAAGAGAATTAAGAAAGCTAGCAAAAGAGAGAGCTAGAGAAATCAACTATAGTTGTCTTGTGAGGTATTCTTCAGTGAGATAACTTGAAGCCTTTATCTCTTCTATGCTTTTTTTTTTTTATTTAGTAGATTTATTATCAATTTGGCCCATGATTTTTTTACCTCTACATTGGAGGATTTTCTACATTAAATCTTGTGTACAAATTTCAATCATCTTTATCATTTGAGTTATTTGTTATTGGTTGAGTAAACTTAAAAGATTTTGTGAGTGTTATTGCTTAAAGCCTAAACAACATTAATAAATTTGAGGCTAATCAAATAATAAAAGTAGTTATTTTTAACAAAAAATAAAATTAATGTGGAAATAAATTAATGTACCTCCAATCATATTGATTAAGTTAAAAATTAAAAATTAAAGAGTGAATTTTATTTCCTAAGAATAAAAAATATATAACTTTTCTTGGTTATGTACTTTGTAATGTTTGTCTTAAAATGTGTAACAACTAAGAAGAAGAATATACATGCATTTATATAAAGGTTAAGTTAGGCATCCTTAAGTGTGTATTGATTATGTATTATGATTATATGGGATATTTTTAATTTAAATTTAAAAGTAAAATATTTTATTAATTATTAATAACTTTTAAGTTAAACATGCATGTATATGCGGCATTAAGAAGGAAAAGAGCAATTCCCTCTAAATGTAACTAGGTCTGTGTTTATACAATATGAAAGACAAAACATGTGACTGGAAAGTGGGAATCATCAGGTCTATTTTCTGGCAACGAATATAACGGTTGCTTGGACTTTAGGTGCTACAAAGCTCAGACGGTTTGGGCGTGTCCACCACCTTCTCATTTATATGGTCCGAAAAACTTCAGTGCTTATTCTCTTCCTTCCAAGCAGAGGACCAGCCATCTAAGCCCCAGACCTTGCAACTAATGTTGTCGCTCTATTGCAAACTTCTTCGTAGAGACTCTAGAAGCATTACATGTTGGATGTTTATAAAATGAAGAAAACAGATAAAGAATCGCAGACACGGCAGACCCCTTGTCCGAGGTTAATTTTCATTAAACAGGCATCAAGTGTCGAATAATGATGGCACTTTGGGGCTTTAAAAGTATAAAGAGACCTGAGATCCAGCAAAACTATCAAATTTACCTTTCTGTCTTTCTTTTCCATGTTACAATGCACTGAAGTTGGTACCAGGATCGAAATGTTGGTATAAGAAAAGAGAAATTTGGACAGAGTTGGTACTACTCATGTGGTTGGTTTGGCACTCAATATTTTAGTATTGATGAAGCTAAAATATTAAGTAGGTGGGCAGATGTGATGCATTTTGGTATTCATATTCCATTCACAGGGCCAATCATCTTTTTCTTTTGATCTAATATATTGTTGGGTGATTTCCTCTCCTAAAGCGGTAGGATTTCACTTACAGTCCCAAATGACCAATTTGGCCAGAAACAAATAATACAAGACAAGTTCAGGAAAGCTGCAGAATTGAATTCGAAAGGAGATGGATGGGGGCTACAGCCTTAATAAATTCAACAACCTCTGCGAGTAAATAAAACAAAATAATGAGGGCAATGAAGTCATTACAACCATCGTCTTTGTCGATGTCAAGGAATGGCTTGTGGCTTGCAGAGTTGGCAATCCTAAGCTCTCTTCTTCTGTCTTTGGCAATTAAGCTGCTTCAATCCCTCCACCAACTGCTATTACTTCTACTTTTCTCTTTCTACGTATATCACATTTCTTGTTTCCTTTCTTTTCATTTCATTCACTATATTCGTGTTCCTGTTCTCTCTCCCTTCCCCTTCTTTTTCTCTATCATCCCTTCTCTCTCTCTCTCTTTTTTTGGGCTATATTGTTTTTAGGGAGGGAGAGAAGAAAGATGCCTCTAGTGAGGTTTGAAGTTAGGAATGAGTATGGCTTGGGACAGCCTGAGCTATTTAAACAAGCTGACAAGGAAGATCCCAAGGCGCTGCTCGACGGCGTTGCGGTTGCAGGCCTCGTTGGAATCTTGCGCCAATTAGGCGATCTGGCTGAGTGTGTTTTTAACTCTATCTCTTTCTTCTGCCTCTCTCTTTTTCTTTTCCGCAATTTGAGAGTTTTGATTTGGTGCTAATGTTTGTGGAAAGTAAAGTTCTCGCATTGCATGGAGTTTTTTTGGTTAAACTTGTGGCTAATGCATGATTTTTAAAGTGGTTTTTGGTGTAAGTAATTAAGAGTAGTAGTTGTGATCATTTGATTGAAGAAGGCCTTTCCTTCTAATTTTTCGCTGATTAGTGCGGAAGGTAATTAACTTGCTTTTGTTTTGTGTGGTATATAGTTGTGGAGAGAAATGAAGAGAGCATTGGGAAACCCCATTTAAACATACTTGTTAGATTTATTTAAGTGCTGGAGCTCTTATTTGAGGTTAGTGTTATGTGGTTGTTTGTTTAGGCTTTGGTTTATTGGATTCTTTAGCTTTTGAAGTCATTTTTTTTCTGACAGTATGAATGCGCGGTTTTTGTTGATCAAGAGGCCATAATGTGCTATGTACAATGTTTTAGTTACAAGGTTTTGCGACATACTCTCTTAGTTGTAATGTGCTGTTGTGGATGCATTCGTGGGTCAAACATATGAACGACGCAGAAAGACTACTGCCTAAGATCCTTGACGAGCAATACTGATTCCGTGTGAAATAAGGAATCCTAGGTGGTCTAATTTTAGTTAAATATGAACGTCAAATCTTTTCCTTATTTTTAGTTACATCCAGTTCTTTTCTGTTCTTTTACATCCTTATCTTATGGCAGTAGGAGTTTTATTAGGAAAGGGAGTCTATTAAGGAATCTAAATCCTTGTTTGGTTAGGAATTCTTGTTCTTTTATTCTTCATTATTGTAAGGAGATTTCTATATAAATAGGGAGTTATTCAGCAATAATAATTAAGCAGAATTTATTAGAAAAACCAAGAGATCGGAAACTCTCTCTCTCTCAACAAGTTTGAAGGTTGCAGCTCCCTTTGACGAGCTGTGTTGGATTATCAATTATAGGTAGATCCAGAAGGAAGAACAAGGGTAAAAACCCTTTGTTGGAAGGAGAATCTGTTGTTCTTCGTCCGGTGACTCGATCACAGATTCAGGACCGTAACAATTTGGTATCAGAGCCACTCACCATGGATGAGAACATCGTTGAAGAACGGTTACATAATCTTTTGCCTGAAAACCAATCTCCACACTGATGCTAAAATCGCAACGGCAGAATCAAAGCAGGCCACTGCAGAGGCACGAATGGCGGCTCAACTTCAACAATTATCACAGCAACTTGAAACTTTAATTCGTGCCAGCAGTCGTGGTAAAGGAGTTGATTTTGGGGACGGAAGCAATGCAGGCTCCATCCAAAACCAAAATTCTCACATTGATGAAGAAAACAGTAGCAGTAAAGGAGGCATGAATGACCGAGGAACAGGGGGCTTTGTGCCGCGGTATATGAAGTTAGATTTCCCCACCCAATGATGGAGCAAGTGACCCATTGGTGTGGCTCCATAGGTGCGATAAATTATTTGCTAATCAAAGAACGACTGAGGGAGACAAAGTTGGTCTGGCCACATTTCACATGACTGGGGAAGCCCAATTATGGTTTTACCAAATAGAACAGGAGGAACCGAACATGACATGGAAGACATTCAGGGAGAATTGTACCCTTCGCTTTGGCCCACCCTTGCGGAGCAACCTTTTAGGAGAGTTAATTATCCTCAAACAAACAGGTTCGGTAGAAGAGTACCAACGAAAATTTCAAACCTTATTAGCACGAGCAAGCTCGGTTCAAGCTGATCAACAAGTCGACATGTTTATGGCAGGATTAAAGGAGAATATTTGCATTGATGTAGAATTGCACATTCCACTGAACTTGTTACATGCCATGAATTTAGCTAGGGCTTTTGAAATCAACTCACCCAAAACATGAAGAAAGGCGTAAATCCGACCACCAACTTCAATTTAAGGGGAACTTCAAATAATTCAAAATCTGACACTGTTGTTGGCAGTGCATTAACCCCTTCAAGCATAACTTCAACTCCATTTATTAAGAGATTAACAAGAGCTAAGATGGCGACTCGTAGAGCTCAAGGATTGTGTTATAATTGTGATGAACAATATGTTCTTGGACATCAATGCAAGAAACTATTTTGGTTGGAAATAGAAGACACAGAGGAAGAAGACTCAAAGAAAGAAGAAAGTACTCCGACTATATCCTTACATGCTATTACAGGCGAACAACATGCTAGAACCATGCAATTAACGGGAATAATTTGTGACCAGCAATTAACTAGTTTGGTGGATTCCGGTAGTACTGACAACTTTATTAGTTCGACAGCAGCTCGAAGCTTAGGAATTCACATTCAACCCCAAACAAACCTTAAAGTGGCTATAGCAAATGGGGAGCAAGTTGTGGGATTAGGCAAATGCACCAACGTATAGTTTTCAATCACCAATCATCCTTTCAAGGCTGATTTTTATGTGATTCCTTTGGTTGGTTTTGATTTGGTATTAAGTATACAGTGGCTACGAACATTAGGGCTAGTTTTATGGGATTTTACGTCCCTAACAATGCCCTTCGAGAAAGCGGGCAACCCAGTTATGTTACAAGGACAACCGTAACCCTCACACTCATCAATAAATCATCTTCAAGTAGCACAGCCTCAAGAGAGGGACTTGGAGAAAATACTGGCAGCTTTCAAGGAATTATTTCAAGAGCTGATAGGACTACCATCCATCCGACCATGCGATCATTGTATTAATTTACAGCTAGACACAACCTTTGTGGTGGTTCGACCCTATCGATATCCTCACTTTCAAAAAGATGAGATTGAATGCCCGCAAATGCTACAGCAAGGCATTATCTGGCCTAGTCGTTCACCATTCTCCTCCCCTGTACTGTTAGTTCACAAGCAAGATGGCACATGGTGATTTTGTGTTGATTACTAGGAGCTAAACAATAAAACTATGAAGGATAAATTCCCCATCCCAGTAGTTGATGAATTGTTGGATGAGTTGCATGGCGCAAAATTTTTTACTAAGCTTGATCTCCGATCCGGTTATCATCAGATTCGAATGGATCCTTGAGATGTGGAAAAAATAGCCTTTCGAACTCAACATGGCCATTTTGAGTTCCTTGTCAAGGCCTTTGGACTAACCAATGCCCCTTTCACCTTTCAAGCGTTAATGAACGAGGTATTTCGACCCCATTTACGTCATTTTGTGCTTGTTTTTATTGGACGATATCCTTGTGTACAGCAGCTCCTGGGAGAGCCATTTGATGCATCTACAAATTGTCTTTGAACTATTGAGGGCCCATCATCTCTATCTTAAGAACTCAAAGTGCTTGTTTGGAGAACCACAAGTCTCCTATTTAGGCCATGTGGTATCAGCACGGGGAGTTTTCATCGATGCAAGAAAAAATCAAGCAGTCGCTGATTGCAACCTCAAACTATCAAAGCTTTGCGTGGATTCTTGGGTTTGACAGGATATTACCGATAATTCATTAAGGATTATGGTAAAATTGCTGCCCCCTTGTCAAATATGTTAAAGAAACAAGCCTTTCAATGGAATGATGCGGCTCAAGCCTCCTTTGATGTGCCAAAGAAAGCCTTAATAGCTGCCCCAGTGCTGAGTTTACCTAATTTTAAGGAGGAGTTTGTAGATGAATGTGACGCGTCTGGTGTAGGAATCGGAGTAGTCCTACAACAAAATGGACATCTCATTGCCTTCTTCAGCAGACCGTCATCTTAAACTTGTAGCATATGAGCGGGAATTAATCGGGTTAGTGAAGGCAGTCCAACATCGGAGACCATACCTTTGGGGTCGTTCTTTTATCGTTCGAACAAATCGCTTTAGTCTCAAGTATTTACTTGAACAATGGTTGTCCCCATCCCCCCAATAACACTGGCTTAGCAAGTTAATGGGATTCAATTTTCGAGTGGACTATAAGGCTGGTCGGTTGAACACTGCAGCAGACTCTTTGTCACAAGTTGAGGAAGATTATGAGCTGTTGTACCCAATATATCAACCGTAGGTTGTCTTGTTCGATGAGATTCGAGCAGAGATTCAAATTTCAGCCACTTTACTGGAAATTAAATCAAGAATTGAGCAAGGAACATCAGAACCAGGTTGGTCTTTGCATGATGGGATGGTATTCTTTCGAGATCACATTTACGATTTACCTATTACCAACCTCTTCCTTGATTAGTGCTATATTATCAGGAATCCATGATAATACTCGCGAAGGTGTTGAGAAGACTTTGCAGTGAATTCGCAAGGATTTTTATTGGTCTGGCATGAAGAACACCACCAAAGAATACGTCACAACATGCCTAGTTTGCCAACGTAATAAAGTTGAACCCTTGAGCCCAGCTGGTTTACTACAACCGTTACAATTACCTCACCAAGTTTGGTTGGATATATCAATGGATTTTATTGATGGGTTACCAAAATCGTTGGGTAAAACTGTGTTATTAGTGGTGGTTGATCGATTCTCAAAATATGCTCACTTTATTCCATTGGCACATCCGTACAATGCTTGCATCGTTGCAAGGGTATTCCTTGAAAATATTGTGCGACTACATGGCATTCCTGAATCTATTGTTAGTGATCGAGATGCCCTTTTTACAAGTACCTTGTGGAGGGAGTGTTTCATTTATGCGGAACCAATCTTAATTTCTCCTCCGCATATCACCCACAATCTGATGGGCAGACCGAGGTGGCTAATCGAACCATTGAAATGTACTTGTGTTGCCTTGCTGGAGACCAACCTGAGAAGTGGGTAGAATGGATTCCTTGGGCTGAATTTTGTTACAACACGTCCTTCCACACTGCCCTTAAAACATCTCCATTCCACATAGTATAGGAAGGGAGCCTCCGAGTTTGACATCTTATGTGGCAAGAACTTCTCGAGTAGATGCGGTGGATCAAGCTTTTCTTGATCACGATGAAGCTTTAGTTGCAATTCGCATCAAACTCCACCAAGCACAGCAACGAATGAATCTATGATAAAGGACATCATAATGCGGCATTCTCTCCTGGTACTTATGTGTGGTTGCATTTACATCCTTATCGTCAAAAGACAATTGCCGGCCACATTACACATAAACTAGCACCCAAGTTCTATGTACCTTTCCTGGTGGCAAAACGCATTGGTACCATAGCATACCAACTAGAGCTTCCCTTGGACTGCAAGCTGCATAATGTTTTTCACGTGTCATTATTGAAGCCGTTCAAGGGTGAGATACCCGTGACTCGATCACAGACTCGGGACCGTAACATATGCTTGATGGTGTACTAGTGATTTGGTTACCATGAGCTGCTATCATACTAGAATAAGGGCGATAAGAAATATGTTACTCTTGAACATGCAACCAGTATTTCTAAAGGAATTTACCAATCGGTCTTGTTAAGAGTTCAGAATTTATAATTAATTTGAACATTTTTTTATCTCAGGAAAAGGCCATTTTTGTCAACTTCAGTTGAAAGTATAGTCAGTAAACCTCTATCTATTTCATATTTCATCTTTTTTCTACATCTTCCAATTATTTTTGGGGGATTGACGAGGTTAAAAGTCGCATTTGCTTAAATGACTTCGACATTAAAGGAAAAGAGGGCACATTTCTCGTTATGCTCAGTTTATTTTGTTTCATGTACTAAAATGTAAAACCAAACTGCACTGTAGATCCATGCTTGTAATTGTGATGGAGAAGTCTCTCCATCTTGAGATTGGCTTTGGGTTCTCCTTTTGCTATTATTTTTCATATATCTAGCCAAATCCTAATAAATATGTTTCAAACTTTCTTACACACTACCTTTGGACTCGGTGGGTTTATCAAAGAAAAAGTTTGGGGCTTACTTTTGTCTTTCTTTATATAACAACATCAGTGCAACAAAGTACTTCTTTGAGTCGGTGCAAATATTTCATTGCTCTTACATGCATCTTAAAAATTCTTGATAGAGATTGAAGTCTTCCATTTACTTGATGGAATTGGATGTTTCATTTCATTTTTATACTTCATGACTATCATTTGCCTATTTTAAGCTTCAGCAGCACCTGAACCCTTTTGTAGATTTGCAGCAGAAGTCTTTCATGGCTTACAGGAGCAAGTAGTGACAACAGCTTCAAGAAGCCATAAGTTAATGGTTCGAGTGCAAAAAATGGAAGCTGCTCTGCCTTCTCTTGAGAAAGCAGTACTTGCTCAATCAAGCCATATACATTTTGCGTACACAGCTGGTATGACTCTTCTCCTGCACTTATAATCATCTCTGTCCTGCATTTGTCATCTTTCTCCCATAAGTCTTCTAAAATATTGACCTAGATTCATTCTCTTGGCCGAAGCATGTGACTCTCCTGTATAGCCTTTTCCCAATGTTTATGTCTAATTTAAGGAAAAAGCAAGCCTAGTGATAATGGTATAGAAGCCAGCTGGAAAATGAGCATCTGCCTGTCATTATTTATCCAGAGTTATTTTCTAAGTATGTGCAAATTTGTCCATCAGTGTAATTGACCCACTGCCTGGTTAAACACGGAAACAATCTTAATTGTATGACCTTGTTAAATTTCTGTCACTGTTGAATTGTTGGTTCAGCTGCCATGTTTCTTGATGCAAAGATTTATAAGGATTAAGAGGTGATCACATTCTTGTTATTTACTCCTTTGTGTTAAACAAGAGAAACAGGTGGGGGTGGTGACAGTGGCGTCATACTTTATTGTCTTGATAGGATCATGCGACATTTAGACTATGTTGCATACTTCTTTATAAATCTAGTCATTCGATTTGGTCTATTAATCACAAGTTTCATTATATCAAACTTTCATTTTCCCATATTTTCTCAATTCCTTAGAAAAAGCAGCTGCCTTGCAGGTTCTGAATGGCATCCTCGTATTCAAAATGAACAGAATCATTTCATCTACAGTGACTTGCCGAGATTTATTATGGACTCCTATGAAGAATGTCGTGATCCTCCTCATTTGCACTTGCTTGACAAGTATGATCATATTCTCTCTCATATTTCAATGAAAGACATAGTTTGATCGGATTTTTCAATTTTTTTTAATTGCATCTAGGTCATAAATGCTTTGTTTTGCCAATCAGATTCGACACTGGTGGCCCGGGATCTTGTCTGAGGAGATATTCCGATCCAACCTTTTTCAAAAAAGTATTGGGCAACTTCAAGGAACCAGATATAGGGAAATTCCGAAGAGATAAGGAGACTCATAAAAGCAGGGTATCTTTAAGCATTACCAGAATTTGGATCATCATTGAGAGTACTATATCTAACAATGAATTCTGTTGTTTGGATCATGTCTTTGAAGTTAATTTTAGTGAGCTAGTTCTCTGCCGTTATAATTGACTGGCTAAGTATGTTAACTATTATGCCCCTGTTTTTGCCTCTGCTTCTAACACCGTATATCTTCCAACTAGAGTTTACCTTGAGTCTTCTGGCCGAGGCTAGCACTGCACTCATTTTAACTCACTTTCCATAAGCTATATTTTGATTAGTCTTTCATATGTACATGGGTACATAGTGTAATCAAATGGAACTATGTATCCCATTCCTGCTAGTTTTATTATCTTTCCTGACCAAAAATAAAATGAAATGGACAGAAAAAGGGGTCTTTGCAAAGAAATGGAGATTTACTGCATTGTGCTTCTATGGAAAATCATGGTGGCAGGTAATGAATCTATATATCTATATGCATAGGAAGTGTGTAAAGTTTACTTTCTTCCGTTTGATGACATTAAATTTGATTGTGTAGAATGCAATTTGCTCCTCCAATTGTCAATGCCCAGCAGTCTCCTTCCCACACAGCCTCTACAATAGACATGACATTAAAATCTGATCTGGGTGATCGCTCTAATTCTTTTGATTCAAGAACTGGTTCAGGCTATGAGGAATGTGCCTTCCACTTAAATTCGTCCTTGCAACCTGGAGGAGACAGCTCTGAAGAACTCTCTTCAAAATTTATACAGCATAACAATATACTAAAGTCAAGGTTTACTAATGGACAATCTGGGGTTGCAGATGGTGATTTTCCACGTGATTTGTTGATTGAGCAGATCACTGTTAGTTCATCTTGTGTTACATGGGATGAAAAGGCAGAAATAGTGAAGCCCAGAGGTCAACATTGTGATGAAGAGGAAGCTCCAGGAATTCTAGCAGCAAATTTTGACCTATGTACACAAGAGAGGAGTATGGCCAGCCGTTTACATCCTAATCAAATGGATGATCTGCGTGATGAAAATCATATGAAATTAAGAGCCAGTCTAGACGAGCATGAAGAAGTTGGAAGTGAGCCAGACTATTTTATGGATGCGCTAAACACAATAGAATCAGAATCTGAGAATGATGTTGAATGCGAAACAAAAAATGAAGTGGATCTTGCTTTGTCTGATTTTAGTAATGGAGGAACGGAAGATGAAAGGAAAGAGTTAATAGAAGATATTTCAGTTTGTTTCTTGTCCCAAGCTGATTCTCATACGTCATCTGATATATCACATAATGCTTTGTCTGACTTTAATAACAGTGGAAAGGGAGATAAAACACGAGATTTAATAGCAGGTGTTTCAGGGTGTTTTCTGTCTAAAGCTGAATCTCATACTTCCTCTGATATATCACATGATGCTTTGACCGACTTGAATAATGGAGGAAGGAAAGATGGAACACAAGAATTAATAGCAGATATTTCAGGGAATTTTCTGCCTAAAGCTGAATTTCATACTTCATCTGATGTATCACATAGTGAAATGCCCTGTGATATGTTCAAATCAATTTTTTCAAAAGGTTCTACTAATCAAGAACCAACTAGTAATCCTGAAGTAGTAGAAGTTTCATCTCATGAGGATATTTCACATATTTCTGGCCATATTCCATCTAAAAACGAGCACCATGCATCATTGGAAAAGGAGGAAATCCCCTGTGAACCTCGTAGTTCATTCCCCTTGAAGTATTACACCGATATACAGACAACTAAAGTCTCTGGAACATCTTCAAATGTCGACCATGCACTTGTAAGTGAAGGTTACATGAGTGTTGATTCTCTAGATGGTTCAAAAATACAATCTATTGTAGATGCTCCTTCATCTTGTGGCTTGGAAGACTCAAATCTTCCAGAGTCATCAAGGAATGTGACCGCACGCAGTTCTTGCAGGTCCAGTGAATCTCAGGCTGAACTCTCACGTGTTGGTTCGGTTAGATTCTGGACTAATGGAGGCCTGTTAGGTCTTCAACCATCAAAGCCTCCTGATTTTACTACAGCTAGTAGTGGATGCCAGGGTTCTTTATCAAGCAGTAAAGGTGAGGCGGTAGGTCCTCTGAATTATATGAGTAGCATGGATGGTGAGAGGGAAACTAGGCAGATTGGTCAAGGATGGGAGTATAGACAAGATTCCAAGTTCTATATGCTCTACATCATTTCATGCAGATCAAAATGTAATAGTTGAAAACTCTGGTGATTCTAAATATAGTGATAAATTGCATCTTAATAGGGGCATTTTGAATATTAGCAGTGCAGCAGGAGACAAACCGTCAAGCAGTGAAGATATGAGAAGCACATCTATGGGAGCTAGTGAGGAGAGTGAGGGGATATCATCTCAATCAATTGGGCTTGACCAACGGTTACTCATTAACAGTTTCAGTAGAAAGATATCACTTGTCACTGATAGTAAATCTGAGCTGCCTAGTTTGCAGAAAATTGGCGTATTAGACCAGAGGAATCTGCACAGTGACATTACCTGTCAAACTCGAGAAAAATCATTTGATGAGCAGTTTGAAAGTCAACCTTTTGCTGACTCATTTACAACTTCACCCCCTATAGAACACATGAAAATATCTTTCCATCCTTTTGACAGCGTTGAAGTTTCCAGAATGAAACTTAAATTTCCTGATGAGAATCATAATGACAGCTTTAGGGATATGTTTACAAATTTTCAGTTGGTCTCGGAGCCTGATAGGCATGATGTAGGTCATGATTCTGATGATGATACCTTCTGCAGATCCTCTCCTTACATATCTGATGATTATCTTAGCCATAACTCTGATTCGGACCTTGAGTATTGGGGATTTAGCGAATCACCTCATTGTAAGAACATGGAATTGTACGGCGCTATGTTGCAAATGTCTTCAGTTGAATCTGTTTCGAGTTCTCTGCCCCCCAATGAATCAGGAAATGAAGGTGTCCACAACGATACAGGCTTTAATAGCATTTATACCAAAAGTGGTGTAGATTCATCTCTCTCTTCATCTTTGGCAGATCTTCCTGGTTTGGAAACAGTGAGCCATTTACCACAGAGGGAAGGAAAAGACAATTGGGATGAAATGAATTTCCTAGAAGGACAGCATCCAAGAGATTCCAACCCATTGCCACCACCTCCACCTCCTGTGCAATGGCAGACGTTGAAAACTCACCCTGATTTGACAAAAGACAGACACCATTCTCTGCCTGAAGCTGACCAACATGCATTTAATCCGAAACTTCTGGAATCTGCCTTAGGTCAACAACTTAAGTCAGCTCCAGCTAATGGGAAACAGCTAGTTCAGGATGATATAGCTTTTAAATCAAGGAACAAGGTGTAATACCATAACTAAACTGATACATCTGTCCTATGTTCTAAATTTAGCTCTTGTTTTAACCCCTGATCCATGGTATGCTATGTCTTCAGCAGCAGGAACAGGAACAGTTGAATTCTACCAAAGAAGCTAATCAGCCTTCGAATGGCAGGGGGGTGGATGAAAAGGATCTCTTGCAGCAAATTAGAGCAAAAGTGAGTGAGCTTTCCCTTTTCTAGTTTTCCATGACCTGGACACTGTACTAGATTAAGGGGGTAGGGAAATGATTTCTTTCTATTATCTAAGTTCATCTGCTTTTGTTTCGTTGTAGTCTTTCACCCTGAGACACACGGTAACAACAATGCCAACTTTGACATCAAACTCTAATGCAAATGAAAAGGTTACAGCAATATTAGAAAAAGCAAATGCAATTCGCCAGGTTTGAGTTTCATCTTGTGTCATTTCGTTTTCTATTCACTTTCAGTCACTTTTGTTCTTTTCTCTCCAATGCTTCACTGTATAAAGTTGACACTGGAAAATTATGACAGGCTGTTGGGAGCGATGATGATAGTTGGAGTGACGATTGATAATTCTGAAGGGAGATGGTTGTGCACGTTCTACTTGAAAGCAGATACATTTTCAGTTTTGACTTGGTAAATGCGAAAGGTCTGTAGGTTATGTATGTGTAAATGTGAATCTTGCCGGTTTTTCCAGTGTAAGTAATTTGTATGACCTGTATCTTTCCGACTATATGCATTCATTCGTTCAAGAGTTAGATGTAAACAACGGTATATGGGTATTCGATTATGTAAATTTCACTTCCATTCATGAATGCACAATCAAATTTATCGTTCTGGTCAGGTGTCGCCTGTATCATTATGTTGTTTCTGTTTCTTTCAACTTTACCTGCATCCTCTTTAACAACAAAATATCAGTGAATTGGGTGGATTGAAACTTGAGATAAATTTGTTCACATTTTGTCTTTGTAAATAAAAGTAACGTGATGTTTATTCTCTTTAATGTACGACTCTGATTTAGGACTTGACATTGACGAAGGAAGGCAGTGATCTTCTATGCAGTCTTCTTTTGGATAATGGTGATGACAGTTTTGACCTTAAAATTGCCAATGAGCAGACTGAGTCTTAAAAAAAAAAGATTTTAAGTGAAACTAAACCTACTTTTTCTCTCTCTAGAAGCTTGGCCTTTTTTCACGTTATCTGAAGCCTTTTCTGGTTTGATTTTCACCGGTTAACTGCCTTGGTCGTTAACCTGGTAGCGACATGGACTCCCTTGAACATGAGGAGCAGCTAGTTAAACGAGGTCGCACCCGAAAGCAGGAGGAAGAGCCTGTCTCCTTTCCAAAGCTCACTTATAACGCAACGGTGATTGGAGAAGTTATGGTTGCCATGCATTTCGACGTCGACGATTGGCATGACGAGGATGATATAGAAATTGAAGAAGGGGGCATTCAACTGTCTGGTGAAGAAGGAGGGAGCATCACCCTCTCTCATAGCCTTAAAACTAAACTCAACAACCAGTGGGCAAAGGTAGTCGTTATTAAACTGCTCGGACGCCGAATTGGTTATCACCTTCTCAACTCGCGTCTGCAGACAATGTGGCTTCTAAAGGGGCAAATGAAAATCGCTAATCTCGACAACGATTACTTCTTGGTGCGATTTAAAGAAGACGAAGACTACCTTAAGGCATTGACGCAAGGCCCCTGGATCATCTTTGGACAGGTGCTTTCGGTCCAACGGTGGGTGTCATTGTTCCATCCCTCCCAAGTTTAGGTGAACTATGCGGTGGTTTGGATACACGTCCCTGATTTATCCATAGCTAGATATCACCTGCAGATCTTAACTGCTATAGGAAATCTGGTAGGAACGACAGTGCGGATTGATGAAGCTACATTGAAGTCGAATCGGGGCAAATTCGCGTGTCTAGCGATGGATGTGGACCTGAGTTCCCCTTTATGACATAGCGTGGAGAGAGACGACGAGACCATTCGGATAGCTTATGAAGGTTTACCTTAACTCTGTTTTATGTGTGGGAGGATTACGCACGTCTCAGCCAACTGTCCAGAACTTCCTCCCACGCCATCGAACAATCTCCACCCACTGGTCAGCGTAGGCCCGCCAGAACCGATGACCGCAAAATCAGTACCAGGCAAGCCAGTAGCGGATGGCACCTCCCATGGGTACGGCCCTTGGATGCAGGTGTAAAGGCGAAACACCTAGCCTCCTATGCAACGTTCCTCTCCAGCAGGCCAACGATCATCTCTAGTAGGCCAACGTCCTTCCATGCAACGGTTGAATACGACTGGATGTGATCGTGAGGTGATGCAACATAGGGGCTCGAGGTTTTCTTTAATAGCAGCCCAGGACGGTACGACTATGGAGGGTGAAATATGTTAGGAGGGCCCACCTCCCAGCAACCCATTTAGCTCTGTCCAACAATTTAAAGTGGACGCAGTTTTGGGCAAAGGTAAGCAATCACAGTCAGGGCCTGTTTTCAAAGCCACTGAGCCCAAAAGAACTCCATAAAAGATAGTGAGAGGAGCACAGACAGGCCCACTACAGATACTTAAGGGAGAAACTTCCCAAGCCCGAAACCACTCGGACAAAGGGCAGTCTATTTGCCTCCTAACTTCAAATACAACCCTCCCAACATGATCAGCATATAGCTATTGGAATTCCTTCACACACGGAAATGGTATGTGATACTCAAATTATCAAAGCTAGCTATCCGAGTATTGAGGAGTGCCTCTAGCCTATGGAAGGAATTAAGGATACAGAGGAGAATTATCTTACTCCAGAGGGCCTCATACCCACTTTTATTGGGCATTCAGACCTAGGCACCGGGCTGGTTGTATCGAAGGAGTTGAACCAACAACACCCGGATGAGGAACTCGCATCGCCAACACTAGATTTAGACATCCAGGACGTGCTCGGAGCAGGTACAACTAGCTTACAGTAGATAATCAATTCTTTTCTATTTTGCTTTTAATTATGTCGATTAGTATTTGGAATTGTGAAGGTGCAGGAGGACCTAGATTTTTAACCATCTTGCATAATTATCTGCATATGTATCACCCTGGTATGTTAGTTTTGCTAGAAACCCGAATTAGTGATCCTAGGTTATCGTCGTAGTACAAACTTTAGGCTTTGATTTTTCGTTTCGAGTTGAAGCTGTAGGATTCTAGGGCGAGATCTGGCTGCTATGGAAAGCGAATTTTGATATAACAGTGGTGGTCGCTCATCGTCAATTCGTTCACACCACCATCAAATATGATTCTAGTGAGTTTGAATTTACTGTTGTTTATGCTAGCCCACAAATGATCTCTCAAAAGCTACTTTGGCCAGTCTTAAGTTAGCTCGGAAATTCTATCCACAACCCTTGGCTTGTAGGCGTAGATTTCAATGCCAAACTAAATCATATGAATAAACATGGGGAAGCGAGCTCCACAAGAGTGGTGAACAAATCCTTTCAAGATTGGGTGCATGGGTGTGGACTTCATGACCTGTGTTTTATAGGATTCAAGTTTACGTGACAACGAGGAATGACCCAAGCCAAACTAGATAGAGTTTTTGGATCTACCATCTGGCTGCAGGAGTTTCCTCACATGGCGAACCACCACTTACCCTTCATGTGATCCGATCATCGTCCCATGCTGATTCATTTACGCAAACCTACTCCGCGACGCCTAGGTATCCCTATTTCTAAATTCTAGAATGTTTGGCTCACACATCCTGGATTTGAGCAGGTGGTCATAGACCATTGGCTTCCTGCTGAAGAGACGATGAGCAAATTGTTAAGTACGTTCTCCAAACATCTTTTGCGCTGGAATAAAGAGGACTTTGGTAATATCTTTTATAGGAAAGAACGATTAGTAGCGCAGCTGGTGGGCATTCAAAGGGCATTGGCAGTTAACACCATGAATGATCTATTGTCTTTGGAAGATAAGCTGAGTGAAGATATGGCCCAAGTACTTTACGAGGAAGAAATTTTTTGGCACTAGTGAGTCCGCTGTGAATGGATCTCGAAAAACAATCGAAATACGAGATATTACCATACCATTACCTTTACCAAAAGAAAGCGGATGAAGATAAAGTGTCTTATCAATCCGAATGGAATGCATATCTCAGATCTGGATCAACTGGGTCTACTCGCCAGGAATTACTTTGTTCACCTTTGTATTGTTGATGAAGGCAATGCGCCATGTTTTCCGATCTCAGGAGCTTTCCTCTCGCTCTCAAAGGTTGGGATTTGTGCCCTCAATCGCCAGATATATGAAATCAAAGTAAAAAAGGCGGTCTTCGATATGAATCCTAATAAAGCTCCGGGAGTTGATGGATTCAATGCATTATTCTTTCAAAAACATTGGGGGCAGGTTGGGCTCAAAGTAGTGGATTACATAAAGGAAGTTTTTAGCCTAGGATGGTGGGAAGAGGACTCAAATCACACCATACTGGTTCTAATTCCTAAAATTCCCACCCTACTAATATGTCTCACTTCCGTCCAATTAGTCTCTGCACGGTGCTCTATAAGATTCTTTCCAAATTCATTGTGAATCGCCTTAAGAATCAGATGGAGCATCTTGTGGAGGAGACATAGTGCAACTTCATTCCTAGCCGGCATATTACCAATAATATTATCATTGCTCAGGAAGTCATCCACTCTATGCGTAAGAAAAAGGGGGAAAATCGGCTATCTTGCAATCAAGGTAGACTTCGAAAAAGCTTATGATAGACTCCGTTTTTGACATTGGACTTCCGGATCAACTTATTTATGTCATTATGAAATGTGTTACAACAGTTACTATGAAAGTTGATTGGCAAGGTACTCATACGGATCCTTTTTGGCCCCTTTCAAAGGTAGTGACACAAGGTTTCTGCAAACCAATTCACCCGAGCCCTATAGGACTGCCAATATCTCACCTATTTTTGTAGATGATCTGATTCTTTTTGCTGAAGCCACAGAGGTCCAAACGTGTCTAATAGCACACACCTTGGACGTGTTTTGCCAATCATCGGGACAAAAATTTAACCTTGCAAAGACTCGCATTTTTTCTCCAAAAACGTCTCCCCAACTTCGGCATAGAGGCTTAGCCAGCTCCTTAACTTCACTCGTACAACTAATCCTGGGAAGTACTTAGGAGTCCCTCTAATCTATGAGCGTATTACGCAGGGTACCTATCAACATACCCTGGATAATGCTCGCAAGAAACTTTCAAGATGGAAGGAAAAGTGTTTGTCTCTTGTTGGGTGAGTTACTCTAACTCAATCAATTATTTCGGCTCTCCCCATTTTCATTATGCAAATAGTATGACTTCCGTGACAACTTTGCGATGAATTGGAGCGTACCATGAGAGATTTTATTTGGGGATCGATCGGAGCCAATAGGAAAATGTACCTCGTTAATTGGGAGATCATGTGTAAACCCAAGAAAGTGGGGGGTCTCGGTTTAAAGCGTATTAAATCTACTAATGATGCACTTCTGACTAAGCTAGGTTGGGCTTTAATCACAAAGCTCGCAGCTTTATGGGTCCGTATATTATGAACTAAATATCACCTAGACCTCACCTATATCCTGCTCCATCTAGACAAACCGGGGGCTTCAGGTACCTGGAGAGGCATCTCTACAACTTGGCCCTTTGTTCGCCAAGGCATAAGATGGAACCTAGGAAATGGGAGAAAGGTATTATTCTGGTTGGATAATTGAGCGAACGATTGGGGACCGCTTGTTTCAGTGGTGACCTCTCCACTTCCCGCAAGCGCTCATTACACCACAATTGCGGAGTATACGAATGACGACGGTCACTGGCAATGGCACCTGTTTCAGCAATACCTCCCTTCCACAGTTTGTCTGGATATCGCAACGATTCATACCAATCCAGCAAACACAGCGGTAGATGTCATTTTTTGGGGACAAACCAATCATGGGAGATTTTCAACAAACTCAACCTATGAATTAATAAAAGGAAACACCACGTCTAAGACTAGTAAACATTGGGAATTAATCTGGAAATGGCCAGGCCCACAGCGAATTAAAGCGTTCCTTTAGCTTATGGTGAAGCAAAAGTTGCTGACTAATCACCAACGGGTGATTCGACACCTCACAATGGATAGCAAATGTCACTTCTGTGGGATTGAAGAGTCCACTTTACATACTCTTCGAGACTGTCAACAAGTGAAAACTTTCTGGTGCAAATTCCCCTCAACAGTGGTTGACGCAGAGTTTTTCCATCAAGATATGCAGCGGTGGGTTAATTCCAATCTTATGAAGTCATTGCAACTGCAATAGATTCACTGGGCCATAATCTATGATGTCGCCTGCTGATCCTTATGGTGATGGTGTAACAAAAACATCTTTGAAGTTGATTTTGAGTGGCCAGCAGATGGGACCAGGGTAGCTATGAATTATGCCAATTGGATAGTTCGAGCCAGAGTAGTGGAAAATTGTGTCTATAGAGATCAGGTATTACCTGCCAACCATTTTACGGGTTGGACCAAACCGATAGAGGGCTGGGTCAAAATAAATACCGACGAGGCGGTAAAATATGAGCGAAACATTGCGGTTGCTAGAGGATTGATTAGGGATGTCATGAAAAGTGGCGAGAGGGATTTCTCCAACAACTCAGAAGGGCATCGCCGTTAGCTGTCGAACTCTGGGGAGTCCATTTAGGACTCAATCTGGCCTGGTCGCTTGGATATCGATGAGTGATCGTCAAAGTGGATTCGTTAAGAGGTGATCAATATACTCTCTTCTTCTATTATACAATCGACTGAGTTTTCTTTCTTGGTGACAGGTACCCGCAAATTACTCCATCAAGTGTGGAAAGTGCAGGTTCAGCACATGTATCGAGAAGTAAATTAGTGTGCAAACAATCTGGCCTCTCTCGCCGCATTATCAAGCCCTGGAATCCATATTTTGCAAGAGCCTTCGACTCTAGTCATGGCTCATCTTCATCGCGACCTGCATTGAGTTTTGTATCGCAAGGCTCTGCGGTAGTTAGGATGTTTTTGGGTTTTATTTCCTTTGTAACAAAAAAAAAAAGATATATCCATTCCAATTTCTCAATTCTTCAAGAATAAGACACAACCTAAAGCAAACAACAAAACTTTCTTTTAAAGTCTTTCAAAATGATAAATATTAGCAACTTACAAAATAATTACGCTTAGGGGATCCCTAATTTTACTTATATTTTTTTATTGAAGTTTTTTTATTTTGACTTTAATTTCATTTATATTCTTTTATTATAATTTTTATTTTAGTTTTTTAATTTTGATTTCTTTTTTAAACAAAAATAAAAACATGTTTGATTATTTATATAATGCAATTATTGATAATTATTAAATATTAAATATAAAAATTAATTAGTTAAAAGAATTTATTTAAATTTCTTATACAAGATTTTTAATAAATATTAGTAAACATTTTATTGTATTTTATTAAATAAGGAAAATTTTATTTATTTTAATATATATTTGGATCATTAAATTTATTTTGTTTAAAATATATTTATTAAATAAGTATCAAATTTGAATTTCATTTTTCAAAATTTGTATAATTTAAAATAATTACAAATATTTAAATAAATTAAGTTACTAAATCAATAAAATTTGAACTAAATTTCTGGATGCTCCTTTAAACGGTAAATTTTCTTAGAAGCATTCTGCCATAATAATAACAACAATGTTTATGCCAAAGCAAGTTTAAACAAATATAAATTTGATATGTTAGAAAAAACATTATTTATGGTGGTTTTCCTTATTTTTACTACAATTTTTGGTTTATGTTTTTATTTTTAAATTTAATGAAAATATTTTTATTTGAATTTTTAGTTTTTATTTTAAATTATAAATTTTCAAAAAATTTTTAAAATATACAATAGAGTTTTACTTTTGCTCTTGTTTTCTTACCTTAATCTAATTCACTATCAATTAAATATCTATTATTTAATTACTTAACATTTATTACTAATAAGAATTATGACTAATAAAAATTAATAAGAAATTAATGTTGCAAATACCATATTAGACTTGGTATTGATTTTGGTTCTGGTATAGTATAATATCGATATAACTCAATACCAGAAACTATTTTGGATAATTTCTCAAAATTAAAGTTTACAAAATTAAAAAATAATCGTTAATCTATATAGTTTAGGATAAATTATTTAAAAATTTTGAATCTTATTCAAATTTGTAATATTAGTAAAACTACCAAAAATAGTAAACAAATACTCTAAATTTATTTTATTGCAAAATAGATCTTTGTTGATTCCCCAGATAATGGCGCTAATACGGTAGCATTAGCAAATCAATTTGACATATATAGTGGTCACTTGGTCTAAAAATCAAGCCAAGATCTTTTGTTGATTTTATCTCGTCGTTACCCTATCTTATGAATCTTCTATTCATGTGAATGTCGTATGGGTTATATATAAATAAACGTCTTTAATTAATAGACAAGATAAGAACACAACAAAGTGGACAGAGGATCTGTCCCCTAAAAATTTGCCTCTTTGCCTGCTCTCAACGATTTACCTCCTTACCCTTCTTACCCTTCGGCCATCCTTTTCTGCTCTATATTTTTCTCGCCTGTAGGCGTTGGTTCTTTTGCAGCGCTCATAGTTACCATTTCGAGTGGGGTTTCACCCCAACTGGTTGACCTTCACCCGACGCCTTCGATTTCCATGGAGAAAGGGGAGTCTTCCGCTGCTCCTGAGGATTTCCCTACCCTCATGAGAGAGTCCCTTCTCTCTAAACCCCAAGTCTCTTAAAAGTAAAGATGTGAAGATGTCGTCCTAGCTAGTAGCAACAAAACTGAGTCCTCTACTGCAGGCTCCTGGAAAAACAAGCTATTTGCTTACCAGAAAAAAGTTCTCTGAAGCTATTTTTCTTTTATAAGGTGGCTAGGGTTTTTCGTCTCACCTTTTTTTTTTTCCCAATGAGATCTAAGTTTTTTTATTTATAGAGAAAACTTAATTTTATTGAAACCCAATAAATTTTGACCCATATTATATCTCATACAATAAAAGCTCGACAATATAATTTAATTTAGCCCAATAAATATGTCCACATATATTTATTCAATGCCTAATAAATTAGGCCCAAGAGAATAAGTCCATATCACATCACTCTTTGTGTGCGACCCTATAGGATCATTTGATGTTGACAATGGGCTTGATCGCTCATCGGTCTCTAGCAAGAAATTATGACTACCTAAATTAAATGAAAATAGGTAATCTGATTTAACCTGTAACCATGGTTATAAGCTCAGTCCTTTGTAACACGATATCAAGATTAATCATAGTTTCTTGATCCCCAAGTTAACTGATTATAACATATGACATTGATGTCTCCTCATCAATTCATTTGAGTATGGCCATGTATTTCTTCAGTCATACTTGTCAAAAGGCCTAAACGATATCTCTCTCACTTAAGAGAGGTACAAATCTCATCTACGTCATTCACATCGCTCTGCATGAGTCATTTAATGTCTAACATAAGACTACTTGTTATTCGGTTAAGAATAACTTAATCTAATGTCAAAACACTAAATTCCTCATGTAAGGAACCATGATAACTTCAGGTCGGAGGACTAATGTTGGACCCCGAACTTTTCTGTAAGCTAAGACTATTAAATGAGATTTTTTTGGCAATTGGTTAGGGGTAAAGCAAAGGAAAATCCTTGAAATTGAAAAGAAATAGAAAAGATGGTTTAGATACAAGATGGATTAAATGTGAGA
>JANZLX010000002.1:21089675-21106803 GCA_025531955.1 Erythroxylum orinocense
CAGAAGAGTACCCCGTTTGACACGGGAGTACGTCTGGGTGCAAGTTGAGATAGAGGTCGGGATCAGTTCGCGTCTGCATTAGTGTTTCCTAATTTTGTAATCCGCTATTGTTGTACACTGATTTGCAATTATGTTGTATGGTTACTGTAAAGTATTGTTAAATTGAAAAGATTCTCTATTGTTTACTGTTTATTCCGCATGATTGTGCAATGACTGGAAGTGTTTCCTTTTAACATGGGATGACCGGTTAAAAAAAAATGTATACTGAGTTTTACTGACTGATGTAGCACGCCACCTTGCGGGGCACGGACTCGAATATCACCAATGATATCGGGTTCGGGTCACTCGGGAGTGGGGTGTTACAATAAAAATCAGAAATTAAATTAACCAAACAGCCTATTATTAAACTAATAGAAAAGTGCAAGAAATTAAATCATAAAACTAATTAATTGAAATTGCGTCAGCCAACAAGAGGAACGATGATCAGTTGGAGAATTTCAAGAAACGTAAACAGCGGAGAGCCAAAGGAGATATGCGATGATGCTGTGGAAGACTCCAGCACGTGGACCAAAGGAAAAGTCAATAATTGCGACAGCCAATGAAAAGGATGTATACGATGATCTGTTGAAGTAAAAAGAAAATCAAGAAGCAAAGGAGGTGCGGTGATAGGGAAAAGCGACGATAGCTGCTGGAATAAGAAGGATATGCGATACTGTTGAAATCAGAAAATAAAGACAGTGCGGTAACTTCAAGAACATAGGGTGCGGCGATGTTGAAGAATGAAAAGCTAGGAGAAAATCAGGTTGCCGCAGAAAAATACGATCCCCCCTTGGTTAACGCAGACCCTCCATTAAAACATACGGCAATCAACATTAATGTCCTTCTTGAATTCAACATCTTCGTTATCTTGATTTGTTCTTGATCTAGATTGAGTTGTGTTCCAATTTAGATAGAAGTCCAGACGATCTTGGCGATTGTGTTTCACTTGGAATTAAATTCTGGAAATAAGCGGATTTAGGATTCTATCCTTAGGCGCGCCCACGCTTAGTCTTTGAATTTCAGCCCGACTGAATTTTTTGAATTTCTTCTTATATTTTTCGTCTTTTTGATTCTTTTTCGTCTTTTTGGTGATGAAAATCATCTGTAAACATTTGACAATTAATTTCATCAATATTTAAACACCAATTTCGCAAATCAATTAAAATTAATACCAAAACATATGCAATATAATTGACTTATCATTGAGGGAAGAAGAAATTTTTTGGCATCAGAAAGCTAGGTGTGAATGGCTCTCGGAAGGGGATAGGAATACGAAATATTACCATACCATCACTCTGACGAAGCGTAAGAATAAGAGGATAGTGCGCCTTAAAGACCCCTAGGGGGTAATAGTTTCTGACCCTAGCCAAATGTGTCAGCTTGCCCACGACTATTTTGCTCGTTTATTAACCTGAGAGGACGATCACCCTTACCCGCTCCCGCTCCTAGGAGGGTTTTAGTCCCTTTCTAAACAAAGTTTCCGTGACCTTGCCTCTCCCATTCAGGCCATCGAAATCAAGCGAGCGGTGTTCTCTATGAACCCGGATAAAGCACCTGGAGTGGACGGTTTCAATGATCTTTTCTTTTAGAGGCAATGGGAGACGGTCAGTCATAAAGTGACGGCATACATCCAATTGATTTTCCGTCAGGAACAATGGGAAAATGACCTCAACCACACTCTCCTTGTTCTCCTCCCCAAAACTTCGTCTCCGATTAGTCTCAATCAATTTCGCCCTATCATCCTATGTAATGTTCTTTACAAAATTATTTCTAAAGTCATTTTCAACAAGCTCAAACCCCTACTCAACCTTTTTGTGAGGGAGAATCAATGTAGCTTTATCCCGGGCCTGCACATCACAGATAATATTATTATCGCCCAGGAAGTGATTCACTCAATGCGACGAAAACAAGGGTGGACTAGCTTTTTGGCCATCAAAGTGGATTTAGAGAAAGCTTATGACCTTCTGCGTTGGGAGTTTATTTATGACATGCTGGAAGTGCTTGGTCTTCCGAGCCCCCTTATATGGGTTATTATGCATTGCGTTACGACAGTAACTACGCAGGTTCTTTGGCAAGGATCAACCTCAGCTCCGATTAGCTCCTCCTGAGGGATTCGGCAAGGAGACCCTATCTCACCCTATCCGTTCGTTCTTTGCCTGGAGCATCTGAGTCACCTGATCTCCAGGAGAGTTGGGCAAGGTGTTTGGAAACCCATCAAATTGAGTCCTACTGGACCCCCTCCCTCTTAACTTTTTTTTGCGGATGACCTGATCCTGCTCGCGGAAGCTACGGATACCCAGGCATAGGTGATTGCTTAGACTTTAAAAGAGTTTTGTCGTATCTCTGGACAGAAAGTTAACACCGCCAAAACTAAGATCTTATTCTCTAAGAACGTTCAGTCGGAGATGGTGCGTCACATTAGCCAAGCCCTCCACATACAACCGACCCACAACCTAAGTAAGTACCTAGGTGTCCCTTGCTTCATGAGCGTACCGGGCGAAACACGTACCAACACATCCTTGATACGACTCCAAAGAAACTTACCGGATGGTGCGCTAGACATTTATCGTTGGCCAGTTGAGTCACCCTAACGCAATCTATGCTCTCGACCCTTCCCGTCTCCACTATGCAAACGGTCCGCCTCCCGCGAGGTCTTTGTGACAAGCTAGAAAAAATCATGCGCAATTTCATCTGGGGTTCCACAGGAGAGCAACGAAAACTAGCCCTTGTTAATTGGGAGGCTGTTTACCAACCCAAACAAATTGGTGGGCTGGGCTTGAGGAGAATTCGGGCTACTAATGATGCCTTGTTAACCAAATTAGGGTAGGCTCTGTTAACACAGCCTACAGCCCTTTGGGTCCTAGTCCTTCGTTCTAAATATCACATAGACCCCTTCCACATCCTTGCTATGGTCGATCGTGTAGGGGCATCGAGCTTCTGGAACGGCATTGCTGCCACTTAAAAGTACGTTCATCTAGGTATCAAATGGACAAAAAATTTGCTTCTGGCAAGATAACTGGCTTCAGGATTGGGGTCCCCTACACATTGTGGCAATCTCCTAGGTCCCGACGGGAGAACTCTATGCTACAGTAGTGGAAATGCGGAATACAGATGGCAGTTGGAAGTGCGATTTGCTTCACCAGTACCTGCCAGCTTCTATTTCTCTGGCTCTTGCAACCCTGAAACCCACTATTGATCCTACCACCAGTGATACTTTTAGATGGGGTCTCACTGCGAATGGACATTTCACGGTCGCTTCTGCCTATGTGCTAATTGACGGGCTCCTCCCGAACATCTCTACTGGCCCGTGGCATTTTATCTGGAAATGGTCGGGACCACAATGAGTTAGAACCTTCCTTTGGCTAATGACCAAACAAAAACTCCTGATCAACCAGCAACAGGTAGCCAAGCACATTGCGATTGACAGCAGCTGCCACTTTTACAGGCTGGAAGAATCCACCTTACATGTCCTTCGGGACTGCCCGAGAGTTAAAGATTTTTAGGGAAATTTTTCATCAAAAATTGTCTATCGTGATTTCTTTCACCAGACTACGAAGACTTGAGTGACGACCAATCTTCTTAAGAGGCACTAAGTGGAGCACGCGGACTGGTCCCTGATCTTTGGTGTTGCGTGTTTTGCTTTGGACGTGGCACAACCAAAGCCTTTTTTAGGACGACTTTGCTTGGCTGGTCGATGCACTGCGAGCGATTTTGGCGTATGTAGCGTGGGTCGCTAGAGCGCGGGACGTTGAAAGCCGAGTGTTTCCTCATCAGGGACTTCTGGTAGGTGGTCGGGTGGCCTGGGCCACACCATTGGGGGACTGGGTTAAGCTCAACACAGATGGTGCGTGCAACCTGAGATTGGGTATCGGTACTCCTGGTGGTCTCATTCGCGACAACAACGGCATATGGTGCGGCAGTTTTTCCCACCATATAGGTCGTAGCTTGGCTCTCATTGCTGAGCTCTTGGGAGTCCACTCGGGCCTTACCCTTGCTTGGGCTTTGGGATTTCGCCGGCTCATCTTAGAAGTGGACGTCCTAGAGGTCATCCAACTGCTTTTAACTCCCTTTGCTGAGACTGATATCAATTCATTTTTATTGGCAGGTACCCGGGCCTTTCTCCACCGTGATTGGGACGTGAGACTTAAGCATGTCCACCGAGAAGACAATCAGTGCGCTAATTACCTGACCGCGTTTGCAGTAACATTGCAGCCCAGAATTCCATATTCTTCAGGAGCCCCCTATGTCCCTACGGGATTTGCTCCACAGGGACCAACAAAGAGGTGAGTACCGTTGAGCAATGCATGTTTTAGTTTAGCTGTGTATTTACTTTCCCGTGTATTTTAAAAAAAAGATAATATTTTTTACTTAATTAGTTTTATTTTAAATTTTAAACTTTTGAATAAAAAAGATGCGATAAATTCTTCTTTAAATATACTAGTTTGTTAGATAAATTAGTTATAATTTTTTATTTTATCTTTAGAATTTATCTTTATTCATGTATAGATGAAACAAACAATAAAACTTGCAACAAACATGTTTACAGTCGCTGTCTCTTCTTTATTTTTTTTAATAGTTTCAGCTTCCTCCCAAACTTGCAACAAACATGTAGTTTATGTCACTGTTGTCTGTCAAGTTTCCTTATAATTGGATGGTAAAGATAACTACCCCACACAGGCAATAAAAAGGTAAGGAATGATAAAAAAGGGAAGAATTCAAGAATTATGATCGCTAATTCAATGGTAAACAGCTTACTTCGTGACCATTGCTTGAATTTGATCCCCACTTTCCATACCAATAAATAAAACAGAAACTTGATTCAACGACTTCATGTGGATAATTTTATATGTTCCTTTTAATATATTTCTATAGGATATATTGATTCAACGACTTCATGTGGATATTTTTATATGTTCCTTTTAATATATTTCTATAGGATATATTGACCCTTCTCAGGTCCAACGAAACTGTCGATTGAATTGATCTTTATTGCTATAGGAGAAGCTTTAGCCTTATAAACATTTCACAGTGATGACGAATATTTACTGAGCCGACCATATATATTAACATCAGCAGGCAAGACGAACTTGAATAAACAGAGATTAAGGAAGATGTCCCAATTTGATACCTATTCAAAGGACTTTGATTTATTTTCCAAAAAAAGAAGATTAAGGAAGATGCATATATATGTGCCTCTTAGCTAGCAGACGGTGGATTAGGATTTCCTGTCTAAGTTAATTCTCTTAAGTTGACCTTAAATTAGTGAGCTAATCTGTGCTGGCATAGCAGCGAAAGGAATCTGACTAGCTCTCTATAGTCTTTTATTATGAAAAGAAAAAGGGAAAGCTCAATGGCAAAGATAAAAATAGCTATAAAGGAAAAGAGGGAGACTTTTCCTGCCTCATTTTATTAAAGCAACTTGACATTGAATATCCATAGCACCAAGCAACATGATTTTTTTCCATGATTCTCTCCAACCCTTTTCGATTTCTTTCTATATACTTTATTAATCGAAGCATGACCATATCTTAAGGACAATTATTATAGCACATCACAACTAAGGTGTTATCACGACACTTGTTTTTCTGGGAGCTAGTGTAATTGCCGTACTCAGTGTGAAAAAGGAGGATGACTACTAGTTTAGGAGTAACCGTAGTCATCTTATTTCAAACTAGATTACGGATTTAACTCATTGTTTCACTCAGGTCCAAGTATTATTCTTTCATATTCTTTGTTTCTATATTCTTTTTAACTTCAAACGGATAGTATAGAGTTTTACTATTATTAATTGACTGCTTATTAGTCCCCTTTCCAGTGAAAATTAGGGTTCAATCTTTTTAAGTTGGCACTTGGTTATATGGGTGTGATTTATTGCTAAACATGATTACATGCACAAAATTTTGGCTAAGCCTGTCACTTGTTACTTGCACATATGGGAGTTATCTCAGAATATAGTTTCAGTCGACATGCCTGATGAGAATTTGCTGACTGTCAATAGTGATCAGCTGCAGATTATATTCTGCACTTTAATTTAAACCTCCATGTAGTGTGCAGGCACCAAGACTTGAACTGCCCCAATTATCAAAAAGTTCACACTAATTGTGATCACCGGCTCACCTAATTTATAAGCTAATATTTTAATAGAAAATGGACTTCGAAAGCATTTTAGAGAAAAAAAAAGTGTGACTTGTTAATTGAAACACATGAAAATACTTTTTTTTGTCTATATTATATAATCAGAAAAGATTCTCTTCAGGGAATATTTTTTTTCTTAATTAAAAGAACATATTCCTCTATTAAAGAATGGATTAACAATCATAATTTCAACACATTCAGGTTCATACAACCCAACACTTTCAAGATTGATGAAAAAGAAGCAACGACGTTTATCTTAAATCCATTAGGAAAAAGAAACCTGAAAGAGGGCGCGAGGTAAGGCCAAAAGACAATAGCACCAAATATCTTAGTAGTTCTTTTTATTAACTTAGGTGATAACATCTCAAAAATAATATTATGAGTTTAAGACGATGAACCTTTTTACCTACAATTTGGAAATCATAGCTGAAGGTTAGTTTGGGTCACCTTTAAATGACGATTTTTAAAATGGTAGTCAAATGTTACAACAAAGTAGCTTACTGGATACGCATTTTTTTGTGACAATTTGAAAACTATAACTAAAGGTCAAATTTTTGGCTACGATTTTCAAAATTATAGTTAGAAGTTGAACTTTTAGTTACGTTTTTTGAAATTATAGTTAAAAATCACACTTTTGGCTACTTTTTTAAAATTGTAATTAAAATTCGCACTTAGCGTTGATGTGTGACTCTCTTTTGTAACAATGCCAAAACTTATTGTAAATTTTTTAATGTAAGTATACGTTATCTCAAACAAATAATACAATAATGAAAAGAGCCTTGTCTCACAAAGATTATGTTTATTAATTACAAAAATTAATCTAATTGAAAAAAATTTTATTAATAAAAAAGTAATTAAATAAAATATTTTTTAAAATAATTAAAAACAAAAATGTCATATTAAACAAATTTAGGACTTCCGATTTCACCAAGATTAATCTCATTTGACTCATCTAGTTTAATCAATTAATGACTACTCCCTATGTTATCAATGAATTTCTTTAATGTGATTTATAATCTTTCTCAAACATCAATAACAAATTCCAACAAGAAAATTACTGACATCTCTGTTATAACTATGAACTTACGAAATTCATTAAGCTAAAAAATTCAAAGTAGTATATACACAATTTCATAAGAATTTCTATCTTATGACAATGATATGATACTTCAATTATTACTTTTTGGTCTCAAGTTGAATCATAAATCATACAATTATTGATCAGGCAAGCACAAGCATTCGTCATAAAATGAAATAGTAAACATAGAATTGGAATAAAACATCAATTTGATCAAAGTTAGGCAAGTTCAAGTATCATAATCTAACAACATTATAGCCCTAAAAAGTCTAACATCAAAAACTTAAATAAAAAATTAAACATGGCTTAAGTTGCACTTTTGGCTACATTTTTCAAAATTGTAGCTAAAAGTTATACTTAAAGTTGATGCATGAATCTCTTTTGTTCTTCTTCTTTTGGCTACGATTATATTTTTGTAACCAAAAAGCTTTAGCTATGAAATGAGATCCGTAGCTAAAAGTTACATATCCTATAATTCCAATTAAAATTATTTAGCTACAAAAATATATTCGCAGCCAAAGGACTAGGGATTGTTGTTTCAAATTGCCTCAATATTGTAAATCTGTTCCTTTTGATGCAGAGGCGTAAAGATATGTTCCTAAATGAATGTCTCAAGAAAATTGAAATATAATTTGTGTGATTATTGGGCTGATACAAAAGTTCAGGTTTTCTTTACCTTCACCTTTACTTCCATTAATCTTTTTATATGATTTAATGACTACCTAAATAGAGAAAAAATAAAACACCTTATAATCAAAGATCAAAATCATTTATAATTGTCCAAAATGAATATGCAAGATATTTGTTTTATAAGTTATAATTATATCAGTAAACACTAAATTATTTATTGTGCTTTGTATTTTCCTTTCATAAAATATAGCGAGAAGGAATCACATAGATAAGAGTGTGATATGATCAGACTATATAAAGTCACTTATTATAAGGAAGATAAAGGGTGAGTATCAGTCGAAGTAGAAAACAACTATGTAAGTATACAAATTTGTTCAACATTTTACTTCATTTATTAATGTAATAGTAAGTAATAATATTTGGATATTGAATATTGATTTTATTTTTAAATTTTAAAATAGGATGCAACAGTTATTAGAGAAATCTATATCTGAGGCGAATGAGCTCAATACAGAAGACATTTGTGATACCATACTTAGTATACATTCTGGCTATGTCAAAAGTTTTAGCTATGACCCTAAGTAAAATGTTTCAACCTCATCATATATATATAAAACAGTCATTCAACTACTTCAAGAAAAAAACAAAGGGCTTAAGGCTACATTACGAGAAACTCAAGCAAAAAATACAAAGCATGATTTTTTATTTAAAAGATTATTTGGCCCGAGTTATGATAGAAATGAAGAGGAAAGTGAAGGGTATTAATTCTATCTCTTATACTTTTTTCTTTCAATTTATGTTTTTATTATAATTTAAATTTAATACCTTTTTTTCTTGGGTTACAGAATTGATGAAGTTGCAACTGCTTAGTGATTATGTTGTGAATGGTAAAGTTATGTAATGTTTGCTTTAATTAGAACTAAATAATTATTGTTTCAATAATCATAATATTTTTAGTATATTTTAACTAAGCTTTTGGGATTATTACATGTTTATCGACATGGACAACACTAGGTAGTCGATCGAATTATGCTCTAATATTTTTGTAATTTGAGCATTTATAATTTGTAAACTAGTCTCTTTATTTATAGTTTTATCTATAAGAAATGTTAAAGCTGTCATTAATATCTTTTATATAAAGAATATTCTTTTTTTAATAATTTAATGATATTTATATAATTTTACTTTTTATATACAATGCTCGTTATTTTAAATTAATAAAATTTTTACAATTTATTTTTATAATGAATTCACATTTTAAAAAATATTGATACATTATATAAAAATTATATTGTTCAATAATATAGATTAAAACTGTAATAAACAATATATTGAAACATTAATTAAATAACAATTTGATACGGTTGTTGAAAATTAGCTAAAAATATTTGGTTACATTTAAAAAAATGTAGCTAAAATGTTTTGCCTATATTTCATAAAATATGGTTAAAAACATTTAGTTATATTTTTGAAATCGTAGCTAATATTATTAGCTAAGTTTTTTAAAACATAGTATTAGTTACAAAAAAAAACGTAGCAAAAAATTATTGGCAGCGATTTCTCAAAACGTTTCCTTTAATTTTTAACTACAGGAATTTGGTAACGTTTTGTGCGACAAAATAGAAACGTAGCTAAAAACTATAGACAACATTTTTTAGAAATTTAGCTATGTTTTTTTTCCATAGGTAAATATTAACTTTGTTGTAGTGATGAAATTTAATTTGATGTCATCTAGGATTTAAGTAAAATTGATTGAAACTTAAAGTAGCCATATATAACACATTTATATCGCACGTAACATGTCTTTCATCTTCTAAGAAGTGATTGGTTTCTGTACTATATATATTCAGGAGATCACTCTTTAATCCCTATACCTAAAGTAAACAGGCTATATATTCCTTGGAATCCTAAGTATTGGAGAAAATGAGAAGAGGTTTTTGAAATGTTCGATTCTATAGATATGTTTCTTCCGTGGCAATCCAGCTGTAGTATCTATATTCTTGAAATAAACTATTGTGAGATACCATATAAGCCTAAATACCTGTACAGGCACACATGCCTCTATCTGCATTCAAGCCACCGCTTTACGAGCAAAATCGTAACTCCAAGATATATAAAGGAGATCCATTTCTTAATCAAATGTTAAACATTGGATATGATATGGAAAGTCTTTGTGTCATGAATGATCTAGCTAGTTTCCTTGAGATTTTTAGGGACGTTAAACGTGTATTAATAAAAAGAATATTTGAGGTAGCGGCATATATGAGCTATGCAATAAAGTGACTAACAATAAAAATAATTATCTCCTGAGAAATGTTTAATTTATATGCTAATGTTATCAGTCTATTTGGGCATCTTTTTCAATCAGAATAAAGCTTAGGGGCTATATATCTTCACCCTTCATTGAGGAAGACATTACCAACTTTATTAGCTAACAACAAATGATTTGTCAAACAACAATATATGGTTGGATTTCTGAACATGTATGTATGCATATTTATACGACTTTGAGACACCTAGGAAGATATGGTGCCTATATTGCCATGAAGGATTAGCAGCATACTCCATGAAAAGTAAAGGACTTATATGCATGATTTCAAAAGGGCAAGTACCAAGGCTTTAGCTTTTAGTTTCTTTTGTGATATATGTATATGAAGTAGAACCTAGACAAAGACTTTTCTCATCTCTTTTATGGTCCTATATTCTTAGAAACTTTGTACGCGACCTACCTGGTCTGGGACCCACATTCAAACTTTTACTAACCCTAGACTTTGATGAGATGGAGTAGTAATGATATGGACAAAAAGCTCATCATCACCTTTTCCACGCTCACTCCTTGTTTGTTATTGGCTGCTATATATGCCTCCATACCACACTTTTAGCTCTTGTTTGTATATAAACATGCTCATTCCTTTTCCTCGTATATACAGGCAACCTCTCACAAACACAACTATCTGGTCTCTCCTTTAACGCCACAAAACCCTCTCTTCTCCTGTTGCTCTACCTTTGTCATGGAGAATCAAGAACAGTTTATCAAGCTATTTGGGGCAACAATTACGTTTCATGCTAGTACCGGCAGGCAACCGAAAGACGATCCAAACACAGAAAATCACACAGGGGATAAGAGGCCGGACAAGATCATACCTTGCCCTAGATGCAAGAGCATGGAGACCAAATTTTGTTACTTCAACAACTACAATGTTAACCAGCCTAGACATTTCTGCAAAGGGTGTCAGAGATACTGGACGGCCGGTGGGGCTCTTCGCAACGTGCCCGTAGGAGCTGGTCGCCGGAAAACTAAACCTCAGGGTCGCAACGGCCTTGATGCATTCCCAGCCGGTTCGTTGTACGATGTCCCTGGTAGGATGCATCAGTTTGATCTGGATGAGCTGGTGGTGCAAGAGTGGCACCTAACAGCTGACGACGGTATCCGGCATGTTATACCGGTGAAGCGGCGGAGGAGCGGTTTAGGTGGTCAAACTTGCTCCTGAGAAGTTTTCTCCTCAAATATTATATTGTCATGATCATCAAACGCATACCAACCAAGTTTCTTGTAAATATTTTCTAATTTAGTTTCTCCATATATACAGACCACATCAATATTAAAGTTAAAAGAGTTCATGTCCCGACATTGAAAATGAAAGGCCATCTTGGTGAAATCGGTATACTTATTCAATCTCACAAAGTCCGGCAACTCACTTAATTCATATATTATTTTAATAACGTGTCTATCGAAGGAGAAGTATATTCAAAGGAACTCTAAACCTTATAACATTGTATCGAACTGCTTTCGATTTTTGAATCTTTAATTTCCAAGTCAAAATTTGAAAAATTAAATTCATCTGAAAATTTCCTTTCGCTTAATATATATATTTATTCAATGCTTTTACCTTAAATGTAGAGTGACCTAACAACAACTCTCTTTTAGACTTGAGAGAATCTTACAATATTTTTTCTTAAATTTTTGATGTCTTTATCAAGAACTAATGTACAACTCACAATTTTTCCTTCCGTTTCTGATATAAAATCAGGGTGGAAATCTGCCAAGAATAGTCTATTGCTCATGACTCTATACCACCAATGCCGCTACTGCTGTATGGTAAGCCAAATCTACATTAGCTCAATAATAACTTCAGAGGAACCACAGGTCCAAACATAACTAGTAAAAAAATTGATTAATAGTATTTTTTTTTATATGCTTATAAATGCTTTCAAGCTCCTCCTCTTTTTGATACAAGGTTGTAATATCCACCTCCTATTTAACTTACTATACCTCACTTGAAAATTGATCATGAGACCCAAAAAAGAATATTGTTTTGAATACCTAATTCTTAATTCATTATTATGCACTATCACAAATATGATTTGTTAGACAATCTATTATTATTATTATTATGGATATTAACCAATTCTGGATTTCTTTGAGTTAAATTTATTTGAATTATTAAAGACCTCATGTTTTTTGTCTTTATTTATTTTTATTAAATAAGTTAGCCATTGTTATGATTGTGATTAGTTAGTGCTATGCTACAATAAATTGAGTACAACTTATTCTATTCAATCATTTACTTGATTCAACATGAAGGTCAATGATTGCTAATTATATTTGACTCTTTGGAGATATAAACTTAATACAATTGATTCTAAAAAAGATTCCTCTAAATATGATTAGGTTTAGATTACTCATCATAGGAAGTTCAAATCTACTATGATCGAACTTGAGAGCCAATATAATATCATATACATTTATTGATGCATATATGTATTTACTCTCTAATTAATGAATTGGAATGGGTTATGGGAGATGGTGACCATGAATAATCTTCGAATCACCATTTTTCATTTATTATTATTTTATTAATATACTCATTTATATTAAAACTAAAAAGAAGGTAACAAAGATTCAATTAGCATGCATAAATTACGAAATTGAATATACATTATAAAATATTTTTATTTTCTAGATACATGTAGTAGCTCAATTATGCATGAATTGACAATCGTCTCTTCTATCTTGATCATGTTATATTAGAGATTGGCAATCATAGTTTCTTTTTTCTTTTGTCTTGCTCTCAATTGGATAAAGTTTTTTAGTTATGGGATGGTAATATATTAGTCAAGAACATACTCTTCCTTTACTATCTTTAAAATTAGAACAATAGAAAGGCAAATGGCCAAAGGTACAATTATCTTTATGTTGATAAAATGGTACTTATTGCATTCTTAACCCTAACTCTATTTGATTTCCATCAAACTTAAGTAGCATGAGCTTCAGTCCAATCTACTTCACTTACTAGTTAGGCACAATGGATCCACCAATTAACTTCCTTGGTAAAAATTAGTCAAATAACAATTTAAAAAAGATCTATAAATAATTTTAGCAATTATTTATACTTAATTTCATTGAAACCCCTTATTTATTTCGAAGAATGCCCAACACTTTTCAATACCCAACTTTTATTTCAAAAGCACTATTCGAATCCCTAATTTGCAATCCTATTAGGAAGCTTTTTCAACCAAGAGTTAAGGCTAGAAACAAAAAATCATGTGTGTCTCAGGCTATCAAAGTCTCTTAGTGACTAGTACTCAATAAGTCTCCACATTTGTAGCCTCATAAATAATATGAAACTAACAAGCTCTAAATAGGTCTTCATTACAAGCTTAAACTGCATCAATATCTTTATCACTAAAATAAAACCTTTCCATTTAATTGGAATCGAATCTAAGATCTATCTTGTAGCTCTCTCTTTGTTCGACTAAATTCTAGTGTCAATAATTTCGATGATAGGATCCAGTGCTTAGTTGAATTATTTAAGTAGACTAGAACTATTAATGGTTTACATGCTAAGGAATTTAGGTGAACATGTGGTTTAAATGTGATGAACATATTATGGGATCACTAAAATGATGTGGGGTAGTGTTTGGAGTTATAGAGCTTTCAAAGATAAGATTTTTACTGAAATTCAATAGAAAATGGTGCCATAAGTATGGATGACACGATATTTTAAGCTTGAAGAGGTATTGTGAGGTGAGGTTGAGGAGAGTGAAGACTCGTACCAATTCCTATGGGTAAGGAAAATGAATGAATTTTTCATTATACTAAACCTAAACAATCTTAGAAGTTGTAGCTTAATCCTTAAAATATTATTAAGGTAGCTTAATCCTTAAAATATTATTAAGGAACTAGAAATTTCAATTATAGTGTTTCAAATAATGGTCCGAGTATTAAAGAGTTAAGGGTTTCTAGATCATTAAGTAATATAAACTATTAAAATATGAGATAATAATATTCAACAAAATTAAGTATAAATAATTATTACTCTATTTCTAAATTATTATTTAATTAAAAATTTTCATGTCTCCATTGTGTTTAGTTGGCAAACCAAGTGGATTTAGGTAACACTCATATCATTAAGTTTGACAAAATCAAATAGAGTTAGGATTGAGGGTGGAAATATTACCATTTTGTAAATGTTAATATCACTTGATATTATAGATAACAATAAGAGCCAAGTTAGATTTTTTGCAAAAACGTAGGAGCTATTTACACCTTTGTGTAAAAAGTAATTTATAATTATTTTACTTGGCTTTAATTTGACAAAAGTTTCCAATAAGTAGGATAATAAAATGAAATAAAAGGAAAACCTAATTTAGTTATGACTCAAATGGGTTTTATAATGCTTATAGAATTCAAAGTCTACCAATAATGTACTTTTAGATAAGGTTGATTGTCATACACATAGCCTAGCACACTACTATCTCCTAAGTTTTAGATCTTGATGTGAGATCCCACATCGGTTGAAGGGGGAAACAAAGTACGCCTTATAAGGGTACGGATACCTCTTCCTTATAGATGTGTTTTCCATGGCCTAGTGAACCAGATCCCATCAGAACTCCGAGGTTAAACGTGCTTGGGTGAGAGTAGTTCTAGGATGGATGACCTCTTGGGAAGGCTTCGGGAAAAGCAAAACCGTGAGAGCTTGGCTGGGCCAAGGTCCAAAGTGGACAATATCTGTAAACAGGTGATCTGGGATGTTACACTTGATATCTTTTTTTTTCTAAAACATGATATAGGCTTTAGCACGTTTGTTTCCTGGATTATAGATTTTACTACTTCTCTACATACTTAGACATGAATTAAGAGATAACATGTCCTAAGCCATGGATCATATCTTCTTGTTTATACCTAAGATATGGTATATAACATAGTTATGTCCCAAATTGTGTCTTCCTCTAGAAATACCTTTAATATATCAATATGCTCGTGTTTTTAGTATATGCCTTTCACCTCTAATTATTAGAAAGGAACACATCGTAGACCATGCTCTTTTCTACCCAAAATTCTTTCAAGAAGTGCTTACTTTCATCCTAAAAATTCAAGATTGTATGCCTGTGTATATGAGCCAAATATAACAATCTCCACCTTGGCCAATATAACTCTTTATTGGTTGGTTTGTATCTAGGTCTAGGACCTTGAGACATTAATCATATCTAAGCGTTGCTTGAACTCCTCCATAGTAACTAGCTTTTTAAACATGTTAGTTACATTCTTAGAAATGTGAAACTTTTCTAACAAGATATATACAGATGCAATTAACTCCTTAAACTTATGAAACCTCACATCTATGTGCTCAAACCTTGCATGATACACTTGATTCTTTACTAAATATATGATACTTTAACTATCAAAATGTATTAGAACTCCACATTGGTCGATGCCCACCTCAATTACTAATCTTGTAAGTTATAATGCTTCAATAATAGCCTTAGCCAATATCATATACTATACTTTATTTGTAGACAATGCAAGCATAGACTATAATGTTGATCTTTAATAAATAGGTCCTTTTATAAAAGCAAATACATACCTTATAATAGACCTTATATAACTAAACCTCTTGCATAATCTGAATCCAAATATACCAAAATCAAAGGATTGCCTTACTGACTACTAAACACAGTGTTATGGTTTTCTCCTTAAGCACTTGAATATTCACTTGTTTTCTTCCTAATGTTTTCTTCTAAGTTTCAGTATGTACTTACTAATTTCACTAATAAGATGATCCAAATATGGACATGTACAAATTATTGCATATATTAAACATCCAATAACTTTATCATATGGTACCTTAGATATATCATCGACCTATTTATCTATTTTTGATAATTGATCTTGGAAAAGCCTAAAGTGAATTACTGATAAATTACTCACAAGTTTAGCTTTGCTCATTTCGATTATGTGTAATACCTTCTTAATGTTGCTAGATTGAGATAATCTCATTGTTTTAGATTTTATATCCCTCTAAGTCTCCATTCCTAGTATTTTATTAGCAACACTCAAATCCTTCATCTCAAATTCCTTTCATAATAAAGACTTCAATTCATTCACATCATATACACTCTATGCATTAATTAGTATAAAATCCATATATCGTAGCAAAAAAATAATTAGTAGTTTGTCATCAAAACTTTTAAGATATACACAAGGTTTATAATCATGTTTCTTGTAGCCAATTCAAATCATGTAAGAGTCAAATATTTTTACTATTTTTATAGATACTACTTCATCCTATAGAATGAATTATATAGTTTATAAATGAAATGCTCCTTTTTTAGGTTAACTAAACCTTTGGGAAACTTCACATAAATTTTTTCCTTTAGGTCATCATGAATAGAAGTTGTCTTCACTTTTATATGCTTTAATTACATATATAAACTAGTTACTAATGCTATCAAAATCTTAATTGAAGTTTGTCAAACCATTATAAATAGATTTTCATCATAATCATTTCTTTTTCACTTATCATACTCTTTTGCTATTACTCGAGTCTTAAAAAGTTTCTCGTTTTTTTATTATTAATGGCTTCATTTTATAAACCCACATACAACCTATAGGACTCTTTCCTTTATGAAATTTTATTAGCTTCCATGATTGATTATTATTCAAAAAATTCTCCTTGTCTACTATTGCTCTCATCTATTTATCTTTCTTATAACTGTTCACAGTATATTAAAATGTAGCAAGGGATAGAAAAGGATAAGGATAACGAGGCAAGAAGGAAAAGTAGATAAAAGAGAAAGTTGTCAAAGAATACAAACTGCGACTTCTATACCTAAGCAAACTTGAAACATACGAAAAAGAAGATTAGTTTGGTAAGATTTTAGATCTATTTAAAGAATCTTCATATTAACATCACTTTTGTTGAAGCTCTCTCACTAATGTCAAGGTAAGCTAAGTTCCTAAAG
>JANZLX010000002.1:21121732-21141663 GCA_025531955.1 Erythroxylum orinocense
ATTACCACTGAAATGAGCCTCGAGCTCTAACACTGTACTGACCGGGCCTCGAGCCCGAGGGGATTTATCCCTGACGCGTCCACTGATTACTGAATACTGACTGAGCACTTGGGCACAACACTGAATAACTGGAAAGAGTCACATATGCACTGCATATGCATGATTAACTGATTTGTGGTGATTACTGAATTATGTGATGGCATGATTTATTGTGAATTGTTATAAGATACTCGAATATTACTGCTATGCTGTACGCAATATGCGTAATGCCTGATTTGAGTGAACCATCGATGATGGTTTCTCATTGAGTTCGCAAACTCATCCAAAATTGCAACCTATTTTTCAGGATTGTTAGAGTAGACTCCTAGCTCCGGAGATAGTCTTTTCCTGCCGTGCGAGCGGGCTGGCAAGAGAAGCGATGGCTCACAGGTCGGTCAGCTGGGAAGATTTTGAGGATGACTTAGTATAGACTTTTGTATCAGTTTCCTTTTTTTGAGTTTTGCTTAGGGGACTGATAGACTTGTCTATTCTGCTGTGGACGATTGTATCAGGATTGTTATATATATATATATATATTGTGGTTTTTTTATTGCAATTCCATGTGGATTTTAGTGGGTTTGTTCGGTAGTGCACCTTTATCGTGGGTTACGTGTCGGTGCGACCTACGGGTGTCCCGATGTGTACCCTGCGGTGAAGGGGAGGGCGCTACAGATCAGTATATGAAAAGTATTTCAAATACCTACCGGTACCAGGCAAAACAGGTCAATGCAGGTTGGTATTTAAACCCATTACTGAAACATCTTATTTTGTATCGTTTTCCAGCTAGTACAATACGAGGTTCATTACGCTACTTTTTACTCATTTTAGCTTCTTTCTTTATAAATTCAATACTTTTTTTCTAAATCTCTAAATGCAATAATCAATTTCATATCACTCTCTTACCATAGTACAAAAGCTTACTCACAAGAAGGAAAAGGAAGTACCGACGCAGATTTAGTAATTTTTTTATTGAAGTTGATAGTTTCTCTAATACTATTGTGAGAGAGTTAACTAATACTATTGTGAGAGAGTTAGCTCAAAGGGATGTAATTCATTTATGTATATAAAGAAGCTAAATCTTAACAAGAAAGAAGCAATTTAATTGAATTTTAGTAAAGGCAAGAACATTCATTTGAATGCAATTTCTACAAAGTTGCATATGACGAAAATCTAAGAGGAGCTGAAAATTTTCTTGGAGATCTTTTATTATTAAAGGAGAAAAAAATAGCTTTTGATTCTTACATTAAAGTGGTTTCTTATCATAATTCTTTGATTAAATAAAGATTTATGGTAAATTAGCTTAAATGTGGAGACTCAAACACAAGTTACCTTCATAATTCTTCTTAGTTAAAAGGAATACCTACAAAAATTTTTCCTTAACTATGGGGAATGGAAATTTCATTTCATCTCAAGAGGAATTAAGCAAATATGTAGAACTATTTTCAAGAACTCTCTAAGCGCTCTAACACTTAGCAACTCTACTAGACAAATTCTTAATTCCTTTATCAATAATTAGTTCTTAGATGAGGAACATAACATGCTTAATAGACCTTTCAATGTATAATATATAAAAGAAGTAGTCTTTGCAATGAAACCCAATATGGCTCTGGGTCCAACTAAGTTGAATGGATGTTTTTTCCCTAAAAGTTTGACCTTTGATACAAAACATAGTGATAGAGGTAGTACTTGAGTTTTTTTATAAAGGGGAGATGCTAAGGGAGAATAGCAAGACCTTTATAAGTCATAGTTCTAAAATTCCTAACCCCAATTCTTTGAACAATTATTTCATCGTCTCTTGTTGCAACTTGATTTACAATATAATCTCTAAACTATTGGCTAAAGGAGTCAAAATAGTTTTGAGATCATGTGTAACTATTGCTCAAGGTGTATTTTTGGAAAATAGATTGATTAGAGGAAATGACTTATTGACTAAAGAGTTGTCTAAAAGGTACAATAGGAAATACTCTCTAAGAAAATATGCTATTAAAGTTTATTTTTCTAATGCTTATGATTCAATAAGCTAGAAATTTACCATACATCTCTTAAAGACATTTTACTTCCCAAAAAAGTTCTTGAATTGGATTAACTTATATGTCAGGACTAGTTTATTTTCAGTCCTAGTAAATGGTGAACCTATAAATTTTTTTAAGGGAAAGAGAAGACTTAAATAAGGTGACCAATATTACCTTATCTTTTTATTATATGATTGGAAGTTGTTTCTAGATTATTAGAGTACAACATAAGATTAGAACCAAGCTTTAAATGCCATAATAGATAAAAGAAACTTGGAATGTTCTACTTATTCTTTAATGACGACCTACTTTTGTTCTCCAAAGACAACGATAAATCCCTGCTTACTTTCTTTCTAAAGCCCCGAAGCCTCCATTTGTGCTAAAAAGCTAACTATGAGCTACCAGTAAGTATCCTTATGACATCTTTTAACACTTTTGGAGATCTGTCTAGGTTGTCTCTGAATAGAAATAAAGCCATATGCTACTCTCAACTAGTGAACAACATTTAGCCAGATGATTAACTACAATATATGGCCTCCAAGTTAGGAAACCTCCATTTGTTCATCTTAGATTGCCTATCTCAACTAAAAGATTTCAATTTTAAGAGTGTCTCCCATTGATTAAGAGGATTCAAAAGAGGTCCAATAGCTTGTGTAACAAATTACTTTCTTATGTTGGAAGCTTGCTTCTTATCAAATCAATGTTGAACTCTTTACAATTTTACTAGTCATCACATTTCGACTGACCAAAATAATTGAAATATTGTTAAGGAGATTCCTTTTAGTTGGATATTAAGAGGGTAGGTTTGATGCTAAAGTCAAGTTGAATCAGTTTTACAAATCAACAAAGGAAGGAGGGCTGGGGATTACTCCATTCAATCTCAATAATAAAGTTTTTATGAGGGAAAAAGTTATAAAGACTATTAGAGCATAAATACTCTCTGTGGGCTAAATGTGTACACACTTACTTTTTGTAAGGAAAGAGCTTGAGAGAGATTAGAAATAGAGAACTTAGTGAATCTTATACATCTCTTCTTTAAGTATAATTTCTCTTCAACAATATGGAAAAATGTTTTTAACTTATTCCATCTACAAGTTCATTCTCATCTATGTGAAGTTTCTAAAGTGGCTACAGAAAGAGAGGTATTACTCTAAGGACAATGTGAAGGTCTTCTTGATAGTTTTTAGTTCCTACCTCTACATGAGCTGGGATGAAAGAAAAACAAAATGCTTCTAAAGACTAGAAAGAACTAGAGAGTGTAAAAATGGAGTTGAAATTTTGTGTTAGAGAGCAGATAGCCATCCACAAGGAGTCAAGGATTCAGTGAATTGTAGTGATAGTATTGCCATTTCTTAGAGAATTTAAGAACTTTTTCTTGTAGTTTACTTACTTTATAATCCCTTTGAAATAAAGTTTAGTGCCTAGTCCTTCAAGAATAGTCTTAAACTAATGGATGATACTCACTAAATAGGAATATCAATTTTGGCTTGATCTGGCCCGATTTTGGTCTGAGTTTAGTGAGCCACAAATCAAAATTCTTCAGCCCGACTGAGTCACGGGTCAAGTCTCAATGTCAAAATCGGCATCATTTTTAAAGAATATATAAGATAGGTAGAGCTAGGCCTCTACAGGGTGGGTGGGCTGTGGCCGGATATCCCTATCACTAAGGAGTGTTTAAGCTAGAAGGACTAAATACTTTGAGATATAGCATTTATTGTTCCTAATTTCGGTCCCTCGTAAGGGAATTAATACTAATATTTACTTTTAAAAAATAATTGATTATTTAACAAATAAAAATTATCAAATTAATAAAGAGTAGTCATTCTTTATTGGTGCATGTTAGGTTACAACCATACCCGCTAATCTAATATTTGTCATTATTCTCGTCAAAAACACTTTGTATTATTTTTGGGTCTTTACCCGGTGGTAGCATATCGTTTGTCTCGTGTTTATCCCACGTTCCATATTTCTTAGTATATGTTGTGGATCATACTCATATGATTTACATACTACTACCTTAGTAGTTGACATTTTACGTTACTACTAATAACGAGCTCAGATTACTTGTTTTCATTATTCTGTGTTTAAATTTATTTGGTAAGCATCTATCTATTTAATTTTTGTAGATCTCATTTATTAAATAAATAAATGCTTATAAAATAAGATATACACAAAACAAAATAATGGATCAGGCGATTTATCCCGACCGAGTAACTATCCTTGATCGTTATCCTGTCAATCGTTGTCATCGACCGTAGTTCAGATTTTGATTCACTGATCTTCTCTGATGCCTCCGATGTACGTTGGGAATATCTATATGAGCTACAAAAATATTTTCCTGACCTACTCTGTGGATAAAGTTATCGAGGAGGACGTACTAAATTACTAATACGACAAAAGGATGATCAGCTTGTGAAATAGAGAACAACAATACTTCGTGCTTCAAAAGGGGCATTGCTGCAAAACTGAAAACGACGACGTGTTAAAAAAAAAGGGTAAAAGGCCATGTAATTTATAGAATCTCAATTAAATATAATAAAAAAGATAGGGTGAAAACGTGCAAGGAAATTATTGGAATACAGTCGTAAACAATTCATAGCAGATCCTTGGGGAAATAATAATTCGACTATCCTCTTTGTTGATGCTGCTTCTTTCTTCGTAAGCTTAGCGCTTTTTTTTATTTAACCTAAACGCAGTAACACCATCACATCTCTTCACACAAGAGACGCATCCGACAGCTCAACGTAGTGTCTTAAATCTAACAGTGTATGTGTTCAACTTCTTGTTCTTACGTTGCAATGTAAGAAAAGAAAATTTGCCAAGTATAGATGTTTGGTTCCATCTTTGATAGTGGCGGCCACGTGTTCTCAAATTTTGTCAATTATTTGAAAATTTTGCTTGTTGACGGATTAACTTCCTCTTACCACAATGGCAAGGAGCAAGGAGCAGGCCTCTAAAATGTAAAAGAAAGAAGTTTTCAGTAGGAAAACAGGTATATCATCCTTTGCTAAATGTTGTTGGAATGATCAACATGAAGGATTTTGTTTCTTGCTTATGGTAAAGAAAGCTACAAGCTAGCATTGACATATAAGCAAGACTCCTGCTGCTTTAGACTGTCCGCAACATGTGCGATGACTCCAGCACCAGCATTGTGAAATCGTTCATTTTTCACCTAAAGGAACAGTAAGACAAAAGTTATCAAGAAATAATAGGCACACATACTGAAATTTGAAAGAAACTGAGTCGCACATGAATGTTGTTATGAGCAAAGAAGGGCCAAAATGCCGAGTGGAAGCTGACATCAACTTTTTTCCATCCTAATTGTTGCAAGCCCTGTATCATTTCCTCTGTTACAAAAAGGAATTCAGTCATTGCGTTGTCATAAATCTAAATGTGATTATAGTCGAAATCACCAGGTACCATCACACCTTCCATTATTTCATGATACTGCACTGTGTTTTGTGCATCGGGTTCATTTTGCGCTGCCTTCTTTGCCTTGGCAGCTTTCGGAGGAAATTTGGGACCTTCAGAGGATACTGGTGGACAATATTCGACATCTACAACATGCTGGTAACCATTCAGGGATCGTTGAGGGGTCTGTCAGTTAAAATAAAGTCGACATTATGTACTATGTAATGTAATAGCTAATTACAGAGTACGCTATTAATGTTCACACTTGAAACTATGCCCACAGATTCTGCAACTTGTTATTTCTAGCTTTCATAAGGCACAAGAGCAGTTAGATGTAGAGCTAATGCACTAAATACAACATTGGGTATAAGGTGATTCTGTGTAAATTAACCCAACTCGCTTTACTTAGAATCAGGTTATACAGTAATGGATGACAAGTCCAAAAAAGAATCCAGAAGCCTGAGTTTTCAATCAATCAGCGATTTTTATGTCCAATGATCTTTCAAAATCACCAAGGACAGTCTAGTTTATTGAATAGCATTTCATCCCACGACAAAATTAATGCTTTCCTTTATAGATACAGCTAATGAAATATAAACAGCAAGAATCAGAGTTTGGGAGTTGCATCATTTTTCACCTTCACAAGTTCTTTCTCTCTCCTAATGGATGACGTGCGCCAACCAACCATATCTAGCTCATGTCAAGGAAGCTTACTGACAGGATAACATAAATCACTGTACAAATATGGTATATGCACGGTTGCGTACAATCAAAAGATGTGGATAGCAGTTGGATACGATCATAAGAAACATTTGCATAAACAATGCGACATCTGAATGCACGAAGGGCTGACCTGCAAGTTAGTAGAGAAACAACCCTTAGAAGAGTGGTTTATAGTAAGCTATGGCTGCTTCATTAAATAATTGGAGCAAATGTTGCGTACTTACATAAACTGTCCATCTTCACAATCTGAAGTCATTCTAAGAAGAAGTGGCGGTTTGTTGGGTTGACCATCTGTCAGAAACAGTTGACTGCCTGTTTGGCCCACAAAAAAAGGAGCTAAAGGTGGAGCCAGTTTCTCTAAAAAGGATATGCCCAAGAGAAACGGAAGCTGAGATTTAAAATAATTATTAATTAGCAGATACCAAAGAAGGCGATGGCGATGGCGATGAGACTTGACTATAGTTAATAGTTATAAAGAATGACACTCGCAGTGAAAGAAGGGTGCAGCTCATCGAAGGGGGCTAGACTACTATTTTAGGTAGTACATAATAATAGGGATTTTAATCCCTTTATTATAGGACTTTAACTAGGAAATAAAAGATACAATTGCATTATAATTTTGGAATATTTTGTAAAATAATTCTACGACATAATTAGCTAATATCATCTGCATTACAGCCTTGATTTTGTCATCCTTTTCTTGATTTTGTTTTGCCCTATCATTCTACTTTCCCCTTTCAGCTTTAGCACCCATGATTCCAATTGCCTTTTATGTCTTCTTCCATAATGCTTGCCTGAGAATGCGTCCATACTATCACTCCATTCCTCAAGCACAAGTTTGTCCTCAAGCTCAAATTCGGGATAGAGTTGGCAAAATCCATCCAAAAGTTCCCAAGTGGCCTCAACAGGTAGCATACCATCCCATTGAACCAAAGTTTCTAAGGCATCACAGTTGAGGCGAGAATAGAGAACGTGGAGAGGAGTAGGCTTCACATGTTCTTTCTTTAAGGCAGTGACAGTATTGCAAAAGGTGGCTCACAAATTGAGGAGAGAAACATTGAAGACATCATATATGTTATTATAGGAAAGGAGACATCATATATGTTATTATAGGAAAGGAGCCCCAGTTGATAGGCGACCTGCCCAATGTGGCACTAAATCCTATAGGGTCAATAAAAAAGTAGTGTCAGTTTATGATTCCGAGATGACTTGCCAGAGAGAATTGTTTGTCCAGCATGTGGCACAAAATCCTATAGGGCCAATTGAAAAGTTGTGACAGTTTATGCTGCCGATGACTTGCCAGAGAGAATTGTTGGTGTAGCCTCAACAAAACCCACTGACTAGGATTGAAGGGTACCTCCCTATGAACCCTATCACAATGCCTCTTCATTCGAGCTTAGGCCTAGTGAAGCCGATTGTGCACCTCAGTTAATATTTGGTCACACTATTGTAAGGCATTCCCGACTACTGCCAACTTTGTTATATCCTTAGTCTAAGAAAGGAGAGAAGATCCCTCCCATAAACCATTTGAAATGAAATGTGTAATATCATAGGCTATATCACAACAGTATTCAGCTTATGGAACCCAATGAACTCCCGCTTTCGTGTGATCCCCTACAAACCAAAATAAACCTGACCAGAATTTACTTGTAAATATAGGCTTATGATCATTAGCAATGCACTCAGGGAGACCATGAAGATGAAAAATATGCAGATTTACCTTGTTAACCAACTTCTGCGGGTTTGCTATCTGCTTGAATGGCCTAGCTGAAATTTCCATAATTTCCTTTTCATTGTATTGACCTTGTTGTTGCATTAGTAAAGTAGATGCTCCCAGGGCAGCCGTCACACCACCACCCATATCAATATTTTTAATCCTCAACTCAGATTCTTTTCTATCTCAGACTCTTATAGCATTAAACCTGGTAACATGATCAGTTACAACAACACCTAATGAAAGTCACGCTAAAAAGCAAGATCCGGGGGAGGTCCGATAGTACGCAATCTTATCCCTAATAGAGAGACTATTTCCGATAGACCCACATGTAATGTGTCATGAATCAGTTCTATTGACAAGCTTTCGCTCAATATCCCTTGCACTATACTTTTCATTAGTTTCTTCCCTGAAATTTTCACTAGCAACAGATTTTATGCTATTATCAAGCCATGTAGCTACAACAACAAAAATTCACAATGCAACTAAGCTAGCTCTTATAACACCAACTAGTAGGAATCTTCTCAGATAACTTATGCCCAAGACAGCTGTTGAAATGGTCCTCACTATACACTCTAGAGTACCAATTTTTTTAAGTGCAACTCATGCTAAAATGTTTGCCATCCAAAGGCCAAGTGTGACCTTTATCATCTATTATAGCCCATGACACAACAGTTGTACTTCCTCTAGATCTTTATCAAGATTGGGTTTCATTTCTGTCATGGCAGCTATACTTAGCTTACAAATGGAGGTTTGGTAATGTTGTCTGAATCATTCAATTTTGCAAAAGAATGACCATAACTTTTTCACAATCCCAATTACAATTGTAGCATTTCCATTAGATCCTTCAAAGCTTCCTAGTTGCTTCAAGAGCTTCAGTCGACCTTCTTCTAGGAAATAGCCATGTGATAAAGCAGCTGTTGTATCTAAATCCAATAGTTAGTCATTGTCGTATTAAAAAGGAGATATCTACCTAAGTATCCATCATATATATGATCACCATGTGTGAATGCATGTACACATAATGAAATATTACTAACATTCCTATCATTATAATCAGTTGAAAAGTTGTGTCCAACTAATTGGTCATGCTTTTTCCTTTATTAGCAGTAATGCCCAATGACACATCAATATTATCTGCATTAAACAAACTAGAGTTTACATCAGTTCTTCCAGGCAGCCCTTAGAAGCAACCCTAGATAAGTTGGTACTATTCTCATGCTGCTCAAAGACAGGGAGAGTTGCAATGTATTAGACTTCATCTGTAAGTCATTTTAACTATTTTGTTCACTATTGTTGGCAGCAACACACTAGTGTCCTGTTTCTTGGGTGGAAAGTCAACTGCTTTGTGCTCGACCTTGCTTTCATCTTTGTTATCAGTCTTATCATCTTTTTCTTCTTCCAATTGATAAGTAATGTTCTTATCACACCAAAAACACTATTGACAGCCACCCGGGTAGAATCATTCATCCCTGCTAGGGCCCCCAACTTGAGCAGCATTGAAAGTTGGGGTGCCTGAACGTTCCCCCAATGCAGATTTTGGTCATGCAGGCACTGGTACCTTGCTGCTGCTGGTTTGTTTGCATCTCTAGCTTGCCAAGCCTTCTTGAGTTTGGTACATACTGCCAACTGTAGCTGTCAGGCCACCAAGTGCTGCCTGATGCACAACTCTATGTACCTCCAACATATGCATCATAATCTCCAATATTTGGTTTAACTGATTGTTTGAATCTCCCGTGACTCCAGGCTCTAATACCAAGAAGTTGCAAGCCTTATACAGGAATCTAGTCATGGGACGATTTTGGTTGAGTTTCCATGGGAACTTATGGTGAAAAGAGTGGTGGAATGTTGGAGGTCATTAAAGGGGGCTACCTAACTTGGACCCCAAAGGAATAGAGAGTTGCCTATATCAAGTTGATAAACTTCACTCCTCCTTTCATTATGTTCAACTGTTTAAATAACAAGAATAGACTACTATTTATAGTGGTACATATTAATAGGGATTTTAATCCCTTTATTATAAAACATGAATAGGAAATAAAAAACATAATCATAATAGGATTTTAAAATATTTTGTAGAATAATTCTACAACATAATTAGTTAATATCATCTTCATTGCTTCCTTAATTTATGGGCTCTTGATTAGAGCCTTGAGTTTTTTCATGCTTGTTTTGATTTTTTTCCCCCCTATCATCCTCCTTTCCCTTTTAAGCTTGACCTCCCTTGCTCCACTTGCCAATTATGTCTTCTTCCATAATGCTTGCTCCAGAATGCGTCTATAACAACATAATGGCATGGCAAGCAACGACCACAACTTACTGTTTTTGAAACTTATTTTTCATGGGCATTTTCACTTTAAAATCCACAAGAGGACAATTTTATTGTTTCCTTTTTATGTGCTATTTATTACCATACTGTTAGTCCACCTAAGGCATTTTATCACTTAGGTGCAATATCTCTGGTAATTTAAATTAGAGTCTACACAAATCACAAAAAATGGTGAAATCAAGGCATGTATTTCACTATCCAATGAATAAACAAATATCAAAATGAGAATAATGTGCAATTCATGGCAGATAAAACAAAGGAATACATATTCTTCAAGTAAAAGGAATGCATATTATGTAATACTGAATCATCAAGGGCCAAAAATATGCAAACAAGGAAATACCGTCCAAAACAAACCTGCTTTCTTCCTCTAACTCCAAGATGTGGGGTTGCCAAGGTAATAAAATTGATTGGCTCCAAGCCAACAATCGTACCTTGAGTTAAAGAAGTATCTTGTAGATCTTGTTGCTTTAAATTGTTATAATCGTTGCGTTTGCTAGAACTTGCAGCATACTGTGTATAAAGAACAGCAATAGCATATCTTGCAAACAAGCCACCCAAAGAATGGGCTAAAAAGGAAATCTTCTTCAAGCTCTTTGTCTTCCACACAACTTGCATGACCTATTTATAAATTTGTTAGAAGAATAACTAGTCGGAAAGTCGATGATCATAAAATGGCCCACCCTCAATAAATCCATAAGCCATGTTAGATGCCCAAAGGAGAAATCTGCATGCATATGATGCCAAAGATTTCAATACTCACTTCTTCTGCTAGTCGCTTCCCAGCGCCATCAATCCCAGAGAAGGTTTTAGTGTAGCTATTGGATGAACTTGCTGCAAAAATCTAAATGTTAAAATTGCTATAACCATAACCCTTTTTCAGTTAATATGCCAAAAATTGGGATTGTCAGTTTTAATGAGTAAGTTATTTGATTAGTTGTATATTTTTGTATATCCTAGAATTAATTGTATGATTGTATATATCCCTAATTTCTATGACATACTCTATATATTTCCTTTTAACCGATTCAAGAAAACATAATAGAATTATTTTGCTTTACATGGTATTAGAGCCATCGACACTTTCTTTAGAAACTTCTGCACATAACTTTGTTCTTTTGCAAGGGAAAGTAGCTGCTGAAACCTAGCCAAGAAGCCATATCAGAAATCACTACAACCAGTCTTCCATCTAATTTTACCAGTGGAGCCTCTCCATCAGACAAACATTGTTGAACCTCACATGGGACTTACCAACCTTTCAAGCAACCTATCATGTCAATGGGAAGAATTATCTAAAGTGGTCTCAACTTGTTAGGACATTCCTAAAGGGAAAAGGTAAGTCGAGCCATTTGTTAGGGACTGTGTTAGGACTCTATCTCCAGAATACTAGAGTTGTAATATATTATTGTAGTATAATAGTGACGTATATATGTCACTACAGTGTAGGAATCTAGTATTCCTCCCTAACCATAGCAGAATTGCTCCTCTCTCCCTAACCAGAGCAGATTTGCTCCTCAGAAGGTGTTAATCCTTCTGTCACTCTTCTTTTCTTAATTTTTTTTCTCTTCTCCCCACTCTTCTCACCCCGGTACATAATAATCCCCTCCCCAGGTACATTCGGTTCCCTAACTACTTTGCCACCTCAGCATAACTACCTGCCCCTATTCTTTCTTCTAGAATAAACCTCTCTCTCTTCTCCTAAGATCCTAACATTGCCCCCTCCTTGAAGAGCAGCCTTGTCCTCAAGGCTGAAGTAAGGAAGATGACTCCAGTTCACATATGCATCCTCCCCTGTAGCTTGTGCCACTGTTTGGCCCTTCCCTTTAACCCACCATTGCTGTGTTGAGTCTCCCTCCTCGTGATTCCCATTGCTTCTCCCAAGTTGGACCCTTTGTCCCTCATGTTCAAATTGCATGCACATCTCCTTCCAATCCACCATGACCCTTCCTAATGTTTGTAATCAAGCAACCCCTAAGATCATATCCCTTCCCTCTAAATCTAGGACATAAGCATCAATCTTCCAATCCAATTTTCCCAACCGAATAGGAATTTCTAAACACTGTCCTCTAGTAGTCACCCTATGGCCATCTCCCATTCTGATACTTAGTGCTTTACTTATCCCCACTGTCAGCACCAACCTACTAACCAACACTGGAGAAATGAAGTTATGGCTAGCTCTACTGTCTACTAGAATTACAACCGAAACCCCCTGTAAATTTCCTGTCAAATGCATAGGTTTATTCTCCTGTAAAGGTGCTCCATTCACTCCCAACACTCCCATGGTTCGACATTCCAAAGCTATGTCATTCTCCTCCTCATTTTCTGCTTCCAATGCAATTATTTCTCCATTTTCACCCAAAGTTTCATTGTCATCCAAGATCAATAGCCTCAGGTGCTTTTCAGCACACTGATGAAGAGGATGAAACCTCTCCCCACACCTGAAACATAAGCCCTTTTTCTTACGGTTCATGAGCTCTTGGTAGGACAGATGACGCAGCCCCCTATTTTTTTCTGTCAGTCCTCGCCAATCACCTTCCTCTGGTCTGGTCGGCGCTGTGAGAGGTGGACTTCCTCCTTGGGTCGGCAATCTGGGAGGGAAACGGTGGCCCGACGTATTTCGGGTTGGAACCGACCCGCCCTCTACTCGACCCGCTCCATAGCCCACTGGATGTGAAGAACCTGATTCGATATAAGATGGATAACCCCAGTTCTGGCCTCTATATCCAGCCTCTCCTCGAGGAAGCCAACTGCGATGTCGCTGGTTGGATAGTTCGAAACTGTTAGGACTCTAGAACTTATAGTGCTGGAATTCCTCTATATTATTTCAATATATCGGTAAAGTGTATATCACTCCCGAATAGTAGTATACTACTTCTCCCTAACCAGAGCAGAATTGCTCCTCAGAAGGTGTAAATCCTTCTGTCCCTATCGTCTCTCAAGTTTCTGCCTATCTTCCTCCCTTCTTCTTTCCCCCTTTTATAACCTCCCTAGGTACATTCTGCTATAACTAACTAGCCACCTCAGCTGATACCTAAATCCTTCCTTGGCACACTGTTATTCCTCTAGAATAATTCTCTCTCTCTCCCTACAATCCTAACATTGCCGCCTCCTTGAAGAGCAACCTTGTCCTCAAGGCTGAAGTGAGAAAAGTGCCTCCAGTTCAACGAGTCATCCTCCCCTGTAGCTTGTGCCACTGTCTGGCTCTTCCCTTTGACCAACCATGGCTGTGTTGTGTCTCCCAATGTAGTTACTTTTCTGTTGGCCAGCACATTATTAGGTTCAGGAAAATCATTCAACACCTGGTTCTCCCCTTCCTCTATGCTGGTAAGCTGAATCTGTTGCTTGTCCCTCATAGCTATTCCTTTAGGCAATCGGAAACTCCCATCCAAAATAGCGAGGAGACCCTACCAATACCCTGAATCTTCGTGGTATCCATTGCCTCTCTTCGGTGTGATTTGAAGTCCTGCATTGCCACAAAGTTGAGCCTTCTGTCCCTCATATTTGAATTGCATGGTTCTTTCCTTCCAATCCACCATGACCTTGCCTAATGTTTGTAACCAAGCAACTCCTAAGATCACATCCATTCCTTCTAAATCTAGGACATAAGCATCAATAGTCCACTCCATTTCTCCCATCCGAATTGGCACCCTCATACACCTTCCTTTAGCAGCCACCTTATGGCCATTCCCCAAACTGATTCTCGAAGCTCTACTTAGTCCCACATTCAGCCCAAGACCACTAGCTAACTTAGGTGAAATGAAGTTATGGCTGGCCCCGCTATCAACTAGGACCACGATAGGGACTCCATGTAATTTCCCTTCCAATCTCATAGTTGGCGTTTCAGGTATCACTGTCTCCCTAGCATCGAAGACTCCCATGGCTCGACATTCTAGGGCTATCTCTCCTTCTTCGGTTTCAGCCTCCAGCGCGATGATTTCTCCTTCCTCCGTCAATGTTTCGTTGTCGTCCAAAATCAAGAGCCTCAATTGTTTTTCCGCGCACTGGTGAAGAGGGTGAAATCTCTCCCCGCATCTGAAGCAAAGGCCCTTGGCTTTTCGGTCCATCAACTCGTGATAGGAGAGATGTCGCAGCCCCTTATTTTTCTCATCTGAAGCCCTTCTGTCACCATCTGGCCGTCGATCATCTTCCTCTGGTCTGGTCGGCGCTGTGGGATGAGCGACTACACCGTGAGTCGTTGATTTAGGATGAGAACGAAAGCCCATCGGATTTCGGGTCTGAACCGACCCACCTTCTACTCGACCCGCTCCATAGCCCACCTGGTGTGATGAACCCGATTCTGGAACTTATACCCATTCTCTCGGTGAAGCCAGCTCCGATGTCTCATGTTGGAAGATTCGAGACTTCTTGGGTCCCCGTACAGCTCCTCCTCCACCGCCCTTGCCACTTTCATCATCTGCTGCCTATTAGCTGGTCCGAACGTCCGTACTCTTCTCCTGATATCCTCTCTCAGTCCACTCATGTAATACCCCATGAGCTGCGCCTCCGGCAGTCTACCCACCTGCGATGAGATGAACTCGAAGGCGTCAATATATTCTTCCACGGTGTCTGATTGTCGCAGATCCGATAACTCCTCAAACGGGTTATCAAATCGTCGTCCTCCATAACGATCTATTAGGGCTTCCTTAAATCTTTTCCAGTCCAGTTCTTCCGTCGTCTCCTTCAGAAGGTTGAACCAATGTATGGCTGCTCCTTCCATACTTAGAAGTGCTAGTTTAACCTTCACCGGTTCTGAGGTATTGTGAACCTCAAAGTAAACCTCTGCCCTAGTAATCCATCCCACTGGGTCTGAACCATCGAACATAGGCAACTCCACCTTGCGGACCGACATCCGATACTCCTCCATGGTGTCCGAGGAATGCTCCATTGGAGTTGGTTGTCGCCTTTCACCAGCCATCGTCTGTCCCCCGCCTGAGGCCTCACCACTACCCTGTCCTTCCTCTGGCCTTTTACCCAGCACTTTGCTCATTTCCAGCAGCAAGTTCCGCTGCATCTCCATCAGGGCCATTCGCATGGATGACTGCATCTCTTCTATCCCAGCTTCAAGACTGACCATACGAGATTCCAAAAGCTCAACTCTGTCTGACATCTTCGGTGGCATCAAGGTATGTTACCCTGAATTTGTTGTTGTGTTGTGAAAATCCTCCCGATGCTGATCCTCCCCTTTCTTCGTCATCCGGCAGGTCGAACCAATGTTAGGAACCAGCCCTTAGAATAATCGAGTATTACTATATTATTGCAGTATAATTATGGTGTATACACCACTACCGTAGAGAAATGTAATATTTCTCCCCCCCCCTACCAGAGCTGAATAAGCTCCTAACCAGAGCTGAATAAGCTCCTCAAAAGGATTCAAACTTTCTGTCACTCTTCTCAGAAAAAATTCTCCTTTTTTCTCTCTTCTCTGCCTACCCCTTTATAGGCCACCCTACGCACATTCTGTTATCCTAACAAACTAGCCACCTCAGCTGCTAACTAACGCCTCCTTACCCACTGTCCTTCCTCTGACATTTTCTCTCTCTCTACCGACGATCCTGACATTTGACAAAGCAACCATGCAGCCAACCAAAACCTTCTTCTTTGACTAAGCAACTAAGTGGAGGAGCCAAGCCATTACAACATATAGAAAAGATGATCTAGGTACTCCCTGACAGAGGCAACAAGTATCACTTAAGGAGGGATCTACACGACTTTTTCCAAAGTCCAGAGGCATTTCCTTATTACCAACTAAAGAATAAATAAAGTTTTAGGATAATGGTCTGTAAACCAAACCAACTTAAACCAAGGAGCTACTTGCATTAGAGGGTTGAATGGAGAGGAGCGTCAGCAATCTGTGAACTTCCCTAAAACATGACTTGAGACAGTCCCCCGTGTACAACATACCAACTATCTTCCCTAATCACCATAATTACTTTATCATTAGTTGGAATGATCAATTGTAAGGATTGGAAAGTAGGATGCATTAGACTAGTTTTCAAACTAGAAGTTGGTGATTCGTCGTTACCAATTTTAATTATTATCTTCTTAGCAAGAAGTTATCTGAGTTTCAGCAGTTGGAATAGGGTTTAGGAAGTGTCATATGTAAGTTCCATAATCCAGAAGCTTTTCCCTTTTAAAAATTTCTTATGCGTCTACTAGCCTTGTAGCAACTCAAGATCAGTGAATAACCCCCATATTCTTTTGGTCGTCAGAACCTTATTTGTTGTTCTAATGCTCTTTATACCTAGTCTACTTTATGCTTTAGGAAGGCATATATCCTGCATTTGACTTTATAAAATTTTTCTATTGAATAAGTAGTTGAATCATTTATAAAATTTTTGATTGACATATATAAAAGTTATTAGAAACAATGAAGACAAGGTCCTTCTGCAATTTTCTCTTAACAGATCAAAAATCCAGATATCTGTGAAAAATTAAACAGGCAGAGATACATAGTAATCTTATTGGTACTCTAAATTTATAAAGTTTAGTTAAATTATTATCTTTATATAAGATTAAATTTAATTTTGAAAAATAAATACCTAGCGAAATGTTATTCTCATAGCATGATATTGAAACTGTCAATAGGAAAAATCATGTTTAATGCTAACAATTCTCTACTGATTCTCATTATTCCCCTGCCCTTCTGAACGTATTTTGGGTTTTCGGATCAGATCAACCACAGCCCCGACATCACCACAGAAGAATATGCATACGAAATTAAAGGAGCAGGCCTATTCTCCAGAGATCTCTTATTTTCTCTAAGGTCCCCTGTTTCAGTGAAGGCCGGCAATCAGGTAAAACTTCGTTTCAAAATTTTCAATTTTTATTCCGAAAGTGTATAGTGTCCAAAAATTCTTCAACCTTTCTAGATAATTCACATGCTAAGCGATTGTAGGTACCATGAGCAAGATAAGTTGCAATATTCTGGAACTTCAAAGCATGAATTTTATAGGTGATGTTAAGACAACTGGGGGAATCATTGTGAAAAAAGTATTGAGTTTTAAGTGAATTCTTTTCACAAACCATGGCACCTGAATGAAACGGGAATGTCATAAACACCATGACTCCGAATTTCTTGTAGCACGGGAGGTTATTCAGATAAAAATTCTATAACAAGGTACTTGAGCTTTGATCATGTGAATTTGACTCATTTGGATGGCATTCAACAGGTCCTAATACAGTACGATTTAAATAAGAGTAATGCTGAACTGGCTCTGGACTATGGGTTCATAGAAAAGAAGTCCGATCGGAATTCATACACCTTAACACTTCAAATATCCGAGTCAGACCCATTCTTTGGGGACAAGTTGGATATTGCTGAGATAAATGGTTTGGGTGAGACTGCAGAGTTTAATATTGTTTTAGGCGATTCTCTTCCTCCAGCAATGCTTCCATATCTTCGGCTCGTAGCACTTGGGGGCACAGATGCTTTCCTGTTGGAAGCTCTCTTCAGAAATGCTGTCTGGGGCCACCTTGAATTGCCAGTAAGCCGTGCCAATGAAGAGCTCATATGCCGAGTGGTTCAAGATGCTTGTAAATCTGCTCTATCTGGATATCAAACTAGCGTGGAAGAGGTAATATTATCCTCCTATTTGCAAGTCAATATCTTCCCATCATTTCTTGTAATCTATCATTTTTTTTTTAATCTGATTTCCATTTCAAAAATTAGTAGTCATGCCACTTAAAATAAGCTGTATTACTTGACTTTCATAAAGTTACAGACTTATCCATGCAACTGAGAAATTACTTGTGGCAACAAATAAAAATATTGTAGGCAGCTTAAGATGTCTTCTATGTCCATCAATTTGTTCTTTAAGGAGTATATAAACTGACAGTTACTGCAGGATAGCATAGCTACATTAACCTTTTGGAACTAACATACCCACATAAGTATAATTCAGTTTGCTCCTTCCGTGCTTCTTCCTAGGTGTTTGAAGCAATTCTAAATACTATTTGGTAATGCTTATTTTCTATCAAAAGCAGCTAGCTCCTTGCAATGAATATGTTTTAACTTCTCTGTGCGTTCCAGGATGAGAAGCTAAAAGAAATAGAATTGGATCCAAATCTTGAGATTGCAGTGGAGATAAGACTAGGGGAAAAGAAGGTGCTACAACAAATTGATGGAATTTTCAGTCAAAGAGAACTGGAATTGGATGAGTTGGAGTACTATCAGGAAAGGAGGCTCAAGGACCTCGGTCTAGTTGGCGAGCAAGGTGACATTATCTTTTGGGAATCCAAGTAAAGGGCTATGTTAAAGAGAATAGAACACCTTGACAGGATATATATTTTTGGAGGCTTCTTTGAAGGTAGGAAAGAACCATTTTGGTAGTCACGTCCAATCATCTCTCGTATAGGTTTCCATCTTACTTTTTAACTAAGATTGATATCAGCTACGTACAAGTTTCTGCTCCCTTTTTAGCTGCTTCCAAATGCAAGTTGTCACAACGTTTTGCTATGAGTTCATAGAAACTGTTGTAAGAAAGCTGTCATTTGCATGTGAAATGAATAGCTTCTAGAAATTTGTGCTTAACTGTCTTTTCTACAGACCTGAATTGCTCATTTGGTGATGAATACAGAACTACAGTTCTTGTAAGCTCTGCTTTACGTTATGAAATTGAAAGGTGTATTTCTGTTTTTCCTAAGGTTTTCACGTCAGGAAAGTGAGAGATATATTTCTGTTTTTACTGGGGTTTTTCCACAATTACTCTATTTCCTTACCATTTAATTGGCTTATTGTGCTGGAGAAGTTAACCTATTCTCCTGATTAGGGAAAGAGGAGAGACAGGAAATGTCTGCTTGCATTTAGGATACTAGTAATGGTTCAAGATTATTCGACCAAAAGGAATAAAATAGTTCAAACTGGAAAATTTCAAAATGCGATCTCTTGCGAGAAAAATCAGAAAAAGAGGTGCATTAACCAATGTTCATAGTTGTTGTTGCTGTTTCGGAGACATTCAACGTCGACCTCGCTTCTTAACTTAACGCCATAGTATCGTCATCAAGCCAAGACAATCTGCTTTGTTAAGGCACCTATTGTTCCATATCTTCTCCACTCCTGCCGATCGTTTATGAATTTTCAAGTCTCATCATTGAAACATAACCTTATCTTCGTGCACTCGCAGAAGAATCATCTCTCACATCTTTTTACACGTTTTATGTTTCCATCGCCCTCCCTGTCGTTCACTTGTCATCAGATTTATAAATTGGCATGTTCCACCTCTCCCACGAAACAGCCACCCACCCTTTCCTGCCTTCAATAGATATTAGTAAGAACTTTTTTAACTCAAGCTGAGTTCTGCGGTGGTTTAGACGTAGAATGACTTTCATGCACATAACAAAAAGAAAGCTACACCCTTACTCTCTAACAATGTTGATTTTGGGTGCCCTGTGCTATCTTCGTGTGAGATTGGAAACTTGGAAGTAGGAGTTCAACCTATCCCAAGGTTTTGAATTTCATTATGTAACAACGAAACGAAGTAGAGGTGTTTATATACTAGGTGTAAATATCGGGTAGTACGTACCATACCAACCGGATAATGGTATGAAGTAGAGGTGCTTATGTAATAGGTATATATATCGGTTAGTATCGTAATGTTTTGTCTAGTACCGGTTGGTACCTACGATATTTATAATATTGATTGATACCAAAAAAAATTTAAAAAATGAGACTTGTTATCAAAAAAATTTTTTAAAAAATAAAAAT
>JANZLX010000002.1:21141763-21154262 GCA_025531955.1 Erythroxylum orinocense
AGTATCAGTGCTAAAACACTGATTTTACTCAATAATATATTCACCTCTAGTATTCTAAACTAGAGGTTCCTAACAGTTGCTATCAGAATCCTTGTGAGTTAATACTCCTCAATAAAATGGAGTTGTGGGGGAAATTTTGGTTTCATGGAAAAGCAAAAAACAGAATGTTCTTGCAAGATCAAGTGTGGAATCAAAATTAAGATAGATGAATTTAAGGGTTTGCAAGTTACTTTGGTTGAAAATGGTTCTTGATGAACTAAAAATTAAATGGAAAGGACTGATGAAATTATAATGTGATAATAAGTCTACAATCAGCATTGCACACAATCCTGTTCAGCATGATAGAACTAAGCATGTGGAATTGACAGATATTTTATAAGAGAGAAATTGGACAGTGGCCTGCATGTCCTTCATCTCATCAAAGGAGCAAATACCTGATGTTTTGACAAAAGGACTGTCCAGGACAGCCTTAGAAGACTATTGGCAAGTTGTGAATGAAAGATTCATCAACTTGAGGGGGAGTGTGGTATTTACAAAGATTTTATGAAAAACAGAATAGAATTATTTTGTCTTACGGGGATTCACTTCCATTTTTACTTATCCTATTCATGGTTGAAATATGTATATGACGGTTCACAATGATTAGATCAAGGCCCTTTCTTGCCAAGCACTACTTACTACTTAACAAAGATCAGTAATTTGTTTTAAGTAATATCATTGTTGTTCCATGAAATGCATCTAATTTTTCTCAACCAGTAGCCCCTCTTTTTATTGCACACGGAAGATGTCGCAATTATCATAGTCCGTTTGATATTTTATTTTAATCAGTCACATCAACAGGGCGTAGCAAATAAACAATTTTGAGTTTGCAAATATTGAACTCCTAAAATTTATCACTAAGGATCATACAAAATGTAGTAAATTATCTGGGTTGAATAAAAAATACCATATATTAGAAAGTTTCTTCCAAGACGCCTTTTCAACTCTGCTTGTACATATGTCCAGTCACTTGGGCTGCATTTTTGAGAGCGCTAGTCAAATAAACCACAATTTTGGATAAAATCTCAAACAGAAACCACCACAACAAACCATTAGTTAATCTATAAATCATTTTCATGGCGAGTGCAGTACTTATTTGTTCCTCCGAATTTTTCTAAAGCCTAAAACATGTTGAACAAACTCCAGAAATGGATTATAGTCAGCTGGAAGTTCAATTTTGGTGCATTATATATCAAACTGTCGTAGCTTAGTATGCATAAAACAACACAAGATGTCCAACCATCAGTCATTAAAAATGGTTGCAAGTGATCAAGCAATGACTATTCTTAAGGAAGAATTAGAACCAAATAGGATTTAAACGCTCATGGTGCATCTGTCCAAGAGCAGCACAACTTGCAATAATTTGTGGAGAAGTTAATGCAGTAGATATGATATCTATGAGCTGTAATGTTCTCCAACACCACTGTCCTTCATTTGAAGCCAAAACAAAGGCCATAGATGTCTAATTCAATGGAGTAAAAGGAATGGATCAAACAAGAACTTGACGTGAAACAGAAGACATATATCCAACACATAATGGAACAAATCGATGGGTTATGGAACAACCAGCTTCAGGAAAGAATGTGCTTTGCCTATGTGAAATGGTAAAATATTAACCATACTCATTTCCCTTCCTGGTCTTGACTATATTAGTTATTTAATGTCTAAGTATACAAGAGAAGTAGAAATACAATCAAGCAGCATATATCCTACCTGGCAAAGATGCCGTGAACAAGAACAAGAAGATGATCAGGTTCATTGCCACTCAAAGAACCACTGGATGACGCAAGATTTCCTCCAGTAGCTGTATTCATAGCTTGAGCTCTAAGGGTTTGATGTTTGCAAATGCTATTTGAACCTGCAAAAATATAATCATTTGTCCTAAAATTAAAGTTGATAGCATGTAATGCACAAGTTCATATACTTCAGAAAAAATTCAAAGCATATCATTTGTTGGTATATCAATGAATGATGTACACAATTCAAAAACAATGCAAAAAGTAAGCAAATTTGTTAAAAATGTATTCATTACAAACAATGACCACGGTGTGCAAAAGGCCATGTTAAGAAAAACTGTTGGTAGCAAAGTGGGCATGGATAAATTATAAAAGATGAATCTTTTAACACTCAAAACTAACGGTAATATGGATGCAGTAGCATGAATACTACTGGTGCAGGCTGCTTAAGTGGGGTAGAAACTCTCGATGAATTCATGAACTTCAACAGTGATAAAACAAGTTCATTGATCTCCACTATGCCCTCCTTTAAGAATTGAGGGTGACATTGATCTGTGAGCATAATAGAGAAGGACATTTCAGTGCACCAGTGAAATGGCCATTTTTAGATATTGTTATGCAAGTTTTGTGTTGATCAGAGAACTTGAATGCCAAATTCAAGAGAATGAAGGATTAAATGGCAACTCTCGTAAAATGACCTAGGAAGTTTACAGCTAAGCTAGCTGACTCCCACTGACCGAAACCGGATTCAGTTTCAAGAATTTCAACTTGCTTCCAAATGTAAAGTTCTTAAATGATCCGAAAGATTTCACTTGCTCCAAAAATCTTCACACATCCTCTCACTAGACCCAATTATCAATCTACCTCTTATATGGACTCCAAAACCAAACATGCGTTCATTTAACCAAACGATTCACAATTTATTGGTGCAATATAATTATAAAAAAAAAAAAAAAAACAACCTATCACCAGCAGTAACTCGAAGAGAAAAATCCAATCTTCCTCAAATCACAACTTTCTCCCAACAAACAAAAAGGAGTTTCCATTTAGTGCGACAAGGAAAAAAGATGATTACCAGGAGGAAAATGGAATCCCTGTGAGAAAGAACAAGAAGATGAAGATGAAGAGGAAGACGAGGTGGAACTTAACGAAGCTCCATTCCTCACATTGCTGTTGGTGTTGTTACCATTATTACTGAATCTGCCAGAATAACTGCATCCAGGCTGTAATAAAGAAGCTGCTGCCATCTCCATTTACACACGCAAAATATAATTGCATACACTGTGCACGAAACAGGATGTGCGCAAAAATAGAGAGAGGAGAGATTGTGAGTTAAAAGTTCCTGAATTATCGAAGCTTTCAATACCATATGAACAGTATTTGGTTAGCTACTTTGAGGATCATTGGACTTGCGTGGGGTCCAAGGGGAGAATTAAGCCCTTCCCATTGAAATTGAGGACACAGCTCAGTTTTGATGCCTAAATTTAACGTTTTTGATTGCCAAATGCTTAGACAAGGAAACATCCTCCACAATTTACTTGACAATGGTCATCCAATACAACCGCAATGCACTGTTGTACGACGTACGCTTCATTGATGAGCTTATATAGTAAATCCTACCAAACTATTCTAATAGTTTTTAACTCTTTTTGAATCTGTGCAGATTTAATTATAGTACGGTATAGTATTAGTATCGATTAATATCAAATATTTTTTGAGTAATTTTTAAAATTATAGAATAGCCTCTCAATTTTATAAAATTACAAAATATTCATCAATATATTAAATTCAAGTTTATTGTAGTGACCAAAATTGAATTCTCTTCATCCTTACTTGACTTAAATATGGAAGATGTGAACGTGATTTGTAGTATATACAAGAGTAATTATAGAAGCTTGATAGACTAAATAAGTATAGGAGAAATTTGCTAGGGATTGATTAAGTAATTATACGAGTCTGTTATAGTATTATGTAATTTTGTGTGTATATATATATATATGTATATAAATCGCCTCCGTATGAGAGCAAGTTTCGAAATTAGCTTCATTAGGATAGCTGCCGCCGGGTAGCAACTACAGCCGTAGTCATTGATTTTTTCACCTAAAACTTTCAACCACACCAATGGCTTACGGACAACCCTGGTGCACTGGAGAGTGACAGAACCAGAGAGCATCGAAATAAGTGGAGTAGGACAACCGCCGCGAGGAATCATTTTCTGAACTCATTATGCTTACTGAGCCTAGGTCGTAATTCCCATCTACACTCAAAGGTGGCTATGACATTGGAGTTGTTCTAAAACTGATTGAATTGCCGTTTGAAAGCTTACAATTCTTTGAAAGGCGTTTCACGTAGCGTCATTGTCCCAGCAGCCATACCAACGTCCCATACTATAAAATTCGTGTCTTCACTTGATTCACACCTTAGCGAACCTGAATGTTTAATAAGCCTCAAATATCATGCTTTCCGAACCATCAAATTGCGTCATTTATGTTCGTAGCCATCTATTTTTAGTTGATGCTTGTAGGCTGTAGCATTGACATGGTTGGTCGTTCTGGGGTTGACCAAATGTGCAACATCGATCATTGATTGGTCATTCCGTTTGTTCAAATATCGTGTCAAATTTTAACTGTTCATAAGTGAAACTTCTGGCATTGATGTGAAAATAGCTCATCCACAAATTGGAGAATATGCGATGAAAATGCCGTCTATTCATGTTCTTTGGATGGGGTTTTAAAGTCTTCATGACGTGAGATTGAAGTTTCATTAGAATTTTCAAAATTATTTTTATACATAGTCTTATAATTTTTTAGTAACAAATATTTCCCGAAAATTATGCTCCTTGAGAAAGAAGATCTTGCTTCTCTCTTCCATGATTTGCCCCTATGCATTGGTGAGCATGCTATAACCTTTCCAATCCTTCTTAGTATTCACTCACTCTGCACTTCCCCTCCTTGTAGTCCAAGTTGTTTCTTTTTCTCGGAATCTGCACCCTCTTCTTTTTGTTAGCTTGCTGTTCACTTCCACTTTTTCTTCTCTTCACTTTGTTAAATCACAACATTGATTTCATGCCCCCCTTCTCGACCATCATCCTGCCAATTTTTTTTTTATAATTCAGTAAATGTATAAACAAATAAATAAAAATTATGTACATCGAGAGATTATTAAAGATGACAATCTCTTACCCTAATTGAAGGGATCTTACAAGAAATAAGGGGAATTCAAAACTATTCCCCCAAACCATACAAACATAATAGCATGACTAAAACGTGTTCAACAACTAAAATAATCATATCAAATATCAGGTTACTAATAACACAACTATTTCCAGATAAAATTCTCAAGCATCAGAAACTACTCAAGATTGCCTATTACTCCTCCTCAGTCGGGTAGTAATGGATCACTTATTGAGAAAGTGCCAAAGGCGTGGACCGTGTAGCTTGGGATATCATACACAATCTTCGATGCTTTTGTAGTTCAGCTAGTACTGCATCTTATGTCTCTCTTACTGACAAAGAGTGTGAGTTTCCTCTTATTTTTCTGAAGCTGTAGTGATAAACCTTGCCTTGCATATATGCTCACAGTGAAATAGATTGTCGATGAATGATATAAAATTTGCTATCCAAAACCAATTAGCACACTTGTAAAATAAATTACAAAAGAAACAAGAAAACAAGCCAATACCCTCTGTTTACCTTCTCTCAGTGTTTGACCTGAGGTGTTTCATTATTTAGAAGATCACTTTAGTATTAATGTTCCCACTTCCATGCTGCATTTTTGAAGGTTCTAAGGTTTCTCTTAGACCATAAGTTGTACACAATAACACAAAGAAGAACGATAAAAACATTGAGGTCAATGTTGTTTTGGCCTTAAGGTTGGGTAAACCAACATAGAATAGATTGGAGGTTTAGCAGGTTTGGAATGTTTATCTGAAAGTGGCTGAGGCAGTGTAACTACACTGATTTGGGGAACGAACATTCAAAGAAGAGGTGGTTGGAAGACTCACTATCCAAGTAGCATAGGGAACAATGATTAGGGATATAAGTATAAAGGAGTTGATCCCTTGTCTGTAGCTTATTAACAAAAGCTAGCCACAAGATAAAGGCATACCTTGGGTTGGACCCTTTATGATACACTAATTTATGCCAAGGTACTGTCGGAAGAGGCGGTCTCATCAAAGTTTATATTAAAGGCTCGAGTGTACGAATGGTCTCAATTATGGCACCTTGCCAGCACCACATATTGTCTCTGATAACATCAGCTACCTTTGCAGTCATTGGAAATTCTAACTCATTGATAGCTCTAGGTGTGGAGAGATCCTTGAGGATACCTCTAGGATGCCAAGAATCCTGTCATAAGAGAGTAGAAATTCCATTTCCTATCTTAAATCTGAAATGGTTCCCAATAATATTCCTAACCTTAATAAGTTTCCTCCTGCTCCAAGAACTATTATTAGTCGGTAGAGCACTCCAAAAAGTTTGCCTTCTAAGAATAATGGTATGAACCTACTTTACCCACAAAGCTTCTTTATCATTGAAAAGAACCCAAATCCTTTTACCTAATAAGACATTGTTCCAAGTAGACAAATGTTTAATCCACATACCACCCTCAGTTTTAGGTCTACAAAGATCATTCCACTTGACTTTTGTATGAGTGTTAGACACAACCTTTCCAGACCACAAGAAATTCCTAAGTTTATACTCAATTTCTTTAATGACAGAGATAAGAAGCAAGAAATTATTTCCTTCAATAATAACCATTCTAATATTCCATCCTTCATCCCCATCTAGTTCCAAGAACACTTAGGAAAACACTCCATAGAAAATCTTCCTATAATTATTAGGAACTTGGCTTTAGGTTAAAGGCCATCCTAACTCTGAATCTAACCTCAGCTACTGCCCCTTATAGAAGTTTGGAACACCAGGTGGTAGCACCTCCTGTTGACATGCTTAAAGTTGGTACTGAAAGGTTGAATGCTATAGTTATAGGCTATTTCTTAGATAAGAGGGTCTTTATCTAGTATAATGAAATCTTGAGCATATACTCAATGAAAATAGCATGGGCTTAAAGGCATTCTAGTAAATAATGATAACATATTTTTCTTTAGCTTTTCCAGCATCTTGTTAGTGAAGAAAGTACTGGAGTCATAAGCCAATCATGCTCCTGAAATGGATACTTGGTGTAAGTATTGAGAACATCAAACACTCTAAGATACCCGTATGGATATGTGTATTTGGACTTAAAAAATACCAAGTAGCAAGACAAATTGACACATGAAAAATTAGGATAACTAAGCCTACGAAATAATTGACAAATGGCAGTAAGATTTAGTGATAAGTGGACAAATAATTAGGTGACATTTGACATAGTTAATTAGTTAACAAATGGCAGCATGAGTGAATAACAAATGAACTAGTAATTAGGAGAAATGTGGCAACTTAAGGAGGAGATAAATAGCTTGCATGTCAAATGACACACGTTAAGGTAGTTTGGAGACACCTTGCACCTAGTTGAATTAAGCTAAGTTGCTGCTAGAAAAATCCACCATCTTCTTCTCCTTTCTCCACCGAAAGTTGCTGCTAACAAACATCTCTGTAATTTGATTTCAACCTTGCTAAATGACCACATCAACTTCATATTTTTAACCTTCACAAGATAACCAAAGAACCATATTTTTGTTGTTCTTTATCCTAGCCAAAAATCAACTTGTTTTCACCTTTACTTTGTGATAATCTTGCAGCTTGGAGGGCTAGATTAGCTTGAGGTTTTGAGGTAGAACTTGAGCTTAACAAGTAAGTAGAAATCTATTATTTAAGGCATATGATTATGATAATTGAATTAGGAAAGAGTATATAAGATGTTGATGATGAAGTGAGTTGGAATAAGTTCGATGAACATGGATTCTTTTATATGGAAACTTTGATATCTTGCTATGTTTTCTGAGTGTAACATAAGGGGTTTTGTTAACAAAAGTATCCTACATGAAAATGGGATGTTGCTAGTTCATTTTCATGTGTCTTTGGCGTTACTTTTTCATAATATGAAAGGAGTGAGTTAATTGGAGTGTGTATCTCGTTAGACAGAGTGGTTCCATTAAACAGACATCCGTATTTTAGCCATATCTTGATTTGTAGATTTCCAAATGGGATGATTTTAATTTTAGATAAAACTAGATACATATATCTAACATTTTCATGAAGGAATTAAATTTAATTTCTATCTTAAAGAGTTTTGAAATTTGACTTGAAGTTGAGTACTTGTTGTTACCTATATTTGAGAACAGGTTGTAGTATTTTGGATATAACTCTAGGAATAATGAACCAAACTGCATTAACTTTATGTCATTAGAAACTTAATAAATATAGGAACATTTTTTTAGAGAATATATTTCCTAAATACCTCATTTTCTATGTCATAATACCTATACAAAACTGACCTGAAAACTTATCCTGAGAAAAGTAGGAAAATGTAGAATGAATGAGTACTTTTCTAGTCTGTTTTTGAATCTACGAAAATGGTAGTTTATGGACTACTTTATGGATGATATAAGTTAGGAATTGAAGTATACTTGATGAGGAATTCATGCTAAAGATAGGTGTCATTAAGATGTTTTCAAATGTGGAAAATTTGTGTTAGAAGAGTGTTTGTAAAACAATGAATGTTAATGACATAAGTGAACATAATTTTTGTAAGCCTTAGTGTAACCAATATGGAAGTTAAATTAACCTGAAACGAAGTAACCTTAAGGGACATGAAATCTGGAAAATTTTAGGTGTTAGTGATGTAGGAAAATCCCAATGCATCATATACACACGGTGCTAAAAACAAAAAAAATTGTTTCAGGACTTTCCCGAAGTCCAGGATCTATGTGCCTATATAAGGAAATACCATCAAACCTAGTTGAATATTCCCAATTCACATACATGTTCATAACATATATATATATATAAGAATTCATGACATTTACATAAATCATTCATTCATATAATAACCATGTACCTTATGTGCAGTCTCTTTCGTTTGTCAATCTTCTACCCGTCTGGTTGTCGCAAACCACAACAACCAAAATAGATCGTCTCCAAAGATATTCACGCAGAGATCGGAGAAACTAATTGAATCAAACTCTTTGATCTGGAAATGGCTAGAGCAAAGACAAGAGTGCTTGCTCTCACCTTTGTTATATGGAGAGCAACGTGAAGGAGAGGAAGAAGATGAAAAAGGTATGAAAGATGAGAAGAATCGTATGAGAATCGTGAAGAAGGATTTTTTTAAACTTGTTTTTCACGATACATTCATCTTACTTGCCTTTTTTGCTTTTATCTTTTACTACTTTTGTCTTTTATCAATTAAAGACGTTAAATGAAACTTATTAAAGAAAACTCTCATCTTCCACGTTGCACACATCTTAGTCACATTGGGATCAGTCCTACCGGGTTCTAGGTATGGAAAAACACCGAAGACTTGTTTCAACAATATCGATGTCGCGATCTCATAAGGACATATTCTAATCTTATCAGGATCTATTCGGTTCTATTACTTGCCATATAGTGGATCTCTATCCAAAACTATTTTATAAATCCTCTGAGTCACTCTTATGCGTGTGGCCCATTAGGTTCCCGATTATGTTGGCCACTTAGATTAACACTTAATCCAAACAAGTCATAAGCGGCATCTAATAACACATCATGACCCCCAATTGATCGAAAAGTAAGTGGTTTGATGAATGAACCCGTGCTCATCACGAACCCAGCAATTTGTCCTTTCACCATGCTATACCCTACTTGGTTATGAGTATGGGCAAAGTGTTAACTCTCACTAGACTGACTATGTCAAATTTAGTCCAAGTGATATCAGTTCTCGTCCTGTGACTCATTACTCTATATGTCAATGAAGACATTCTTCATGACACAAGTGCTCCGGCCAGAGATTTTCAAGTAATGACCCCAACAAGAGGTCGTGGTAATCATCTTCTGCTATCACAGAAGTGGTGAATCCTCTACTGGCTACTCAATTACCTTTGAATACATCAAATTGTATCTAATCACCACCCTATAAGCGACCTATACAAGGCAACAAGGAAGGGAGTCAAAGCACAAAATCAGTATCCAATTTTGTTTTTGTATACCAGTCGGGCTTTGTGTTTTTGTATCCTTCCATTAGCACGATACTTTGTCTTGAACACCCATTTCAACGCAATAATATTTTTGCCATTTGGAAGATTGATTAACTCCCATGCCTCATTTTTTTTGATTGCCAAAATCTCTTCTTTCATTGCATATCTCCATTCTTCCTTTGTGGTTGCTTCCTGAAAACTGATTGGATCTGCACCAAATAATGCAAAAGTGCAAGTTTCAAATATATCAGCAAGTGATCTAAACCTTTCTGGAGGAGTTTCATCTTAATTTTCTGGTGCCATCAATGTTGAGATGCTACTAGTTGGGCTATTTCTGGAAGAATGTCTTGGTGTACTTGATGTACTAACAGGAGAGATTTCACTTAGAAGGACTTCATTTTCTATCAAGATTTGCAACTTCTCATTGTTGTTTTCACATTTTCAACTTGATTTTTCATCAAAGATTACATCTCTACTAATAATAATTTTTCCATTTGTTGGATTATACAAACGGTAAGCTTTAGATTAAGAACAATAGCCAATAAAGACACAATTTTCTGATTTTGCATTAAGTTTATGTCGATGTTGAGAGTTTGCCAAAGCATAAGCAGTAAAACAAAAAATTCTTAGATGACTCACTGAAGGCTTTCTATCTTTCAAACTTCAAATGGTGTCTGATACATGACAACTCTTGTAAGAGAAATATTCAGCAAGTATACTGCACTGTTAACGGCATCTGCCCAAAACTAATTTGGAATATTCTTGCTTTGTAACATGCTTCTAACCATCTCCACCACAGTATGATTCTTTCACTCAGCTATGCCACTTTGCTCTGGAGTATAAGGTGCTATTAATTCCTTGTGAATTCCATGTTCTTCATGAAAGATTAAATTCTTGAGACACAAATTCTCCACCTCTATTTGTTCGAAGAAATTTCAATTTGTTACCATTATGCTTTTCAACCAAGGCCTTATATTTCTTAAAGCTTTCAAAAGTTTCAGATTTAAGCTTAAGAAGATATACCCAACTAATGCGACTATACTCATCAGTAAATAGCAAAAAATATCGAGCCCAACAATTGAATTTGTATTCATAGGACCACATAATTTTCACGCCCTATTTCAAGACAACTAGAGGCTCTCCATAACTTTCCTACGGGAAAAGATCTTCTATATTGCTTGCCATAAATGCAACCTTCACACACATTGTGTGTCACAACCCCATACCACATCGGGCCCATGACAACCGCCGCATACCCGAGTTAAAAACACTCATGGTATCCTTAATCCGACTATGCAAGGCTACCTGAATCTCTCTCTCTTTTTAATAAAAAAAATTAGGCAGCACAATGGCTGTATTTAAAAAACCCCAAAACTCAATCAAATACCTGCAAACAATTTTAAACACACTATTATATTCATATAAAAAATTTTACCATAACTTCAGGACTTTGACGTCCACTTAAAGTAATCTCAGTAACAGTGTCAAAGTTTATATATAAGGTCGTTTACAACAACAAAATAGTCAAGAGTTAAACTTATATAACCATTAAGCATACCAACATAACCAATCTAACAAAAATAGTAAAACAACTAATGAGTCACTATACAAAAAAGTACAAACAAAGACTACCCACGTGCAGTAATGCCATGAAAATGTCAAAAGACCGCACGATACACTTAGAGCTTCAAGCTCACTACATTAACCTCCATGGTTGGAAAGCGGAGGGGGTGAGTACATTATGTATTCAGTGAGCAGGAAAAACATATATCGCAAATAGAACTCGATACATACCAAGACGGTATAGATAACCTATGAAGTGAACATACATCCCATAAAAACACATAGGCCTAGCCTATGACTCAATGTATACTAGTTATGAACCACATAGGCTTAGCCTATTAATCACTTATCTAGTAGACATAAGTTCCAGTTCTAGTTCCAATACACAAAAGCAGAAAACATCACATGTATAAATCAAATCTAGCTAGAAAACAAATCCCATAATAAGCTAAAACAATCATGTGTGATACCATTAGTCGGTGTGCACATCCACCGATCCTCGGTGTTAGCTCAAATTTCATCCGTGGTGAGTCCAAACTATAGTTGAAAAGAACGTCATGATCCTAGGTGATGACCTAGTCAGTGTAGTGCCCCCTTACCGTAGAATACACACCGGGACGCTCGGAGGTCATTCCGGTACATATTCTACGATAAAGGCGCACTACGATCAATCACTACTCTAACTCCATATGGCATCATCTCAATATTTATTATCAAGCATCAATAGAAAAATCCACAATATTTTGAAACCAACTGTTTCTTCATTTCATTACTCAAAATCAATAATTTACAGGGCGACGTTTAATCCTTACTACAAGTACAACTGCAAAGTCTAGTACAAAAGTACTACAAAACTGAGGACACTATGTATACAAGCTAACTATGTCATCCAAAAACATTCCAGCTGATCGACTTTTGCGCCATGACTTCGCTTCAACCACACTCTATACGGTAGTGGAGCCATTCAATTGCTACGTCTATCGGTCCTGAAAAACAATGATGCAATTTTGCTGAGTTTTGCGAACTCAATGAGTTAACCATCATCGATGGT
>JANZLX010000002.1:21167413-21184541 GCA_025531955.1 Erythroxylum orinocense
AGATGATCAACTTATATATTAAATACCTGTTAGGTTTAGGTCATTGTATATGAGTGGGAGGTTGCCACTTGCAAATGAACCGTGGATACGTGGACCTGGACTTGGGCTTAGAATAGCCGACCCAACCAGTATATAATTTATTTTCTAAATATTTTTATAGGGTTCACCATAATTTTTAAAAAATATAAAAAGTTTCACTTTATACTTAACTGATAAAAGTTTCATCCCATTAAAATTTTCATCTATGAAGGGTCTATGTTGAATGTTTTGAAAACGTTAGGGTTGAACTTGAATGCTCTTTGCTAATATAGCACTTAATTGACAGACGTTTATGTTGGAAAATCGGGCTGAGATCTAATCCCGATTATAGCGAAATAATTATGAAAATTTTTCTTAAATTTTGATTTCTTAAAAATCAGGATCTCTTTAATTATATAAAATAATTAACACATAAGTCATAATAACAAGTGAATTTAAATTCGTACCTTATGCTGAAGCTTAATCCTTATCTTGTCATATCTTTATGTTGACGTCTAGCAACACATCATGACCACCCAAATATTTAGGAATATCAAAGTAGTTTTGACTAACCTTTCCTTGCATAATTTTTTCCGTATAGTTGAATCCTTTCATCATATAATGCTTCGATTGATTAAACATAAAACATGTAATTAATGTCTACTCTATTTTAAAACCAATCGTATTAGTTCTCTACAGCTATTGCTTCAATTAGTGATATTTGTAAGCTATTTACAAAGTATCATTCTACTTTGGACAAGGATTTCCCGAATCAATACTAACCGAGAATAACAGAACCCTCTCCCTAATTACTTTTGGGTGATGAATCCTCTCTTGATCACACAACTACCTCCATAGAGTTCATACTACATCCAATGACTACTGATTGATCGAATCATGATTAAATAGGTCATAAATAATATCAAAACATAGCAATTCTTATATAATATAACTTTGGTGACCTTAAGTCTAAGGATCACTTATACAATCATCATAATGAGAATTTCATAGATATAGAAGTAATGCTCCAATTAGATTTATCATATTGGGCATGTTCAGTGAACTTGTTCTCTAACAAACACCCATACGTTTATTTAAGTATCTCCATAATTTAGTCTATGAGATCGACTACTTCCTTCATAAGGAAAGACAAAACGTATGATATTCTTTTTATGTTCTGTTAATATCTAGTCTTAATAGAATAATGACTAGGAACCTTTAGGGATAATACATATATATAATATGAATTTCATAATTATAATCTCATTATGATTTCATTTGTAATGTATAATTATCCAATGGACTTTATCACGTATATTTTAACGTGTACAAGATACAAAATGCCTTTAAATTATATTGTCGCTAAACTACAACTAAAGCGATTGGTTGTAGGGTATAAACCAATAATCTCCCACTTACACTAAGCTAATCATTTAAGTATCATATATTATATCATCATATGATGATTATACTATTACTGGTATAGTGGCTTAATGAGAGAATTCTACAATATTCTTTATAGTGAGTACTTACTTAGCTCTTACAACTTTCGTCTTAATTATCATCATAATTAAGAAAAATTAACTAAATACATCCTTGGATCTTTGTTGAGACCTTAGCTCCTTTGACATGCCTAATGGCTTTAATGTTCCATAATACATTACTATTTTGAGCAATGCAAGAAACTATATCAAGTTCACTAAAGAACTTATTAATCTAATTAATCATTTCTACAAAATGAAAAATGTATTAAGGTTTAATTAGCATTCATTGCCACATTGGAACCTTTCTAATCTTAAATCATATTGTTCTAAGTAAATAAACTTTAATTAGGATTTACTTTTAAAGTTATATCCTTATTACCTTGAACTCAAATATTAACTCATACATAGATTAATGGATATCTTTAATACTTCACAAATGTCTGATATCTCAAATACTAAACATCTTTAGTACATTATCTTTGTACTTAGACTTAAAACAGGTGAACAATGTCTAATCAATCTTTATAGATATAATTCTCATAATTAATTTATTACCTTTCCATACCTAATAAGATTTGTTCTTGGAAAATTATATTTTCAACAATAAAAAATTAGAATTGTTATTCTTTACGAGCAATAAGTGTCCATATACTCCCTCTGATGAGGACAAAAACACTCCCACTAACCTTCTTATAGACATGATAAATTCACAATCATCTAAAAATGAACACTTTAATTCATCATGAAAGTGAATTTTCAATGTCTCTTAGCCTTTCAACTATACATCAAATGTATCAATAAAGGCAATAGTTCCAATTGGATGTATTGTTATGAGATTTGAACTTTTCAAATTTCATCTTAGTCCCACTACTTATCATGAGAGCCATTCTTTTATAAATATTGAAAATTTAAAACTCACCATAATGATCTCATCGAAGTGCTTCAACATTCTCAATACTTAATTTCTACTTAGATTTAAACAATTTGAACTTTTCAAAATTTTAAATCATTATTTCATTTAATACATATAACTATATAACATAAAGTCATTAGTAATCTAATGAAACATAAGTATTATCCTTTTATGAATTGTTATTATATCCAGTACATCATATGTATAAATTTAACAATTCAATACCAGCATCAACCTTTCATTAAAGATTGATTTGGTAATTCTTAAACTTGACAAGTTTCATATGATTCATAATCAAAAGGATACTCATATCCTTATATGTCACTTTATGATTCTTGTTATGTTGATTTAACCAACATGGCATGAAAGGATAGACTCGATTATCCAACTTTTTAATCTTGCCACTAATGTTAAGCATAAGTCTCCTTTAATCCAACGCATACAAACTATTTATATAAAATTGGATCAACTACTTTTACTTAACAATTTATTTCTTATCATGCATTGAACATTATAATAATGTTAATACTTATAAGCATGAACTAAAAATACATATGATCTCTATCACATGTTGTATAGGCAAGAAAAGTTGAGCAATAATTTTTCTTCTTATGACAACTATTATCATACTATAGCGAATGCCTTTAATTGATGTCTATGTTTATGGTTTTAGTAGCTAAATTAAGTGAAAAAATTTCATCAAGATACTATACTTTTCAACTCTACTCCTCTTGCATCTTGTTATCATGGTGTTGACATACATCTTACATATTGTTTTCAAAGTTTATGAGACATTAGTCAACTCAAAATGTTAATACATTTTGTCATCTATATGACTTTGAAATATTGCGAAAACTTTGTCACTAAATCCTCAGTAGGGATTATAGCAAAATAACATAATGAACATACAATTTTCTATTTAACTTTTAAGAACTCTTCTCAAACATAACCTATGTCCAAGAAATTAGGTTCTCTTGCTTATTATCAACTATACTAAACAAGGTAAATTCCACTCAGAACAAAATAATTGTAAGAAACCAAGTAATTAATTATATGCCATGACTACCAAATGAGATTAGGACTTTAATCATATATTTATTTACTCCCACTATTTTATTCGAAATAATAGCCCTCACTACTATTCAGAAAGATTAATATTTCTAGTGGCTTAGGATCTCATTCAAATTTAGTTTATCTTGAGTTTTCTCAACAAACCAACTAAACTTAAATTAGGTAGATAATAAATTTTTCAATAACATCTCATGTGACTCTTAGATCCGTTAGGAGGAAACTCTTGCCAAAATATATCTTATATGATATTCCTAACCCTACCTCTAAATTTACATGATCATGAGTTTGCTCATCCAAATCATGCAAATTTAGTTAAGTAGAACCCACTATCATATGACTGAACATGTTTAGGTTAAAGCGGCTTTGAATTTGTTCAACAAGCTTACAATAAAAAAAACTTTGATTTATTCTCATAACAGTTGAAGACAACAGTCACGTTCTTAACGTGTACTTAATATTTTAACCAGTGATTTTATGTTCATATGTCTCATCAAACACATCGCATATATAAAACATACAATTTAAACATGCTTCCAGTATATATATATCAACCAGTATGCAACTTATGCTCTCATAATCAAATTATATGTATAAAATATCAAGCTTCGTTTAATTTTAATTATTGATCTTCATAATCTAAAGTAATATTTCCAACTCTTTGGAAAAATTAAATTAGACTAAACTCATTGATTCCTAAATAAATTAAATTCCTATTCTAAATAGAAATTTATTTTGATTTGAAAACAATTTTCAAATCCAACTGGACACTATTTCCAATTATCTTGACTCCTTTAATCAAATTTAATTGAAAACAATTTCTAATAAATTATTCTTTTGATTTATTATAATTTAGAAAAACTCCTTTTTAAAAATTAAATAGTAACATATTCTAATCTAATTAGAAAACTATTTCTAATCTAATTAGAAATTACCTTTCCTTAATTAGAAAACTATTTTCTAATATTAAAAGGAAACCACTTTCAAAATTAAATAAAACACCTTTCATATTTAATTAAGCAAGTCATTTATATTATTTATTTAGAGATTATATTCTTAATTAATTAGAAAATTTTTTCTTTAATAATTTAGAAAACTAATTTTCGAAAATATTAAATAAATCTCATTATTCACAATTAATAAATGAAAATACTTTTCAAATTTTAATCAAGAAAAATACTTTTTCTAAAAGTCAAGAAACTTATTTATAGTTAAGAAACAATTTCTAAATAAATTGAAGAATAATTCTCTAAACAAATAAAATTATAAATTTAATTTATCTAAATCAAATTGAAATAAAAAAATTTAATCAAAAAACACCTTTCTTAATCACTTAAGAAAATATTTTTTAATTCTACGGAGTGTAATTAATTAATTTCAATCTAATTAAAACTAATCAATTCTAATTGTAGAAACTGCCTCTCTAAAATTACTTAGGAATCAATATAATTATTAATCTTAATCAAATTAAGAAAAATAATTACCTTAATTTTGGAATTGGATTGATAATTAATTTAATTTAATAATTAAACTCTTTGAAAAAAAATAAATTTCAAAATATTCCTAGTAAAATAATTACAAAACTTTTTCTTAATTTTTGATTTTTCGAAAACCAAGATCTCTTTAATTATATGAAATGATTAACATATAAATTATAATAAAGTGTGAATCTAATTTCGTACCTTATTCCAAAACCAATCTGTCTCAACCACCATAGTTGCACAAATGTCTAGCCTCTAACGGTATCCACATAATAGGTTGAGAGAACTCTCTAACTCTTATAAAGAGGGTTAAGCAAGGAGTGCTAGCTCCATTAGAGCTTAAGCCTATTTATAATAGGTTTGAAAATTTTAGTAATTTAATTGAAATTAAATTCTAATTTCATTTAAACTTTAATTAGAATTTTTAATTAGAATTACAAATAATTCTAATTAAATACCAATTATGCCTAAATAAGATGTTATATCTCATATGGATCCTTATTTATTAAATATCTCATATTTAATCATAAAGTTTTTCAAACATTACATTCAAGTCCAACTTGATTAAAATATCTTTGCTCTCTTCAATCTATTTTTATGGAAGACCCATTAGGTTCCCAAATATATTGGCAATGATTATAATTATAATTATAATTCATAATTAGAATTAGATAAATTAAAACTCCTTTTAATTTATCTTTAATTCTCCAATTAAACAAGTTATAATCATAAATCAAGATTGGCGTCTAGCAATGCATTATCACCATCCAAATATTTGGGAATGTCAAAGTGGTTTTGACTAACTTTCTGTGCATGATTTTTCTGTATAATTCAATGCTTTCATCATACAATGTTCCAATTAGACATAGAGTATGGATTTAATGTCTACTCTATTTAAGTCCCATCACATTATTTCTCCGTCATTAGCTATTGATTCAAATAATGACATTTGTAAACTATTTACAAAGCGTCATTCCACCATGGCCAAGGATTTCCTGAATCAATACTAATAAAAAAAACAGAACCTTCTCCTTAATTACTTTAGGGTGATGAATCCTATCTTAATTACACAACTACCTCTATATAGTTCATGCTACATTCAATGACTATTGATTGACCATCCTATGATTAAATATATCATAAGTAGTATCAAAACATAGCAATCCCTATACAAGATAACTTTGGTGACCTCAAGTATAGGGATCACTTATACAATCATTACAGTAAGAACTCTATAGACATACAAGTAATGTTACAACCAGATTTCTCATATTGGGTTTGTTAAGTGAACTTGTTCTTTAATAAGCACCCACACATTTTTTTTAAGTATTTGCTTACTTATTCTATGAGATCGACTGCTTCCTTCATAAGGAAAAACAAAATGCGTGCTAGTCTTTTTATTTTCTATTAATGTCCAGTCTTAATAGAATAATGACTAGGACCATATATGAATCTCATTATAATTTCATTTTCAATGTATAATTATCCCATAAAATTTATCATGTACATCTAAATATGTAAAAGATAAATAATACCTTTAAATTATATTGGTTGTAGGGTATAAACCAACAGTTTAACCTCATTAAAATTTTCATCCATTGAGGGTTTATTTTGAACATTTTGTAAAAGTTTGGTTGAACTTGAATGTTCTAAAATGTTAGGAGTCAATCTGTATTATAATGAAGAACTTGAGGGTTGAATTACACTTTTTTCCTTATAAAATAAAATAGAAAGTCTAATTGAACAATATAGTGTCGGTTAAGAACGTCATATAAATAAGTGAAGTAAAGGAGTTGTCATAGAAATAAAATGACTAGACCACTCTTTAAGCAATAATAACAACACTTATTAAATTATTGGGATACTAAACTATAAGTTTGTAAGCATTTGTGTTTAAAATTTCAACTATGCTAATGTTGAATACTTTTACAAGTATAAAAATGGACATTACAAGGTAACTTAATGGTGGTGGCTATTTATGACTAAGTTTCATAATAATTATTTTTAAAATTAAATTTTTTATTTGTATTATATTATAGAGTATGAAAATTATTAATGGCCATGATCCATAGGACACTCGTCTGTTTTCCTTTTCTACGAATCTACAACTCTCTTTATAGAGAGAGACTCCAACCCATATCCTTTCCCTATTTTCCTAAAAAAATATGCTTATGTTATTTGCAAAATTAAAATATATATACTTTATATATCCTAGTTAAACTGGGTTGGACTAGTCTAAATAAAGGGGAAGTTAGAGATAGTTTGAAGTTGGAGAAAAAATCAACTCCAAATTTTTTTTATTTTGACAAAAATTATAACAAAGATTATATTTAACAACATAATTATTTTATGTAGTTCTTCATCATCACTACTTAGAGATCAAGTATAATACTTGGCTACTAATATTCTTGGCTATTATGAATATTTAAGGCCATTAATTTATCTTTCTTGTTGTTCAAGATTTTAAAATTATAAAAAGCTTATGAAATTATTTTCAAATCATCTTGAGAATAGTACACATGAAATGATATAAATATATTTGGGTTTATTTGTGAGCCACATATGTAAGTGTCATGAGAATTGTACCTTTAAATGTATCTGGGTTAATGATATCTTTGCTTATAATTATTGCCTTTTCACTTTAGCAAAATTTTGATCCTCCTTCACTTGTAAATTTAGGCTTGAAGGTTAACCAAGTAAAATCCTATATTATAAATTTTCCTTATTGCTTGCCTTATTGTTTTAATCATCTCGAGTTACAACAAATTGGCATCAAAGCTAGAATTTTGATAGCTAGTTTATAATGGTGACCAAATTTCAGATTGAGAAATTTGATCGTAATTCTAGCTTTTCTATATGATAGTTCAAGATATATTATACCCTGATCTAGCTCGGGTATTATAAGTCTTTATTAGGAAAGGAAAATGTGTTGGTTTCTATGACTATACAGTAAAAGGAAGATTTGCAAGCGAAGGTTATATCATCCATTCGACTATGTTTATTTTATTAAATCTTATGAGATCATTAAAAAAAAGACTATTATCGCTTGTAGGCCAAACTAGAGTAGTCATTATATAAGAAATATCCCATCATTAAGCTTTATAAAAATTTTATATTTTTTTAGCCTACAAATAAAGGAAAGTGAATCCATTAAATCTTAAATTGACACTTTTATGTCCATTATTTTGAATTTGAAAAATTGGGACACTGAAATTAATGATGAAGATCAAACCCTCAAGTTGTTATGCATCTTATGGCCCTCGTACTCGCACTTTATAAGAAAAAATTACTTTATGATAAGATGGCTGTAACAAAAATTACTATTATTTAAAGATCTCATTGATAATGAGTTGTCTAGAGAAAACAAAAGAGAAAATCTAGCAAAAGGATTAGTTATAAGAGGAAAGCAAAGAAGAAGAGTTCAAGTGGAAATAAAGCAAGGTCTAGGTCAATTTGTATAACTTATGAATCTTATGTAGCCAAATTTTTTAGTGGGCAATAATGTAGTTTGCAAAGTTGTGGATAGAAGATCAATCTAGATTAAGATGCGTGATGTTTTTGTGAGAACATTAACTAATGTTCTTTATAGTTCAGACTTAAAGGAGAATCTAATCTCTTTAGGCACCCTCAATGCCAACTGAGGTGGGGATTCATCTAAAGTTGGAGTCCTAAGGCCATCAAAGGTGCTCGAGTTATGATGAAACTTAATAAGTTTGAGACTATGACTATGTACTTTTTGAAAAGACTCACAGTTACATATGTTGTTGCTACAAGTTCTTCATCATTTTTTAATAATGATATCACTAAATTGTGACATATGAGGTTAGGTCATATAAGTGAAAAAGGCATGACCTTATTGAGTAAAAAAGTTTTTTTATAAGGACAAAGCATTGGAAAGATAGAGTTTCATGAATAATATTTCTTCAGGGAGCAAAATTGGTTCAATTTTATCATAGTCACTCATAAGAACAAAGGTAAACTAAATCATATCCATTTAGACCTTTTAGGTCCTTCCTATGTTCCTTCAAAAGGTAGAAAAAAATACATGCTAATTTTTATTGATGACTTTTCAAGAATAGTTTGGATTTTTTAAGCAGAATAATCAAACTTTCATTACATTCAAGCAACAGAAACTTAAAAGGGAGGTAAATTAAGCAAATAAACAATGATTTATAATTTTGTAGTATAAAGTTCAATGAGTTACATTAAAATTAGGGGATAGTATAAAATCAAAGAGTTAGAAATATGCCATAATAGAATGGAGTTATAGTATGCATGAACTAGACTCTTATTAAGAGAGGACAATGATTATTCTCTAATCCTGCTTTGTTAAAAGGATTTTTGGACAAAGGCTACATCCATGACCTATTATCTGGTAAATTGATCTCCATTAATTTTGATTGTTTATAAGAGCTTGGAGGAATTATAGTCTAGTAATCCTATCATTTATTATGATTTAAAGATTTTGGTTATACAACAAACATACATATTAATGATGTAAGTTAGTGTCGTATACTAAGAAATTCATTTTTAGAGGGTATTCATATAAAGTGAAAGGCTACAAGTAGTGGTGTTTAGACCCTATTATACCAAAAGTTGTAATCAATAGAGATGTGACTTTTAATGAGTGATCAATATTTAGTCTAAAGTTAGAATCTTTTATCCCTTCTAAAATAGAATTAGTGGAGAATAATTCAAAAAAATTTAAATTGGAAGTAACTAACTCCTCCGTTTATACAGATGTTTCTCCAGAAATCTCTCACTTGGATTCACTGTTCAGTTCTGGTGGATTTGAGCAAACTTTATGCGAAGTCTTTTACAATATAGCTAAAGACAAAGGTAAAAGAGAAATCATGCCATTAAACTATGTGGTGTCAATATCTTATGCTTTACTAGTAATAGATGAGATTAATAGGGATATGAACCATCATCATATTTTCAGATGTCTTTTTGGGTACTAATTAAAAAAAATGGGTGACGACAATATAAGATGAAATGGAGTCTTTACATAAGCACTTAGGAATTATTTAAACCACTATAAGGGAAAAAGATGGTTTCGAATGGGTCTTCAAAATGCACTCTCTAAGAGATGAAGGAATCTAATGTAAGGCTTTCCTAGTTTCAAAGGGATAAAATCAAGTACAAGGTGTAGATTCCAATGGTATTTTCTCATTTGTAATAAAATATTGTTCTATTTAGGTTTTGCTCATATTGGGGCCGAGAGGCGATAGTTTACCCTGTGGTGGATGTCAGCAGTTCGAGTCTGTTTATCTCCAACTCGTGAACTTAACTGGTACAAAGCTATACGATAACATCCAATTTTTTCGATTCGACAGCTCGATCTATGATTTATCATTTATGGATGTTGATAAGATCCTTCCTTTTAGTTCAGTAGCACCATAAGATGGTAGTCTTTGACTTAGATTTGGCATAGTTGGATGTCAAAACTTTTTTTTCTACATGGTGATTTGGGGGACTAGATTTATATGAAGCAACCTAAGTAATTTATTATTAAAGATAATAAAGAACATGGTTGCTTGCTAAATTAATCACTTTATAACTTAAACAGTCTCTTACATAATGGTATAAGTAGTTTGTCTCATTTATGACCATCCATAACTATTTGAGGAGTATTTATGATCTTTATATTTATTTCAAAAAATTATATGAAGATTCTTTCAATTATTTTTGCCAATATGTGAATCATATAATTATTGCAGTAAGAAGTATGTTTAAAATCACATAAATAAAGATACAATTAAGCAATAAATTTGAGTCAGAGCTATAAAGAAATTTCTTCGCATAAAGATCCCTAAAGAATTGAAAGGAAACAAATTATTTCCAACTTTGAAAATTATGTTAAGAAAGTCTTAAAGCTTTTTGTGAAAAAAAAATGCTAAACTTATTTGTACTCTAAGTTGCTCATTTCAAGCTTTCAATCACCTTATCTCCTTAAAAAGATAAATAGATTGATGATACAATACATATTCTTTGAGTAAGTGCAATTACCCAATGTTTGGTAAGTGTCCTTAGGGGTGAGGATGGATGACAAGGACGTAAAAGTTCTGTGCTCCATCGTGTTTGCTTGCTATCTTCATCCATTTTTGTTCCATCTTCAGAGGACAAAGATAGAATTTTTTGTTCCTTCCAAAATTGTTGTACAAGATTTCTTGTCCTAAGAACAAAAACAAAAACATAAGGAAATGTTAGAAATACCCCTCCCCCATATAAGTAATGTTTTATTCTTAATTATATTATTAAACTCATCATCATCATCATCATCATTATGATTATTATTATGATTATTATTATTATTATTATGATTATTATGATTATGATTATTATGATTATTATTATTTGAAAGGATTTTAGTTCATGGAGTTTAGAAAATGTTTAGGTTTAAGTATTTTAGAGCCAATTTTAGTGATTGTGCTTTGAGGGATTTTCAGTTGAAAAACCTATTGAGTGGGGTTTTTTGTTATTGTATAAAGGGATCAAGAGCAACGAGAGGAAAAAGAGAAGAAGCATTTTGAGCAAGTCAAGTCTTTAAGCAAGGAAATCAAGATGGGTACATGTTTATAATAGAATCAATAAGCCACTGTTGTTTTCTTTAAATCAGAGACGTTTTCTAATTTCATTTGCATCATAAGTATTGCATTATTGCTCATGAATGATTTGTGAAATTTGCTATATGTTTGCTTCATTAATTGTGTAATGATTGATGAAAAGTCTTTACAAATGATTCTTTTGAAAAAGATGCATGTTTCTAAAAGCATTGATTTCAAGAATGGTTTTCAAGATATACGCCAAATATACGAAATTGCAAGTTTTCAAGAAAAAGGGCCTTTTTAGGCAACAAGTTGACAAGTTAAGAAATATATGTTATGTGGGTTTGTGGTAGTCTGTTCTATCAGTCAAGTGCACTTGTCTAAAGGCTTCTCCCGCCTGCTTACTAGTGGCATGGAGCTCCTTCACGGACTCCCTTAAGTTCACGGCTACGCAAAACCATCATGTGGGGTTGCGATAGTACGTTCTGTTCGCGGCTTTACATGACCTTTATGGGAAATGTGTTAGTATGTTTTGTTACGGACTACCCGAACTATTATGATGTGCTTACGTGCTCATAATATGTTTGATCAAGTTTGATGCATTCATGTTTTGTAACCTATAGATTTTGGTTGAAAGCCCAAGAAGCATGTGATTATGAACTCAATGCAAGTTTTCTAAGACAAGTAAAATGTTTTCAAGGTTTTGGCTTATTCATTTGTTATAAACTATTTCCCATGAGCTGTTAAGCTCACCCCCTCTCTGTCCCATCCTCAGGTGATAGCTAAGAGATCAAGTGATGGAGAGCCTAAAGAAATTGTTTCTTTTGCTATTTTGTAGTTCTTGTAACTTTTTTAATTTGACATTTCGGATTATAAAGTATTGTAGCTTGAAAGGCCATTATATTTTTGTAAAACTCTTTGTTTGAGGGTATCGAAATGTGAATGATGACTATTAGTTGTATGTAATGTATTTAAGAGTATGATGAGTGGTATCAAAGCCAACAAGATAAATCGATGATGTTCCAGAAATTCCATAGGATTAAGTTCACATTCGTGATCCGAAGTTGGGTTCCGAAAACGGTGCCCAACATATTTTATCTGAGTTTACGTCTCATTTTATTAGTACATTACGAGAATGGTGGCAAAGTCTCAATGAATATCACAGACTTCAATTCGTACAAGTCACATTTGCTGGATTACTTTTTGGAGTAATTCGTAAAGATTTCATTGGCAACTTTCAGATCATTGGCAAACATTTCAGATAAGAATATTTTGAGATAAAGTGTTGTTCTTTGGACAGAAGAGATTTGTAGAAACATTTCCAACGTATGAAAAAACGTTATTATCTTCTCAATGCATTCAATGATGTTACTCTCTGTTATACTTTGATTTCCTCTCTTCCAGAAGATTTACAACCTAAGTTAGAAAGGATCGTTGCTACACTTCGAAGAGATATGAAAGATATGTCTTTTGGAGAAATCTATTAGCTGGCTTTAGCTTCTTATGATAAATTATATGATCAACAATTGTTCTTCAAGAACATGATTAAACACAGTCTTTTGTTAAAGAAAGCATGCAAAAAGCCATATTTGACTATCAAGTGTAAGGAGAAAAAGACTTTGGTGCTATATGAAAAAGAAACATCATCATAGGAAGATCTCCTACAAGAAGTTCCACAAATCCCACATGTCTCCTGAGGAAGGCTACAAGCCCTTCAAAACAAAGAAACGTCGACGATTTGTCTGCTTCTCCAAATGGAGAAATCCTCAAGGAAAAACACCAGATTGTTGTTTTCTCTATGGAAAATCGAGACATTTTACTTAACAACATTCTCATAAGATAAAAAGGGACAACAAACTCTTGGATTCCATTGAAGCTATTAAGTTGATCCATGATGATCATGTAAACATTAAAGATCATAATAAAGAAAAATCTAGTGAGGATGAAGACACTAAGTTTGTTGTTCTCCTTGATTCCTCTAAGAATGATGACTCCTCTAATATCTTCATTTTTGAAGATGACATGCTCATATGTTACAGCAACAACAACTGTGTTTCAAGCTTGTCCTCAAGCCTATTCCTCATCCCTATGAGCAAATCTATGTATTGTTTTAAGATAAGTATGATCGGCTCATTAAAGCTATTGGGTCCATAGATACTAGATCTAGCAGAACCATTATAAAGCCCAACATTTTACCTCCTAATATATGGAGTTCCTATGATGAATCTTTCACTGCTATTGATGGAAAATCTTTCAAGATTGGGCTTATTACTAAAAAGAAAATAGGGATTCGTTTCTTCCCTGATTATGTGGTATGGACCAAGGTTCTTGGCAGTAATATACCTAGCCTAGTTATTCTTATTAAAATGGATCTCTATTATCAGGCATCTCCACTACAGATTATACCCATAGGAATTAGGCTTTGTGCCAACTTTAGTTCTTAAACTGACATCAGGAATGTATTTGAGCTTACTCAAATACCACCACCGTATGAAGCCTTAAGAGATCAATTTTTTGACTACTATCCTAACTCTCATACATAGTTTTCTCATTCCAATCCTCTATGAAAGAATCCTGATTTCTTCATTCATCTTCCTTTTAAGAAGAACAAAGGTATCAATCTTACTAAAGCTACTCATCTGGGTATAAACCCTAATGATTTGAAACTCGCATAAGAAGAATTTGTAATCCTTACTGAACAAGGACTTATTAAGCCCAATAAATCAGATTGGGCTTGTCAGGTTTTTTATGTCGACAAAATGTCTAAACATAAAAGAGGATAAAAGAGGTTAGTCATTAACTATAAGCCTCTAAATGCTTTCCTACAGGATGATAAATTCTCACTGTCAAAAGGTAGTACGCATGTACTATTTCTGAAGGAAGCTACCATCTTCTCCAAGTTTGATCTCAAAGTAGGATTTTGGCAACTTGGAATTATTAAGACAAATATAAGACAATCTTTTGTATTCCGAACACTTAATACCAATGAACTGTTATGCCGTTTAGACTCAAGGTTTCCCCTTCAATATTTCAACAAGCCCTGACAAAGATTTTTTAGCCCATTCTTTATAATGCTTTGGTCTACATTGATGACATCTTGTTATACTCTAAAACACCCATGAAGAACATCAGGCTTTCCTCTAATCCTTCTTCGATTTCAAGAAGCAACAAAGAATTATGCTTTCAGTAAAAAAGAGTTAAATCGGAATGGCCCAAATGGCTTTCTTGGGTATGCATTTCCATAATAGATTCTATAAGTCTGGTTCACATATTGCCAATGAACTACTACATTTTCCTGACGACAATCTTACAAGCAATCAGATACAACAATTCTTTGGAATTGTTAATTATATCTAAGATTTCATCCCTCACTTGGTTGATTGAACATCTTCCTTATCAAAGTTGCTACACAAGAATCTACCACTATAGGGAAAATAGCAAACCAGAGCCATATAACATTTAAAGCAAGCCTTTCAACATCCACCAGCTTTGAGGATTCTGAAAAGGGATAAGTAATCCTGTAACCTAATGCAAGTGATCACTACTATGGCCATGCACCTAAAAAGAAGACATACAATTAGTTGCTTCTATGGCAAGAATGGTTCTCATCTTATAAATTTGCCATTCACCATATCCAAAGCCACTAACACATCCTAGTTGACTTCCTTTCTCATCATCATATTAACCTTTTCACTCCCTCCGGCACTATCTCATTCCTTTTCTTAATGACTGACCTACCTAATACTGCAAGAACAAAGAAGTTCTTTCCTTTGATTGCTAGTGCATCCACTACTGTTGCAGAATTTACATCTCTTGCGTGATTAATCTTGTTTTATTACCTACACCTCTTCCTCAGCCAAACCAACTCTCCTTGCAGCCCCTCATTGTGCAGAGTACCATACCTTAATGTGTTCTTTCTTAATAGTCCACTCTCTGAGAATGCATTATGGTATCTCTAGGCTCTCTCTGCCCTTTATGCCTATGCAGTCACCTTACCTCCTCTATAGGTCTACCAATATATCTGTGGCCGAGACAATGAAAGTTCTATGTTATGGACTTTCCTTAAGTGGTATCAACTACTGAAACAATGGAGAAAACAACTTTCCATAGTTATTGAACAACATCAATTATGGGAAGCACCTTTAAAGAAACAATCTGCACAATATTTCTTTATTCTCCACCCCCTCCCCCCATATCTCATAGCACGTACTGGTACAATCTATTCCGACAACCGAGTCTTTTTCAATCACATGTCACTCTACTAGCCAAGGTACCAGGAAAATGTCCTTAAATCTCTTCGAAGTTTTTTTAAGGACATAAATCATTTTCCTCAGCACACATTCATCCTCTCTACTTCCTTTGGACCCCACCCAGGAGAATTTATTCCTGGTAAACCTGAAGCACCAGAAGTAGACATACCGAGCCCAAATAGCCTAATATATTATGAGTTTGATGATACGACAATAGCCCAAGTTTCCTCTAACACTGCAGGACCTTCACAACCTCTAGCCTCCTTCTCCTAAGATGCTTAAGATCTCAATGATGATATTTTCATCCCTAATAAAAAGGGCTTAATTAATTCCTGAACCGACTCCGCACAGACGATGTAAGCCCTAGCAAAAGGCAAAGGACTTATAGAGCTCATTCTGACACATACAACTCAAGTGATAGAGCCTCTCTAACCAATCTCCAGTCGTGACAAGAACTGATTCGACATGACTGATGACTAAGATCCCATTTCTCAATGTGGGACCCTTATATTACTTGTCTTTATAATTACATGTCTTTTCTAATTTGTCATTATATTTTTAAGAGAAGCTTTGAGGTCCACAACCTCTTTATCTTTTAGGAATATTTGAGACTCATGTGTTTCCCACTTTTTACTATTTGTTTTCTAAAAGTTGTGTGAATAATTGTACCTAAGGAATCTTTTCCTTAAATTTGTTTTTTTATTCCCTTTCTTAATCTATAAAAGCAAGGTCCCTCTATTATTGTACTCAGAGCTTAATCAATGAAAAATATTATATGTTTTCGTCATATGGCTTCTCTCTAAGTTCCCTCTCTTCTGAAAGCTTGATACAAAAATAATGCAGTCTTGATTATACACAAAGACAAGTATGCTCTATACTTTTCTCTTTATGAGGATTCTGGTCATTAGAAAGTCTTAGATCATAGATCCTGTTTGAGGTCGTTAAAACGGGAAGAGGTTGGAAGTGTAAAAATCATAAAAGACAAGCCTTGAGATTTAGTGCCCGCAAAGAGAAAGAGCTAATGTATCTCAACCAGCATACCTAAAATTTAAATTTCGATCCTTTCTTTGTTTTCCCTAATCTCTTAGGGACGATCTGTTCCTAAGCACAAGATCTAGTATTCCCCGAGCCCTCTGATAAGAGGTAGCCGGCGTGGTATTTTTAATACTAACTAGTATTAACCAATACTGTTGGACCCCAAAATTTTAGTGGAAATTTAGAAATATTAAATGAAATGAAATGAGTGTTTTTGTATATGAATAGTGTTATAGATGAAATTGTGCTTTAATAAAATTAATGAGAAAAGAATCGATTAGTTTTGATGGCTTAGATATTTGAGTAGATTTGTATGGGTTATGAGAGTAAA
>JANZLX010000002.1:21184641-21199155 GCA_025531955.1 Erythroxylum orinocense
TAATCAACGATCGTATCTTGGTTAGACAAAACTTAAGGAAAAACTCGGGTTAATTTTTAACCCACGATTAATAGTTTTTATGAGAGGTTAAAGAACAAAAAATTAATAAAATTTACTTGCTTAGGGTCTAGGCCGAGATTGAACCGAAGAATCGAGTCCCTACCAAATTTCCCATTTTTATTATTTTTGTATGTTTTCTTTAATTAGTTTTTATTAGTTTGTTTTATTTTATTTTTCTTATTTCAAACATCCAAAATCCCCCTTTTCGTAAACACCGGTTATTTTTATTTCAAAAACTTTACACGCACTCTCCGTGGGATCGACCTAGACTCACCACTCTACAGTAGTAGTCTAGTAATTTTAATTTTGACTAGCGAAACGACGCACGGTCAATGCTCAAGATCTCAATGATGATATTTTCATTCCTAATAAAGAAGGGCTTAATGAATTCCTAAACCGACTCCGCACAGACGATGTAAGCCCTGGCAAAAGGCAAAGGACTTACAGAGCTCATTTTGACACTTACAGCTCAAGTTATAGAGCCTCTCTAACCAATCTCTAGTCGTGACAAGAATCGATTCAACATGACTGATGACTAAGATCCCACTTCTCAATGTGGGACCCTTATATTATTTGTCTTTATAATTACATGTCTTTTCTAATTTGTCATTATGTTTTTAAGAGAATCTTTGAGGTCCACATCCTCTTTATCTTTTAGGAATATTTGGGACTCATGTGTTTCCCACTTTTTACTATTTTTTTTTTTTTGTAAAAGTTGTGGGAATAATTATATCTAAGGAATCTTTTCCTTAAATTTGTTTTTTTATTCCCTTTCTTAGTCTATAAAAGCAAGGTCCCTCTATCATTGTACTCAGAGCTTAATCAATGAAAAATATTATATGTTTTCTTCATACGGCTTCTCTCCAAGTTCTCTCTCTTCTAATAGCTTGATTTTAAAATAATGTAGTCTTAATTATACAGAAAGACAAGTATGCTCTATACTTGTCTCTTTACGAGGATTCTGTACATAAGAAAGTCTTAAATCATAGATACTGTTTAAGGTCGTTAAAACTAGAAGAGGTTGAAAGTGTAAAAATCATAAAAGACAAGTCTTGAGATTTGGTGCCCGCAGAGAGAAAGAGCTTATATATCTCAACGAGCATATCTGAAATTTACACTTCGATCTTTGCTTTGTTTTCCTTAATCTCTTATGGACGATCTTTTCCTAAACACAAGATCTAGTATTCACCAAGCCCTCTGATAAGAGGTAGACGGCGTGATATTTTTAATACTAGCTAGTATCAGCCAATACTAACCGAAATAGTTGGTATCTAAACTCGATAAATATCTTGGCATTTAGTACAATTTTTTTACTATTACCAACCAAAATTGTACTAAATCTATTCCATTGATCAAGAGGCTGAATTATATAATTTTTTAAACGTTATTTTTTTTTTGCACGTTAACCAAAATTAAAGTCTATCATACATTTTACCCAAAAAAAAAATTGTCTACCATACATTTTATGCAAATGTTAGCCGGTAGACCTCAATTGTTCTGCTAATTTATTAGTCCCTTTCTTAGTAACCATTGCATCCCTTGTCACTAAAACAATCCACATAAATTACAAGATGCATATACACCAATCAACAAAATTTTGAACACATTTTTGACAAACAGAACTGTAATCGCGAAAAAAACATGAATTATGAGCTATCACACATGTGGCAAGCGTTTGAAATTGCCATGCTCAATTGAAGATTTTGATCAGACATTCTAAGTACACAGGAATCCTACGGGTTAAGTGCAACCTCTCACAGAGAGGGTTAGATAGGAGTCAAAAGAATAGATACATATTATATATCGCACTCGTCTAATCTGTTTTTGTGAAGCTGAAATGCAGGATTGACCCAAGTTCCACAGTTGCATTGCATACCCGCCCAATTGAAGGAACCCAACCGTGCTTTACACCCCATGCACTGTAGTTTCTCTCCCACAAAACCTTCCTGTACTGCTAAGTTAGGATTCCAATCAAATTAGCATTTTGTTCATAAAATATAATACAGGAGCAGAGTACATTGAGATGATTTAGCTATTTGCTTACCTGCTTCCATCCATTTCATGGGCTCGACAAATATGGAGGAGCATTCTAATGGTTCCTTTTCCCAGGGATCACCAGTTCTCTTTTTCCATTTAAAGCATTGATCCCCCTTTCCCCGTTTATGCGGAACTATGTTCTCCTTTGAAGCAACAATTCTTCTACATTTTCTACAGCGGTAAATGACCCGATGATTCGGGCCAGGTTCCAGATCAGGGTTATCAACAACCATATGGGGATTTGAGATGGTCTCTGATTCAGTTGGATTCGTTGTTGTTGCCATTGCTTAAAATTCTTCACCAGTTATATGCTGATAATAAAGTATCAAGTTTCTGAAAACAATAAGCCCATCTTCTTCATTTATCATTAAGAATAGAAAGAAGCGCATGACAATCATAAAGCAGCTCAAGGAATGCACAATTCAATCACGATCCTCATATCATGCAATCTAAAGCTTAAAATTTACTATTCTACATGCAATGAAGACTGATTTTTCCTACTTCCCCTCTTACACAGAGCCACAAGCATCCATTTACAAACCTGACCCTGCTGCCTTTAATGATGCTAATAAACTTTATAAACCTGACGTGTATGATGCTAATAAACTCTTAATTTGAAACAAAATCTGCTAGAAAAGTTATTCTTTCATTCTGCAGCAAATCACGAACAAAGCAACTCTACACTTTTATAACTGTAAGCTCCAATCTCATTCTAAGTCATAATAGTTCTTCAAAAAAAATTTCAATTAACAAAATAGATGAAAAAAAATTCAATGAAAAACAAGAGAACAAAGCAAGAGAGAGCGTAGAAGCAGTCTTCTTTGGTTAAAAGAAACAATTTCCATAAACCCCAACTCTAAAATAAATAAAAAGTGCAGCAAATTATTCATTCCTACAAGAGGAGTACCCGTCCTATGCCCGCCTAACCTAAAACCAGCTAAAAATGATTACAATAGAAAGCTACTAGCTCATAGATTTGCAAAAGATAAATCATATGCTCATAGAAAGAAGGATTGAAAAGAAGTTTCTATAACCCATTTGTCCATCAAAATCACTTTCTTTTCCAAGATAGCAGCTCATGATTTTCTAATTGCAATTTTCACCAAAAGAGAATATAAGCAGCAAAACCCACATAGCAATAGTTGACCTAACCCCCAAACACACAAAACTCTGAAACAATCACAAATCAGGTGAAGACAGTCACAAACCTAGCCGTAATTTAAATATGAAAAGGGTAACGAAATTGAGGAATTTAAGCGAAGAGGAAGAGCAGCTATTTTGGTGCAGATTCCTCCCTTTGCTTATGGACCGTCTCCACTCTCTATGTTTTGCAGTAAGAACTGACAACGGGAATAGAAGTAAGAGAAATTGCATCATTCCATGTTGTATTTTTGGGAGAGCGATGGGTACGTGATTATGGCCCATCTTATCAATGGATCAAATTAACTAAAAACTAAACCGAGTACCTCTGTTCAAGACGCCGTTGATAGAATAAATTCCAAACAGGTGCTCTTATACAGTTAGACAACCAGATAGGAACAAAGAATTAATTGCGGTGTTTAAGGCTATATTTACTCGGAGATTTAAGACTTTTAATGAAATAAAATTGAATGTAACGTAATGAAATATATAAATTAGTGTTATATTAAAAAATTATTATTTGAAAAGAATAGAATGATTCATAATATAATATAATGAAATAATATCTGAAAGATTGATAAAATAAAATGTAATGTATGTATAATAACAATAAATGACTATTTTACTTCGATAGAATGAAATGTACCGTTGTTTGTTAGGAAAGTTGAGGGTATAATTGATATTATAAAAAATTAATGAGGGTATATTAAATAGTATATATTTATCATTTTACATTTTATCTCAAACTCTCTAAATAAGAGGTAACTTATTTTTACTATTTATGATAAAATAAGATGTAATAATAAACCCTCCCTTTTTATCATATTATATTTCATTTTATTATAAACCTCTTCTTAAATAATCGAATAATATTACATTTCGTTCTATTCTATTATTAATTGCCCAACCGCAGATTAAGCAGAAAAGCTATTTAGATATCGCAATGTTTTGGTATCAATCAAGAATTCCGACGTGCTGGGAAACAATTCTTCTAGAATTGGTAATTAACTTTTTATCAATGATAAAAGTGAGTTCTGAAAATTTAGAATTTGAAAATCTAAACTACTAATGTTAAGTTGTGTTTATATAAGAAACTATTTGATTTAAACAAAGAGAACGTGTAAGTATCGAAGGGAATTTAAGATAATGAAAATGAATAAACAAATGTAAATAAAATTGAAAAATAATAACAAGGTGCTTTAGAATGGATTGATTGTTTTTCTATAAGTACTTGAGGTTGTGTCTTTTTAAGAGAGTGTGTGTGGGCCCCTTATGTCATAGTAATGGTAAATTTATATAGTGTTCTCAACTTCAGATAGTTTTTTCCACTTTTCACTTTCTAGCTAACTACTTGTAACTATTCTCAACTTCAGTCTCAAGAATCTGCATTGTAACTTACTAACTTCCAACCCATTTAGACATGTTCTACATCGTGTTCGTCACTCTCTCCTAATATGTTCATCCTCCATATTCTAGATTTTCGCCATCCACAAATTCTCTAGCTAAACATTTGCTTAGAGGCCGTTTGGTTCCACTTCTATTTTTTTGTTGTCGTTTTTAGTTTCTATTTCCTGTTTTTAGTTTCTGTTTTTTTCTTAAAATAAACGAAAACCTGTTTGATTGAGATTTGTAATATAAAAACTAAAAACAAAAACTTGTTTGGTTGAGATTTGTAATATAAAAATTGAAAATAAAAACTTGTTTGGTTGATATTTGTAATATAAACACTGAAAATAAAAATATATTTGTTTTTATTATCATATTTCTATTCTTTAATAATTATACTATTATGTGCTATGATTATAATTTAATATATTATATTATTAAATTAATTAATTATCTAAAATTAATATATGTAAATTAAATATTATTAAAAAATTACACATTATAATTCAATTGCATGAAAGGCACGTTATATTTAAGGCATTTAGAAAAGCTAATCCATCGTTTAGAGTGAGAATGAAGGCATCATATGCGGCACAGTTGTGCTGCAGCAGGATCAAGGAACAGAGGCCTTTATAAGTATACAATCTTATCCTTATTGTATATTATCGAACAGAGGCCTCTAACACCAACTTGTCCTTTCTCTATATCTTTTTCTACATCCTCCTTACTCCCTCTCGTCTCATTTCCTTCATCTTTCGCCCCTCTATCTTCTTCATCCTCCTCCTTTTTCTCATTACCTCTATCGTTCACCTGAGAACAAAATCTCGCAACGTTTAGCAACACAAAAGGACTAACGTGACCAAGAAAAGAGCTCCCAAAGAAATAGCAAAAGAAACAACTGGACAGCAGGAACTAAACATTGACTCACAGGTTCAGCAGCACCCATGAAGGCGGTTATGACGTCAGCTTCCCGAAGACGGCTACTGTTGTGTTTTGTGGTGGTGGTGATGTGTGAAAATGTTTGTTCGTGTCTCCTTTAAATGCTCTGTTCTTCATTTTGGTACGAAGACACCATTTTCAAAGACTTCATTTTTCCTTTGTTTTTGGTGTAGATCTTCTACATAACCCAAAAAACGGTGAGAAACGTCAAAGCACCCCTAAAGGTTATACCTTTTTATGTGCTGATAAACGGTTAGCGACCCAACTCCAAATCTGAAGCCCCAGATTCAGATCTGAAGTGCAAAAACAGTGAGATGCAAGATTCGTGCTTGTAGGTCTCAAGCTACTGATTCCGCTTCATGAATCTGACTTGTATTTGCTCGAAATCAGAGATCCCTTCTTCTCATGACGAATCTGACTTGTATTTGCTCGAAATCAAAGATCCCTTCTCCTCATGAAAAAATATGTAAAAAAGATTAGTAGCATGTTTCATCATAGGTTGGTCAAAACGATAATAGAGATAAGAAACAGGAATCAGTTGATTTTCTATCCAGGAAAACGCGTTGCCAAAATATAGAGAAACGTTATTTTCTTGTTTCATAAATCTGTTGCGGTTTTTTAATTTTGAGAAACAAGAAATCACAACAATGACAGACAAACACGTTTTACTGCTTTGTTTCATTTTTTACGAAAACGAAAACAGAAAACCAAAAAAGAAAACAGAAACAAACAGCTCCTTAGTTTTCACGTTTTGGGCTCCTTTTTCTTATAGGTTAGATTTCTTTGTAATCTATTAACAATTGACCTCGAATATGCTCGGTTAAGCAAACTAAACATATGGTATAGAAGTTCTCTTAGCCTTTTGTAAAATGGGTACAAGACCATTATTTAAGTTCTCAAATATGGATAAGTGGTTTCGGGAAGTTTGGGAACCAAAGAGATTCCAGTTTGAAGAGAAAGCTTGGAAATTTAGTAAGGAAGATCTTTTCCTAGCCCTAAAATAGAGAGAATCTTTGATTAAGAGGGAAAGGTATAAAGATAAGTGATTTTGTGAAGTTTGGGAACCAAAGAGATTCTAGTTTGAAGAGTGGTTCAGCCAGATTCTGCTGGACTGAGATATCGTCATTCTGATCCATGACCTTGAGTAATCTTCAACTATGGGTAACCTGCAAAACAAGTAAAGACTCTCCGGGGGTTGTGTCCTGGAAGGCCCCTCCGACGCTCAAGTCAGTATTGTGAGAGAATTTAGGTTTTGGTAAACAATGAGATGACTAGGGTTTTAAGTTCGTACCTCAATTATGGTTGAATAGTACCTTATATATGTTGCAGGTTGCCCTTAGGTTTAGGTCTTCACGTAGGTTTTAATGTTTGCATGGGAGACGGTCTCTTACTACTGGGCTGTCAATGTCTGGGCTTGAAGTTGGGCCTCATTAGGCCGGCCCGACCAAGACTAATATCAAATAAAAAAAAAAGTAAAAGAAGGTCAAAACACGTGTTTGAGACAATACTATGAGACGGATTAGGGAAGTGAGGAGGTAAAGAACTTGAATTTCACATATGGATGAGTTGCTTTGATCACCTACCGGAAAGGCATCGGCTGTATGATTTCTCCTTCGATTGATTTGTGAAATATTGCTGATGAATTTCTGTTTTGATGGGTTTACGTTTCAGTAATGGGTTGCTTCGATTGTTTTAATGGTAAAAGAAAAAAAAATACACAATTAAAAAAAATGGAAGTATCCTAAATGCGATCCAAAAGATTCATTTGTTAAACTACTTCCCTCTCACACCTAAATCAACGCCCAAAGCAATGCCAAATCCTTTTAGCAACGAGTTCCACATCAACTTGTATTAGTATAAAAGGCTTTAATTTGCTGCAAACGGAATCTTCTCAATTTTACTGAAATTCCTGCAGTTATTGATGCAGATGGGCCACCAGAAGCAAGAAAGTTTCAGGCTTGCATGTCCCCAGTCCTATTTAAAATATTTATTGGAAGTTGTTAAATAAAGACATCACCATTATATATGTATTCAAATATTGTAATGTATAATGAATAACAAAGTCAGGAAGCATGACAAGTGCTTCAGATATAAAAATCAAAAAATGATATTAAGATAAGGACACGGTGTGATGTGATTTGCATATTCGTTTGAATAATATCCGAAATCACTACCTCGTGACGTGTCAGTACAATGGATGGCTTTCCAGTTTCTTCAGAACTTGTGGCAACACCAATGTTATAAACACTGCATCACATTTGAGCTCTGTAACAAACTGTATTTGATACTGTTTTGAGAAATTTTTTAAATTTATAAAATAGTTTTTAAAATTTTTTAAATTTATAAAATAGTCCATATTGGTATATTATATAGTTGTACTGCATATTTTACTAATTTACTGTTTACATCAACCATGCTTTCAAAAATTTAATAATAAATAATAATGACAATTAATATGAAATAACAATAATTTTTAAATATTTTTTATATAAATAATAACCAAAATTAATAGAAATAAAGACAATTATCATCATACAATTATAAAATTAAAAATAATACCAAGTATTTAAAATATTATAATAATACAAAAATATTTTTAAAATTTATAAAATTGTCCCTCACTGAATTTTTTTTAAAATTACAAAGTAGTCTATTGTCATATTGTAAAGTTGTAGGTTTTTTAGTTTAGTTTTTTTGTTTATACCTTATTCATTTTAGTTTATATATATCTTTATTATATTTAAATTATTTCTATATATAACAATTATCTATATATAATAATTATCTAAATATAATAATTAATTGTAAAATAATAAAAATAATTCAAAATTTTGAATTATTAATTATTTTCTATTTTATCAAAATTTTGAATTATTGTTTTAGAATTTTTGTTTTTTCACATTCCATTTCATTTTACATTTAATTAGACATAATCATAATTTTAACTTAATATATAAAATTAATTTAATAATTATTAATAAATGTAATTAATTTTAAAATATATAAAATTTGATTTAATAATTGAAAATATATAAAACAAATATTAGTTTATAAATAATAATTTTAAAATAATTTATTTTTAAAGTTTTATTTAATTTATAATTATTATTAGTAATAAAATATTTATTATTATTTTAAAAACTTTGAGAAAAAAGGGGGGGAAAGATAGGTAGGAGGGAGGGAGGGAAATTTTGAAAATTTTGCAGAAAAGTCTCCCAATTTTTTAAAATTTTCGGTACCGACTGATATCTGATCGATATTTTGAGTACAGGCCGGTACAGCCAAAATTAGCCGATACTAATCGGTATTTTTGGCCGGTACTAAAGATGAGATTCGGGTACCATTTTTCGATCGATACAGTACCTTCCAGTCGGTAACAACCAGTACGAAATGGATTTCAAAACGTTGCTTGTGATTGGTGAATAAAAGACTTTATTATTATTATTATTATTATTTAGGTTAACTCACGAAATGTTCTGAATGGGCCCGAATATTAGTAATACCTTTTAATTATTATTACACCTAGATTAATTACCGCTCGTATCTTGTGGGATCTTGAGAGAGGGCTCGGCACTACTACTAATTATTTAACACTAGTGTATTCAGAAGCTGAACCCGAAACTCCAACCTTAAGCGAAAACATTTCGTGGTATGACTTCTCTATTATTAAACTTGAAACTTTGATAAGGTTGAAGTATTAGCACCTTAAGTAATTGAGAGATGGTAGATACCGTGGTGCTTCACGGTTTCAAAGAGTTCTCAAGTGCTTGAGGTCTTAGCCTGAATTTTATAAATTATTTATAAATTATACACATATTTAATAATGTATTTGGTGTGTTTAAAGAATATGAAAACATTTATAATATATTTACATGTACGTATTAATTTATTTAATACACACTCAATAAAATAAAAATAAATATAAAAATTTGAATAATCATTAAATCTCGTGATTGATGGTATATTGTTTGAAACCTCTTTATTATTAAACTATTAGTTAATATTTTAAAAACTGAACCAAAAATTAAACCGATAAGATAAGATATTTAAAGTTTAAAACTGATCTAAGATTAAATAAAATTAAATAATTTGAAAAATAATTCAAGAAAACTATCTTACTCATAAAATTTTAAAATTTAATTAAAAAAGAGATTGTTAAATAAAAAAATCGGTTTATTTTAATTTATAAAAATTGATTAATTTACAAAAACTAATCGACTAATTAATAAATTGATTGGTTTTTAACAGCAAACATTATTACTATATCTTTTCTTATGGAATTAATAGTCCCATGAATTTTCAAAAAATTATTGCGTATACCCCTACTTACTATACATTGCCATTAAATATATTTATAATGGACATTTTCACTCAATTTTAGATAAACCATTATATGTTTATTCACTTGTTAGCTCCATTCACTTAATAAATTTATAAAAACATAAATATTAATAAATATGACAATCTATTAAATTGAAAAATTTTCCGTTTGTATTTCAAGTTCAATTTAAAGTAAGATTTGAAAGAGTTTAAAAAGTCCAAAATTCGAATAATATGAATAGTTTAAAAGAAAAATGAAATTGTTTTGTTTAAATGAATTTATATTTTTAACTTTAAATTTGATATAAAATTTGATTAATTTAAATATAGCCCGTTAATTTCATCTTAAAACAAATCGGATTCAATTAATTTATCAAATTTGATTAAGAATGGCAACGGGCGATTCATGAGTCGGCTTGTCAAATTTTTTTAAAATTAAAAATATAAATTAACGTTTTTAATTGAATCCCAATTTAGACAACCTAAACTCAAGCCTATTTAAAGCTTAACTTTTTCAAACAAAACAATGTTGGTGTAGAATAATTAAATTTCGAGGTGACTTAAGCCTAATCTTGATTTATAGATTTTCGCACCTTGATTTGAGCCGACTCTTGTACCTGAATTCAATATAAAATTCTCAAGTCCAACGTATTGACTCTGGGTCAGATTAGATGGAGCCTAGCAAAATTTTGTCATTCATACACATCAATCATTTTCGTTAGCACAAATAATTTTAAAATTATAAAATTTAAAAAGGCATCCTTAACTTATTAATATTTGCATGTATGCCACCTATATTCTTAACCCTAGACACATCCATCGGGGATGGGTGGTGGTCCTGACCGTAGAATTCATAGGCTGGGGTCCCGCTGGCTCTGCACGTGAGGGACATGATGAAGATATTAGATATGAATGGACCATAGGCTGAATTTATAGAGTGGAATAGGTTGCCCTTTAAGCATATTATGATTCGAGCAATGGCCATTACGATGTAAAGATATGTCTCAAGAAAGGTGGCAGTTTTAAGTGATGAAATTAAGTTTTTCCACTAACATTTAATTTAGAAAAATTAAAGATTTGTGTCATTCTACTGAAAGAAATATTGCAACTCATTTTAATTTTAAAAAGAATAACTAATTGAGAATAAAAGAGTTTATAAACACTATTTTTAGATTGTGTTTGTCACCTAAATTAGTGAGTTACAACAATTAAAAAATTCAATTGATTTGATCATAAAAATTTTGAATCGTTCGGTTTATTTTAATATTTTTTATTAAAATTGATTATTTTATTAATTAATCGATCCATTTTCATAAATTAATAAAATTTTTTTTGATACACTCAGGGTATCCATCGACAAAATCAGTGACTAATTCTTTTGCTGCGGGAACATTTCCAACATGAGAGGGCTACAGCTAGCCCAGGAGCTTACTGTATTCCCAAGGGTGAGATTCGAACCCTCAAGCACTTGATTAAGCGATGAAGACATGTACCACCTACGCCAACTCACTGGGTTATAAATTAATAAATTTTTATCAACTAAAATAAATTAAATAATTTTTATTTTTAATTAAAATTTAAATTCTTTGATAAGTAAAGACGATATCTTTAAAATATATATTAAATTATTTAATTTTATTTAATCTTTAATCAATTTTATGACAGTTTAATACCGATTGAATCTTTTAAACCTTAAATTTTGTATTTTACCGGTTTAACTTCTGGTTCGGTTTTTCAAACATTGATAATTTATCTAAAAAATATAATTTATGATTATTTAACGCACACTTGAAATGTAATAAATTGTAAACTTTTTTACCGATATTTTTACTTTTGTTACGCATTACAAATAAATTAGGAACTCACTGCTTCAATATATGGTGACGTTATGTAATGCTAGTGATAGTACGGATGATTGTGACCATATTTACCGTGATCTTGACTTGGAACTTTTGAGTGAATTCTAGAATGAGAGTAAGGGCCAAAAAATGGGCTTGAATTTGAATTGGGGCCCATCGGATTGTGTTGAATTGCGACAACCTGACCCTTACTCTCATTACAAGTGACCGAATCAGAGACATCCTTAGTCCGAAAGAGGCCGGATCGGGTCAAAGTTGGGTCCGAATTAGGAAGCATCTGCAATGGAGTAACTATGGCCGTCCTCTGAAGTTTCAGAGCAGAAAATATCTGTTTATGGAAAGAGTAAACTAGAACTGATGCATGCTTCTGTCCACAGTATATAGGCACGTACGTCACCCCGCAAACAATGAAAGGGTTTCTGAAGTCATAATTTAGATCACTTTGTCAAGTTCTTTTCAGCTGCTTGCAAGACTTATCGGGCAGTTTTGGTTTGGTTTTCGATGGAGGGATTGGTTTGTAATAGTCGCCTGGCAAAGTTAGCTGCTGTGTTAAGGTTCTGGGCCTTGTAGCAAACAGTCATTGCATTCAATAACGCAAGCCTAAAGTGCGGTAACAGAAGATTACAGTGGGTGAAGTCTGCAGCTAGCTCCTGCTGAAGTACGGGATTGTCCTTGATATCCCTCCTCTTAAGCTCCATTTGCAGACCTAGTAAATACTCTCTTACAATGATAACATATTAATGAATTCGATTTTATCTTATTCATTTTATAAATAAATGTACGATTTATATATTTATTTATTATAAAAAATTTAGGGAAAATTTTGAAGCAGCTAGTAAAAGTTGCTTGAATCATATAAATAATCTTTTTGTAAAAATTATAAAAAAAAGACTACATAACTGGATAAGTTGACTTTTATAAAATTTTAATTTTTATTAATTAATTTAAATTTGTAAATTCAATTAATTGAATTTCTCATATTAAAATTTTAATTAATTAAATATCTATTAAAAATTAAAAGTCGGGATATCTTGATCTCGTCTTGTTTTAATCTGGGCCTCTATCTTTTTGGTTAGAGCCAAAGCGTGGCTCGGCCCGCTGCTATCTCTACTAATGGTTATGAAATTTGGACACAAATTAGAAGAAGACAATTAAATTAAGAAAAAGAAAACAAATAAAAGTAAATTAATTAATTTAATATCACTACAATTCGATTTTATTTATACGATCAAAGTTAAAATAAGCACTTTAATTTTATAAACACAAACACATCATTAGAAATGTTAGTTGAGCTTGGATTCGACCAGCTTGTATTAATAAATCAATTTTCAGTTAATCAAAATTTGAATAAATGAGGATTGAAAGGTTTAAATAACCAAATCTCCAATTCAATACGACCATGTTATATTGGATAAAATTTTCAAAATAAAATCTATACAAAAGGGTCAAATTATACTTTAAAGTTTTAACCGAAATTCAATTTAAACCTTATCATTGCAATACTTACAAAAATAACCTTACCATTTTACAAGCATTAAAAAAACATGGATTTAACATTTTTGTTAATTTTCCATAAAAATAATAAAAATGTTATTATTTATTAATTTTTTCTGTATCCTATGCCCTTCCTTAATTCATGTGGTATAACAATGTCACTTACCTTTGGTTGTTATCCCTGCGTGTCCTCCAACTAGTGGTTGCTGAGATAGTATTAGAGTTATGAGTGTTATTGACTATTATTACATTATTCTTCATGAAAGTAAGCGAGGAGACTTTTCTATATGTCATGAGTGACTCTTTACCAAGTGACCATGTTAAATCACAAATCTTCCTTCCAATGTTAAGAATACTCTTGCTAATAAAATAGAAAATCTAGTGGAATCACTCATCTCTCGGAAGAAAGTCGCATCCATGATACTTCTCTTCCCTTATTAAGTTCATATAGTAAATATTCTCACAATCAATTTTGGACCAGAATTATTTGTACTATCCTCACTACAAATCATCCAAAGGTAAAGGATATCATCCAAAGTTCTCATTTAAAATAGTGTGGCTTAAAGGCAATAACAACATAACAATATATTAAACTGGAGATTCCCAAAGAACCCATCTCTCTTATGAAAGACCATAATCATCTTCATCTCCATGTTGGAACTATCAGACTTATTCTTACTCTCCATGGAAGAAAAAGAATTCCAACCAAATCTACTAGGATATCTCTTCTTGATACTGCCTCTGAGAGACTTTAAGATCCTATCTAAATTACTAGAGCAGAGCAAGACCCTACAGCAATTATGACCACTCTACACCACCAAATGATCTATCAATTACAAAATCATTATGTAGATCTTAATTTTCCCAATTCAACTTCTGATGCTTTATACATGGTAGCAAATCAAGCTCATGATCAGATTACAGTAATCCAAATTAAAAAAGAACTGTCACCAATAGAACTTTAAAAATCGATGCCAACAAAATAGATCATTAACAACCAGAAGGTGTTCTATGCTCATCACAGACATTCTTTCTATACAACAAGTCCACCTATTCTCAGGACATTAGGAGATGGATATATTAAATCCATCTACACCAAGCCCAATGAAGGCCAACCTAGATCATCTAGCACATCTGGACTTATTTTAATGATTCAACCTGTACTATCACACAAAGAAGACAATCATCGACCTCCTCACTACAAGAGTTAAGACATTTAGTGACAATTTTTTTGTGACTAACTATTGTTTCGTCACAAATACGAGATTTTTTGTGACAA
>JANZLX010000002.1:21232451-21245960 GCA_025531955.1 Erythroxylum orinocense
TGTTATGATCATTTAATATTTAGTTGGTTACGTAAATTTATAAATTGAGTTATTTATGTTTCATACAAATATGTAAACTTAAGTATATTGTCAATTTATTGAAACTTTTTTTTTTTAATTTCGCCTCGGACCTATAAAATTATAGGAATGGCCCTGCTTGAGACTCGTTAATATCAAAAGATTTTATTATTGTCTCTGCAAAATTGTGATTTTACTTTAACTCAGGCTAACTTCGGAAAACTTGGCAACCAACATTTACATATAGAATAAAATTGTACTTCGCAATAAGTTTAAGACCAGGACTTAAAAGTCCTCGGCGACTCTCCAACAAATAAATTAAAATTCATATGAGAATAATTCAAGTTACTCTCACGATGATAAGCATAATGCAAATGCGAAATCATATCAAACGACTTTCTTACAAAGCCAAGACTAAATAATTTAGAAGATTTGTCGAGAGCAAATATCACTAAATTAAAACTTGCTTAAATTTTATACCACTTTTTTTGTTTGTAGGAATTTTAAAAACAAAATTTTATATTTATATTGTGACAAAAATAAAGGTGGAATATCAAAAAATTGTTAACAAAATTAAAAATAAGTTTTAATTATTTATGAGACAGGTATAAATTATTAAAGTAAGATAGATGAGAAGGAAAAAAATAATTTAGTCCAGCCACAATGAAAGCATCTTGGGATCATTTTTTGTACCAATTGGTATTGGTATGGTACTTATTATATCGGTCGAAAAACGGTACAAAATGGGATATTTTGATACCAGGTTTAAATATCAGCCTATTTCGCCTAATATTTGCTGTTGCTGTCATTATTTAAAATACTGGCTATATATTAGTTGGTATCAAAAATTAAAAAAAGCTAGGAATATTTTTGCAAAAAATGAAAATTAAAAAAAAACCCAACCCTCGCTATTTTCTTCTTCGTTTCTTTATTTTTTAACAGTCTGCTTCCCTCTCTTCTTCCCGTTATTAATAATATAATATTTAAATTCATATAATAAATGCTAGTTATATTTTTCTATAAAGAATAATTGGAAATATGTTTAAATGAAAATTAAGAGGTGTAAAATTTTTTTATTTCTTTTTAAAATTGTTAATATAAATATAATAATATTTTATTATTAGTAACAAAGACATATTAAGAATATATATTTTTATTATTAAATACTAAGATAAAATTTATATTTTATTATTGATAATAATTATTTTTATTTGATATTTTGACTTAATTATTATTTATTATATGATAAAAGTGTAATATTTTAAATATTTTATGTTGTTCTTAATTTTATATTTTATGATGATAAAATATTTTTTATATTAATTTTAGTCGTTATTTATATGTAAAATATATTAAAATAATATTAAAATAAATAAATTATCGTATTTTAAATTTATATTATTATAATATTTTGAGTCTCAGCTTAGTTTAAATTATATGATACAATATTAAAGGATTATTTTAAACTTTTTTAAGTGATTTAAGAATTATTTTATAAATTTAAAAATTTACCTCGTAACCGAAACCGATATAAATTGTATCGACAATGGTAACATTGCATTCTCCCTTTGCGTAAGAGCAAGTTGCTTTGTTTTCTTACATGAACTGGATTTTAAATAAGCCTATAAAAGATCTTATCAAAGGCATGAAATGGAGGGTAGAATTTGACGTGAAGAAAGTGCAAATCCAATATTTGATTAACGCAATCGAAGCGAGGGCTAAGAAGTGAACAAGAAACGATGGCGAGAATAGAGGAAGACAAAGGATCTCTTCTGCAATTCGCACCCTTTCAAAGTGCTGTCGATGAGGGCTTCTGGCATAGACTGTCTTCTTTGAAGCTCAACAAGCTTGGCGTAGACGATTCTCCCTTACCCATCACTGGTTAAGTGCCTGTCCCTTCTATTACGATAAAAGTTCCTTCCGCTCTTTACTAAGGACAAATATTGGATTTTCGGCTTTGACCTGACCTTGTATTCTTACCCTTTATTTCTTGATGGGTGTTTGTCCAAGATTTCATCGTTGATTTAATTTAGTTAGTTTTGGAATTTCTAGTGTTGGATTCTTTTAATCTAGGAGTTGCCATGAGCTTGCAGACATCTCAGTGTAGGATTTTTCTGTGGCTGTTCAATTATGCTGATAGAAACTTGAATTGAGTTTTAAATTTGCGGACATGATGAAAAGTTAGCCCTATAATTGAGCAGTTATTTAGCCTAAGTTGTGAACTGTTGCTGCAGGTTTCTATGCTCCTTGCTCACATTCGCAGGTGTCCAATCACTTGACTCTCCTCACGGACTCTCTACCTGCTGATGACAATGAGCAATCTGTGACTCTAGCATTGGGTCGTGGCAACAGAAATAGATGTTCTGTCCCGGGCATAATTTACAACACTAATACATTGGAGGCTTACCATGCTTTGGATAAAAAGAGCTTGTTAAAGGAAGAAGCAAAAAAGGTACTTTATATTATGATCAAATGGGTTTAGAGATTATTGTATCAAGAACTGAGAGAAGAAGAACAGAAGAAAGTAGAGTTTAGAAAATAAGAAATGCTAGAGAAAGAAGCAAAGAGAGATAACAAAGAAATGGAAATAGGCTTCTTGTTGATTGATTACTTTTCAAGTATTAGAATACATCTTTTATATCACTCTTATTATCACTTGCATGATTGATCATGTTATGCTTATTTTATATCATTTTTATATGTATCAATGCCTCCCCCTTTATCAATGCTGTCCACAAGTTTGGAAATGAAAGTTGTAATAAATTGCCACCTCTAGAATCAAAAACTAAGATGATGTTTATAGGTGTTTTCCTTTTGGTGTTGGTACACCTTTAAAGCCATTGAGGTTAGGTGAGACAACATCCTCTATTTTTTCAACAATCTCATCATCATTACTATTTTACTCAAACCTTGTGTGCTTCCTAACAAATCTCTCATTCTTGTTCATCTTGCTAGTGATTGCACAAAACTCCTCAAACAATTCCTCATTTTCTTTGTAATTCTTGTCTCTTGTTTTTGTTTCATGTTCTTGAGACATTTATTCCTCTTCAAATACTTCTTCCTCGACTTCATCATCATGACTACTTGCATTAACCTGCTTCGAACAAGTGAATTCATTGATTGATAATGATGTTGTCAATGGTGACAGTGATGGAAGAGAAAAAGGTGTAGCCAAGTCCAAATTGTGACAAAAACATTGTTTGAATAGCATTTTTAGTTCTGTTGTACCTTTTCCATCTTTTGCTAAATTTCCTAAGTTTAAATAGCATTGATTCTTCAAATTGTTTCTCCCATATATATTCTACCCTGTCTTTTTCATGATTCAGTTGAACTTCGAATTTTATTGATGTTTCAATTGGAACGTAGTTCTCTAATAGATATCATTTTTGAGCCAATTTGTCAAAATACTAACCAAGATACACAGTATCAAAAAGAAAATATTCTAGGTATTTGTCATCTGAATAGAACAAAGTTAAGATTTTAAACTAGGATTGCAAAACAAAATTTGACAATTAAAAAGATCAATATGGAAAAAAACAAGAAAATAACAATAAAAATAAAAAATTAAGATGAAACAAAGAAAAGAAGAATCGAGAATCAAAGATTAAAAATGAAACAAAAAGAATGTTATGTATAAAAGTTACAGTAATTATACAGTTGTAATTGCAATTGTGGGGGAGTATTAAAAAAATGCCCCTATAACCATTTCCATAGGAGAAGAAAAACAATTGGAGTATTTTTTTTCTCTCTCTTCTTTGTGTTTCTACACCCTTTCTCTTCTTTCTTTTGGATTCTTCACTCATCTTATCTCCTCTGTTCTTTATTTCCTCTTTAACAACAATATTCATAACAAATGGTATAAGAGCTTTACGATTCTCAGCGAGAAAATACCATAAATATTACAGAAAATGATTGGGACCAAGAGTTTTTAAAGCTTGAAGAAAGCATCCAAAAACTCAAGGAATCTCATATTCGAAGTAAGAGATGGATGTAGAAAGTTCAGTTACAATCCGATCATCATCAGTATGAGATATGCAACCTGAAGGCAATGTTCAATCAATTTATGCAATCTTAAGGAATGGCTATTTCAGAAAATACCAAGCTTGCTCTTGATACGGTAATAGTTGATAGACAAATCAAAGGTTTAATGATTGCATTAATGGCAGAAAAATGGATAATGACTTTTAAGAAGAGAGGCTTGTGAACAACTTGAATTTTAACATGAATATTGTGGTGACTATAGAACAGAACAATGAGGAACATGTATGGAAATCTCAAGTTGGTGACTCATTCAGCATTGATGCCGACAATAGGGCAACTTAAATATTTGATGGTAGGGGAATTAAAATCACTCTACACCTTCATGATCACCAACTTAAATATTTGAAGGAGAATACGAACACTAATGGGCAATTGCAAAAGGGTGATGGAAAGAAGTTCATTTTCATCAAAAAGAAGACATGGTTGTTTCCTTTTTATCCATTTTGTAAACCTCCTTAATAATTTCTCTATTCAAACTTATGGACAAGGTTTTCTAAAGTAGGGGGAATTGTTATGTGTAAAAGTTACTGAAATATATAGCTATAATTGCAATTCTAGTGGAGTATAAGAATACCTTTATAACCGTTTCCATACCAGAAGACAAATGATTTGAGTATTTGTCTTCTCTCTCCTCTTTGTGTTTCTACACCTTCTCTCTTCGTGCTTGTAGATTCTTATCTCATCTTATCCCCTCTGATCTTTATTTCCTCTTTAATGAAAATATTCGTAACAGAGAATAAGAGTCAAGAAATTAATGATTAAGATGAAACAAAGAGAAAAGAATCAAGAACCAAAGCTTGAGATGAATAAAGAACAAAAGGATTAATTCTAATATAGAAGAAACATTGACGTAGTAAATCTTTTGAAAGGATCATTAGCTCTGATACCAAATGTTATGATCAGATAAATTTTAAGATTATTGTATAAAGGATTGAGAGAAGAAGAAGAATAGAAGAAAGTAGAGTTTAGAAAATAAGAAATGCCAAATAGAAAGAAGAAAACAGAGAAAATAGGGAAATGGAATAGGCTTCTTGTTGATTGATTACTTTTCAAATTTTAGAATACATATTTTATATCCCTTTCATGACCAATAACATTTGTACACATATTATGCCTTTATATGTATCACTTTACTTAAATGGGTTTACTTCTGTTCTTGAGGTAGCAATATGAGTTGAATTGTAATTTTGTATTTAAAAGTTGTGAATCTTTCGTATATCAAGTGAAACAGTAATATAGGGGGTATACTTTTTTTACAACTAGATATGGGACGACATTCACTCAGGAAAAGCTGTGGAGTACAGTTCCGTGCTATCAAGGTTCCTTCTAATCTCATTTGCTGACTTGAAAAAGTGGAGCTTTCATTACTGGTTTGCTTTCCCAGCTTTGGTGCTTGATCCACCTGCAAAGTTGGTTGAGTTGAAGCCTGCTGCACAATGGTTCACATTAGAAGAGGTGAATAGAAAGAAAATAATGCGAGAAATTTCAACTTATATTGTTTTTAATGGTTGATTGCCGTCAATGATAATGGCCAGAAGTTTAATAAACACCTAGAAAGTTGGCTTTATAAGTTGGATAATTTTATATCAATACATTTAACAAGTTTTTGTGTTTGTAGGCAGAATCTGTGGCAGCAGCCTGCAATGAGTGGCGTAACTCAAGTTTGACATCAGGTTAATGTTTCTCAATTTTTTTAGTCTGCTTGTAATCTATGTTCCTAGTTCCCTTTTTTTAGTTTTCTATTCATTATTTCTATTGTGGGTGTCTAAACTCCTTATCAGATAATCTGATGCAGACATGCCATTCTTTTTGGTTATAATTACATCGGATGCTCATGCCACTGTTAGGCATCTAAAGGATTGGGAAGCATGCCAAGCGGATGGCCAAAAGGTACCTTGGAATTTGAGTAGGCTGTGCTCATATATAGCACAATTATTTTACAGTACTGACCATAGTTTCCTCTTTCTTAATGATATTATGCTTGCTTTAACAGGTGCTATTTGGTTTCTATGACCCATGTCATCTTCCAAATAATCCTGGTTGGCCTCTTCGCAACTTCCTAGCACTCATTTGTTTGAGATGGAATCTTCAGAAATTTAAGTTTTTTTGCTACAGAGAGAATCGTGGATTTGCAGATCTTGCTCTGTCTCTTGTCGGTGAAGCCTTCGTTACTGTCCCTCAAGGTAGGATGGCAGATATTGGGTAACAACTCTTATGATTTTAGTTTTTATCTCGTACAGCTTGAGTTTGTCCTTGTTTGCCTATTCTCAACTTGTATACATTTAGAATGGAGAGATTGTCAGTATGTACCCAATGCAGTGGGATGGGAACGGAACAGAGGGAGATCTATATCCCGGAATGTTGATCTTGCTAAATCCATGGATCCCACTAGGTACGTTATCTGCTGGACTTCTTAGGCCAATTTAATTTATTCTTCTTTCTCTTAATATTTAGAGTTTCTTTTTACAGGCTCGCCATATCTGCTGCAGATTTGAATCTAAAATTAATGACATGGCGTGCTTTACCATCTCTTGACCTAGATAAGTTATCTTCTTTAAAGTGTCTTCTTTTAGGAGCAGGCACACTTGGATGCCAAGTTGCTCGAATGCTTATGGTGAGTGTCTAGACATTATGCTGTTAAATTTTGATTTTGCCTTCAACTCTAAAACATCATTTATATTGCAGTCTTGGGGTGTTCGGAAAATTACATTACTTGACAATGGCAGGGTTGCTATGTCTAATCCATTGAGGCAATCGTTATATACATTGGATGACTGCCTTAATGGAGGTGAATTTAAAGCAATGGCAGCAGTTAAAAGCCTCAAGCGAATATTTCCAGCAGTGGTAATTCATCTGTCTCTTTTTATAAACTAGTGTTAGCTACCGACAGTTTCATCATCATTCATTTTCCGTATGATTCTTTAGGAAGCAGAAGGGTTTGTTATGGCTATACCTATGCCTGGGCATCCAATAACTAGCCAAGAAGAGGAAGGTGTGGTTGAAGATTGTAGGCGTTTGCATGATTTGGTTGATTCTCATGATGCAGTTTTCTTATTGACTGATACAAGAGAGAGCCGATGGCTCCCTACTCTTCTTTGTGCAAATGCTAATAAGGTCACATTTCTTGTTCTAGTTCATGTGCTTTACACAATGTTATGAAACCCTATATTCTTTTGTTGAGCTTAGGGCACATTGAATTTGAATTGTTGGCATTATTAATATACCTAACTGATTTTTTCGTTTTAATGATGCTTTTGCAGATTGCCATAACTGCTGCACTTGGGTTTGATAGCTTTTTAGTGATGCGGCATGGACCTGGTCCTTTTGGATCTAACCTTGGCCATAAAGATGAAGATGCAAATACGCTATCAGCTGAGATGGACGAACTTGCTTTGACTGAGAGAGAAGGACAGAGATTGGGCTGTTACTTCTGCAATGATGTGGTTGCACCAACTGATGTGAGTTTACTGATTGCAAAGGGACTTATTTTCTGTCTTAACCATATTACGTAGCAGTATGACCTTTGTCACTTGTGCAGTCAACTGCAAATCGGACTTTGGATCAGCAGTGCACTGTTACTCGTCCTGGACTTGCTCCTATTGCTTCATCTCTAGCGGTTGAACTTTTGGTTAACATCTTGCACCATCCTAATGGGTAAATCTGGAACCTTCTTTAACTGAGTTTTTTAGACTAAGAAGGATCAACCTCTGCTTAAATCTTTTATTCCAGTCTTGTTTGATAACTGATGGTTGGGAACTTTATTTAATTCCATGTTAAAAGCTAGTTTTATATATATATACGCACATATTCAGGATATTCACCAAGGGTGCAATTGCAACCTCCAACAATTATGGTGGAAATGATGAGCAACCACTTGGTATTTTACCTCATCAGATACGGGGTTCTCTCTCTCAATTTTCTCAAATGACACTAGTAGGTCTCTCTTCGAATAGTTGCACTGCTTGTTGCAGCATTGTAAGTGAAGTGTTTATCTTTTGAACTATGTTTTTCTGCTTATTTGTTTTGTTTTCAATCAGTGTTTTGATGTCAATTCCTAACTTTTGAAAACTCAAACTATTAATTTCTTGCAAGCTAGACGCTTTTACATTTCATGCTTGGATATCCTAGAATGGTGTTTCGAGAAACATTTGTGATTTAGATTCAGGAAATTGTTTAATGTGTCAAATAGTCTAAAGACTCCGTTAAAGATGCTGATGACCTTGGAAAGAGATAGGCTAATTTAATTCTTATCTCCTTCACCTGATAGGGGGCATTCCATCATTTTAATTAGTTTTATAATATCATAATTCTTCCTAATTTTTTGAAGCTTGTTGCCCCCTTTTCCTTAGACAAAACCCTTTCTCTTATTGTACTTAGAAGTGGATTAGACTCTATGTATTTCGGTTATACAACTATTTGGCATTTCACACTAGCATTTATCTTCCCTTTGTTTATCTGATGTCTGATCAGATTGGGAAATCAGAACTGATTATCAATCAAACAATACACTACTTTCTTTAGGAGTCTTTCTATATCTTATTCTGCAACTTTAATTCTGGACAAATGAAATGTGCAGGTGGTGAAGGAGTATAGGAGAAGAGGAATGGAGTTCCTGCTTCAAGCTATCAACCATCCTACATATCTGGAGGATCTCACTGGACTGACAGAGCTGATGAAGTCTGCTAACTCATATAAACTTGACTGGGATAATGATGATGATGATGATGAAGATTGTGTTGAATCATAAGTTTGTTACTAACTTCCTTTTGTTATTTCCATAAACATATTGGTAATTGTACAAAAGAGAAGTTATGCAGAGATACCAAATTCATCTTCTTTGACATTGTTAGCCAATATGTACAGAAATTGTCAAATGCATCAACAATTTCAGCCTTTACTGCTCATCTGTACACATATGCATGCATTAGAAGCATTTTTAGGCCATACTGGCAGGAGTAGCTTCATGATGGGAATTATGCGTCCATGTTTGAAATGATATGAGCTCTGAAGATGGGCTACTTTTCTGTTTTGCGGGCTTAGGCATAATAGCTGCATCTGAAGTAGCATAAAACTTTTCTGTGTCAGACTTAAAAACATACGAGAATCCTGAAGATCAATATTTGTCCCATATTTGGTGGCGGCCTGGATAACAAAACCTTACAACAGGTTTAGAGGCTAGAGAAGCATGAGCCTTCCCAAATTTGACATAAGAATGCTCTGAAGTACTCGGTTTTTAGTATTCATTTAATTTATGAGAAATAATTATTTGATAAATTAACCATTCAAACTAACTACTACTATAAATTTCTATAGTGAGTCGTAATCTTGTAATCCAGCCGCCGTAGGTCTAAGACGTTTGAGCTGATAGGGCAGGATGTTCCACAACGTAAAGAATTAGTTTAAAAATTAAGCACTTAACCTTCATTAGCACACCAGTGGTCTAGTGGTAGAATCCCTGCCACGGTACAGGCCCGGGTTCCATTCCCGCAATCCAATTTAAAAATTATGCAGTCCTTTCCTTTGTCACCTATTCACCTCATTATTGACTTAAAGTTTCTGTATCTAATCATGACAACAATCCATAGAGACCACACTTTCCCTTGGAATCGAGTATGGATGTCGCAATCCCTCTTACTTAGTGGGTTTGATAGACACAGGTCAAAGTTTCATGTTTAAAAAAATCCAGCTTGTAGTTTCAGTTATCATCTTGCTTATTTTCAACGAATGCTCCTAATTTTCTTCGAAACGGACAGAGCGTACCCCTCTTTTTTTTGTTTTTCCCCAATATGATGTCAGTGAAGATGACACAAGTGAATTGATAACATTATCAGAAGGAGAAAAGATTGTTGTTAGGCATAGGTTGGCAAGCAATAGTAGCTAGTGTTGAACCATCGAAATCTTTTATGGTTCAACGACTTCAAAATCTTGAAAACCACCAAGTCAAACATGATCTTTTGCTCTTATCACATTCACGTTCCTTGGAAAGTAACGAGAGTCAAGAACACGGGAATTATGGTTTCCTAATGCAGAAAAGCAACAGTTGAATGCAATATTCTTTAAACTCCTGGAGACTAGTTCTGAGACTTACTTTCAACTTGGTCGGTTTTACACTTTCTTTGGCGTTCCATTAGTATCAAAAAGACCATTCCATTATTTATGCGTTAAGAGTTCTTGCGGATGATAGTATATACAATCTCAATGGATCTCGCTATTGTTTTGGCAATTTTGTTGTTAAATGGGGAAGTCAACCCTTTGCTGACTACTTCCATTAATTCTTTCCTTGCACATTAGCGGGATTCTCCACCGTTAGCTCCAGTCCATTTTAGTACGGGTTAAGCTTAAGCCTTAGTGGACGATCGAAATATGTGTTAGCACACGGAATTTCTTTTTTAATTATTCTAAGTAATTATATAAATAAATGATGTACAAAAAGTAATGGTTTATCCTAGACTCTTTAATTAAATTTTGATTAATAGGATGAGTTTAAAACTAAAATAATTTTCTATTAATGAGTTTCCCTTTTTTTTTAATAATAGGAGGTCTTGCGACCATCGATTATGTCATGATAAACTAATTAATAAAAATAAAGTATCTCTAATCTTATTCTTGAAAAAATTTTGTATGCACCTAATTCAACTTAAAGATTAAAATCTTCAACATTTATAAAGTTTTGTGAAGGTTGTTATCTGCGTGCTTTGTTTTTCAATAAAACTCCTTAGATAAATTCAAGTTTGTCATATTAATAGTGGTTGCTATTGCCAGTAAGATAAAGATGACTATGCTAGTTTATCTCCTACAGTCAATTGCTAGTTTATTTATTACAGCCAATCAATTAACTGTAATTTAGTGATAAAATAATTTAAAAGCTTTCTTGATTTTGTATATGCTTAGATATATACGATAAATGCCATAGAATAATTATACATTGCAAATAAAATTATAATGAGATTCATATTATATTTATGTATGATTCCTCAATATTCCTGATCATTATTCTATTAAGACTAGACATTAATAGAACGTAAAAAGATTAGCACATGTTATGTTTTCTTACGAAGGAAGAAGTCAATCTCATAAGCTAAAGTATGGAAATACTTGTTGATAAGTTTTATAATAAAAACTTTCAATACTGCAAATATACGAATAATAACTTGTAGTACAAAAGGTATCGTTCCTACGAGGACTAATTAGGCAGCTAATAACTTGAATAAAACTTTGTGTAAGGTACTAAAGATTGATTTGAATTAAAATAAATAATTGAAATTGAAATAACTAATAAAACTAAACAAGTAAATAATTGAGCTGCCAATGAAATAAGGTTGATCAAGTTGGAGGCTTAGGAATTATTCTATCCTTGATTTGTTTTCCCTTGATCTTATTGATTCAATTTATGCTCAACCATAGATATCCTAAAGTTTTGATTACCATCTCTTGGGATCTAATCAAGTAACCCTAACAAAATTCAATAATCATAAAATTATAATCTCTCGATTCACAAAACTACTCCTAACTATTCAATTAGATTAAAGCAATCCTAAGGATAATTACTTTACAATTAAGATCTTTCTTCAGCTGTTCATTAATCCGATAATTGCAGGTCTATTAAGTTACCAACTCTCATTGCGCACTTTAACACATGTAACTTGATTCCTTTATTGACTTATTACCAAGTATAAGCATAACAATTATCACAAAGCATTGATAGATGTATTGAATTCAACAAGAATAAATTTCAACAAAATAATTCAAAAACAATCCCTAATATGGATTTAAAAACTCATAATCATGGTAAACATTATAACAATCCAAATAAACATCCAAGAAAATGAAAGAAATAAAGGGAAAAGAAAAATAAAACTAGTCAGAGTCTTGATCTAGAAATTTGGAAATTCTCTGAAGCTCTCTTTGATGTCTCCTCTTAATCTACTTTTGATCTAATGGTTGCTACCTCTTTTTGGTGTTTTCCAAGTTCTTTTATAGTGGTTAAGGGTTGTGTCTAGGGTTTTTCTACTTAATTCAGTTCCACTAAATCCTAAAAACTAGAAAAAAAATTCTCTTAGAAACACCTCTTAGCATGTTCGTGCCCAACGTGGTTGGTTCCTCTTTGTCATGATTATGCATGGTGTCACAATCGTAACCAAAATCCATGCAATGTTGCTAGTCTTCACCATGGACAATTGTGCTTTCCTACATGCATCCACAATCTTCTTCATTCTTCAATTTTTTATTTCCATTCACTTACAAACACATCAAACATCTCTTGACACATAAAATTAAGATCAAATTCATGCTCTAAACTACTCAAACACTTAGAACATATACAAACACTAACAATAACACAATTCTAAGCATATACACATGATAATCATCTAAGAAACATTTAAAAACACACTTAAGTACCTAGAAAAACATACTATAATCTAAACTAATCAATACTTAAACAGAAGTGTAGGTGTTAGTTAGAGAACAAGTTCACTGAACTGACCATATCAATACTTAAACAGAAGTGTAGGTGTTAGTTAGAGAACAAGTTCACTGAACTGACCATATATGAGAAATTCATTTTGACTTGAGATCTTCAAAGTAATGTTGAATAATTATTGCTATGTTTTGATACTACTTATGACTTATTCTAATCATAGGTCATGTCAGTAGTCATTTGATTTAACATAAACTATATGGAAATAGTTGAGTAATCAAGATAAGATATATCACCCTAAAGTAAATAGGGATAATGCTTTGTTATTCTTGATTAGTATTGATTCAACAAATTCTTGGCAAGGCGGAATGACATTTTGTAAATAGTTTACAAATATCATGAATTGAATCAATAGTTAATTGTAGAGAACTAATATGATCGGACTCAAAATATAGTAGACATTAATTCCATACTCTATATCTAATTGGAGCATTGTATGATAAAAAGTTTGAATTATACAAAAAAATCATGCACAGAAAGGTTAGTCAAAACTAATTTAACATTCCTAAAAATTCAGATGATCATGATGTGTTGCTAGACACCAATTTTGATTTACGATTATTAATTGTTTAATTAGATAATTAAAAACAAATTATTATATAATTCTAATTATGAATTATAATTATAATTTATAATCATTACCTACATATTCGGAGCCTAATAGGTCTTACATAAAGAACAAATTGAAGAAAGCGAAGATATTTTAATCAAGTTAGACTTAATTGTATAGTTTGAGAAAGTTTGTGATTAAATATGAGATATTTAGTAAATAAGGATTAACATGAGATATCAGATCTTATTTGAGAATAATTGATATTTAATTAGAATCATTTGCAATTCTAATAAGTGAACTATGTAACTCTTACAGAGAGGGTTAAGTAAGAAGTGCTAGCGCTTAAAACTTAAGTCTATTTATAATAAGTTTTAGATATTTTAGTAATTTAAAACTTATTATAAATAGACTTAAGTTT